>JAUTXW010001778.1:0-369229 GCA_030620095.1 Kuschelorhynchus macadamiae
TTGTTTTTGTGCATCTACCTTTAACAGACGTATTGCTTAGAGAGATGTGGAGCTGTATGTTATATTAGCTGTGCCATGATGGTGTCCGATTATATCTAGTGTTACGTGGTTCCCCTTCAGTCCATGCAGAATATGAATTCTGAGCCTTGTAGACCACGTAAGGTGGTAAAATTTGTCCATTTCCTGACACTGCGAACATTATTGAGGTGGCTGACTTTGTAGTATTCATAATACGTTCTGGATGCTTGCAACCCCTTCTAGTTATTATTTTCTTACGTCCTAAAAACAAAAGATGACATTACCTATGTGAATATTACCAAGAGAAATTATATTTTACCAATATCATCTGACAAAGTTGTCTCATCGTAGTTTATAATATTGCAAGGCGGCACATCTAGTAATGCAATCGAGAGATTGGTGAAATATTCATTTAATATGTCATGTGAAACTTGAGCCCTAGATCTTTTAATGTTTTCGCACATTCTTTTCGAAAGTTGTGATCGATGTCGTTTTAAAAACTCGTTACAAACTGGGGCCCTGGAAGATTATCCTTAAAACGAACGACTTTTCTACCGAATTTGTCTAAATAATTTTTGACGACCAATCTTAGGTCATAACTATCGATCGGATAACCCCAATCAGAACATGTGTTTATGTTTCTAATCAGTAAATCCTCTTCTTCATTGTTTAAAACCGTCTGACCTCCTTGTTTCTTTACATTTCCTTTCTTGTGTCGACATAAAACTGACCTAGGGATACCATGAAACTTTTCTGCGTTACGATTACGAAGTCATTTTTCGTGCTAAAATGTCTTGTAGGGCAGCTTGAATTTTTTATGGCTCATAATGGTGATACAATTTCTTTCCTTTAGGAGTATAAAAGCGAGGCATGTCTGTTTGCCGGTGTCCCTAATCACCCCGACCTAACCTAAAAAGTGCCCGATTCAAATAAAAATTTATGTTAGAAATTTAAGTAAGAATTACATTTTATTTCGGCACAGGACTGTCTTAGGTCTAATTATTTCCAATATGGTATTATTTTACTTACTTTTTCTATCAGTTACCACCAACAATCTCGGGTCTTTGAAAACAGCTGATTTCCAACTGACGCAATTCAGCCGATGTCAAATTTGATTTTTGACAGGGAATTCAGTAGCGTCACAGTTAAAACACATATTTAGGAGTCAACTTGACAAATGGTTGCGTTTCGAATGACTTTAATAAATAAACTAAAATATTGTATAAAAAAAAGTTTTGTACCGATTCACCTGGAAGTCCCTATACACCTCGTTTTACGGTATGTATAATAACATTTTAATAAACAAACATTTTATTACAAATACCGTCAAAGCGGGTGACTTGATAACGATTTTGATATATGCGTCACTGTAAGACACATTGAATAAAAACTTGATTTACAAAAAATATGGAAAACTTGCATATGGGTTGGGAGAATATATTCTTTGAAATAAAGCTTCCATATTTCACTTAGTTTTCGAAAAAAAAAAATATAAAACCGAAAATTTCAAGCCACCCGCAATACGGGTGGCTTAAAAATTGCATTAAAAATGGTTTATACTGCAAGTAACTTATGCTAAAGGGTGTTATTGAAATAAAATTCGGTTTTTTAAAAAATATATACATATAAATCCATTTTTTTTTAGGTTTGTCTAATTTTTTTACAAAATGCTGTAACAAAAATATTTTCTAAAATGTTTATAACTAAAACTGAAACTTCTTTGGTTATTTAAATCGGAAAACATTGTTAAACAAAATATCAGGTAACTATACCTATCTTAAAAAACTAATCATATAACAATATATTTTTGAAACAAAAAATTTTAGTGCTCCCCTCCTTAATACTTCGGAATGCTCAATCTTCTTGATCACCTGATCTAAAGCGACATCGCTAATGACTCGGTTTAAGTGGAAAAACGAAGGCATCTTTCATTTTGTCAGAAGGCCTAAGAAATGAGCAATGTATAAATTCTTTGTCTACTTCCATTACTTTTGCCACATATCTTTGTTGCTTTTTCTTTAGTGTAGTAAACTGTACTAATATGAAGTCATCTTCTGCCAGGTTTTCTGTAGTGATCTGTGTCCTCTCGATTTTCTGTAAGTTATCTGAGTTAATATATCTCTTTTCTTTCACTGGATTAACAAAGCAGGGTAGCTCAATATCTTCAATTTCATCTGATCCTGTGTTTGACAATATATCTTCTTCCGACTCGATTATCCGTTCCCCTTCCCCATTCTGAAGAGTTTGTATTTTGCTGATCTGTAACACTTTCTCCGGCGCCACCACCAATTTTCTACGTTTGACACGTTTGGCTCTCGGTTCTTTAAATCGAGATTCCTTAAAAAGGGATTTTACTGATTCTGCAACCAACGATGGAATAATGTTCATACCGTCAGTCTCATTGTAATCTGGGACTTTTACAAGTACCTTTTCTCGGTTAAGAGGGTATAACCCTGTGGCCTCAAAGCCAGATTTTATATTTTTTGCCACTGAGAGGGCAATCGGTTTTATGGTTCTGTTCAGAATTCGTGGAAAATGATCTTTTTGTAACACTCCTGGATTTGAGATTTTCCATTTTTTTAACTCTTGTCGCCAGGCAATCTTAATTGGTCTGAAGCAGGACACATCAAGAGGCTGTGTTAAATGAGTGCTGTTTGCTGGTAAAAAAATGAATCTAATGTTTTCTTCTTTGCATTTTCTTATTACAGCCTCTGACAAATGACTTGCTAGGTTGTCCCCAATTATAGCTTTTGGGCCATCTAGACGTCTATAATAAGGAACAACGATCTTGAAAAACCAATCTTCAAACAAACTTTGGTCAAATCAGCCGGACTTGCTTCGGTTGTAAATACAACCTTCAGGGCCACTTTGAGTCCATGTGGACCACAAATTTTCGGATTTGTAGACTACGTATTGGGGCAACATAAGCCCAGCCGCTGTTACAGAGAACATGACTGAGTGGGCAGATTTAGTAGAATCACACACTTTTTCTGCATGTTTCATAGTTCTTCGTATAATAACCTTAGGTCTTCCAGGGTCGTCGACAAAATTTATCTCGTCATAGTTTATTAAGTTTTCTGGAGGTACGTCTTTGAGAGAAACTTCCAGTCTATCAAAATATTCACATAAAAAATTTCTTGATACTCCGGCTCTCGATCGTTTTATATTTTCAGCTAAACGAACCTTTAATACATCTTTATGCCTTGTAAGAAAGTCGGCGCACCAATCTTTCCCAGGCATGTTATTGGAAAATTTGCTCACCTGTTTACCAGCTCGATCTAAGTAATTTTTAACTAACAATTTTATATCTTCTTTCTCATACGGATAACCCCAGTCTGCCGCTGTAACGATAGCTTCTACAATGGCTTTTTCTTCTGTAGAGTTTAAAACAGGTTGTCCCCCAAACTTTTTCGGGTGTTTATTCTTTATCTTCCTCCATATAGTCACCAAAGGAATATTATAGGTTTCGGAAGGCTCGGAATATGACATCCCATGTCTAACTGCGCTAGAGCGCTTTCTAGCTGGTCATTTGTATAGTTCGCATAACGCCGCCCGCCAATTTTCTTTTTATATTTCTGTGGCATGATTTTTCAAGTCACCCTAAAAATGTATCCGAAGGTTAAAAAATATTTTAAAAAAATGAAAACCTTAATATTTTAGCAAAACTATGATAAAGTCTTCAAAGAAACTATTTTTTCCATTTGATATTAAAAATGCATACCTTAGACTAGGTTCCAACTATGGCCCTCAAGTGAAAGTTCTAGCTATTCACAACTTTAACAGTTTTTAACGAACAATTTGGCTTGTTCCTACGGCGCACTAGTTTGGAATGGCGCGACGAGTTTTAGCCTGAAAGTAAACATGAACCAAGGTCGAACGCGCGGCAGTGCCTAAACAGCGTGCTCCGGTTCTTTTGCGTATTAACTTAATTAAATGTCTAACCGTGCAGATTTTTTCCACTTCACCCTCCAAATTCAAGTCACCCACTTTGACGGTATCCGTTAAACAAGAATAAAATAAAAACCAAATTGGAAACTATTCCATATATGATCGTGTCAGCCGATACTCGGTGGAAATCCATAATAATATGATGTAAAATGTAAAAAACAAACACTATTTTTTACAAACACTTCTACTATATTTAATTTAACAACGTGACATGTTTCACTACACAGTAGCTTCTTCGGACGTTACATCTCGAATGCACAAGCTTACAAATTAAGGTGATATTTATATAACTAAGTATAATACAACCATTTGGAAATTTTTAAATTTTAATTTAATTTTTTTTGTAATATTTTATCAATAATGTTTAATGAATATCCATTGTTAACTGCTATCTGCTTAATGATGTTTAACTCGGTCTGATAATTAGTTTTATTTAAAGGTAATGAGATAAGTCTGTGAATCATACTCTGGAAAGCCGCTAATTTATGTTGAATTGGGTGACATGAGGAATTGTGTATAGTAGTATCTGTATGTGTTGGTTTATGATATACAGAAAAATCAAGTTTATTTTTTAATTTTTTAATAGTTAAATCTAGAAAGTTGATGCTGTTATTTGCTTCTAGTTCAATTGTGAATTTTATATTAGGATGAAAGCTATTGATATAATCAAAAAAAATATTTAATTGACGTTCAGTTCCCGTAAAACATGTTAAAACATCATCAACATATCTATGCCAGTATATAAAATGTTTGAAAAGGGGGTGCTTGTTAATCTTGTTTTCCAAGGTATCCAAAAATATCTCTGCCAGCAAGGGGCTTAATGGATTTCCCATAATTAAACCTTCTTTGCTGGTATAAAGTTTATTATTAAATTCGAAATAGTTTTGTTCTAAACATTCGGTAAGTAGGTGCAATATATCTTGTTTTTTAACAACATTAACTGAATTTTTGTTTAAAAGACCTTCAACAAGTTTAATGGTATCTTTAGCAGGAACACTAGGGAATAGGTTAGTGACGTCAAACGAAATTAGTTTAGCATTATTTGGTAACTGTATATCTTTGATTTTATTAACTAAATCTAGGGATGTTGATATCGAAAAAAGTATCGATATATATTGTATCGATAGTTTTAAAATATATCGAAATAAATTTAGGATATATCGAAAAAAAGTATCGATAGTTTGATATATCGATATTTTTTCTATTAAGAAAATTAAAATACTAAAAATTAATATTATGTGGCATGTGGTAATAGTGAATAAATTACTTACACTATACCACTGAATATTCATTGAAATTGTATTTTAATGATATTTGAATTAAATGTACCGGTTGACCACGTATAATGTCCCACCCCTTGTATTTCCTTTATTTTTTGGTATTTAATGGCCAAGCCAGAGATGAAAAGAAAAACATAGTATTCCATTTAAAAAAATATGACTTCTTGTCACCCGTCGTATACAATGAATACTAAAAATCCAAATGCAACATTAAAAAGGAAAAAAAAATACCCTAAGAGTCTGTTTTTTAATTTTTTCTCTACGTCAAAAAATAAAGGAAATACAAGGGGTGGTACATTATACGTGGTCACCCGGTACTATTTTGAAAAAAAAAATTAAAATATTAGATTAATATTATGAATGTTAAATTTATTAGAAAAATTCAATTATTCATTATCAATAAAGAATTAATGTCTATGGTATTATACTATAATATTTGAAATGGTCTAAGAGTGTCGGTCTTTTGTGTATAATGAAAAAATAAACTGAAATGTACCAAAAATTTATTTATTTTTTTTAAATAATAAAGTTTAAATTATGATTAAAAATTCCAATATTTTTCTGGGAGTGTTGTTAAAAATACTCTTTGTTTAATGTGCTCCCCAGTAAGGCGACTTTTGTTGTCTGGAGTCGCAATATTTATCGCTGAAGCTACCCTCTCAGAAGAAACAGATGATGCCGGCACTATCAAATATTGTTTGGCAATTTCCGAAATTATGGGAGTAAAAGTGGAGCAACTATTCCAGTATTCAATTGGATCTGCGTTTTTTGCCATTATGGGCTGGTCCAAATATTGTTTTAGTTCGTTTGGTACACATCCGGAAGTAGGTGTTTCTTGTACCGATGCAGCTTGAACCAGCGCTTCATGTCGTGACCATAACGACGGCACTTCGTCAGCGACTGTCTTCGGGAATAGTTTTGGAGAAACTTTTCCTTTTTCTTTATGATGTAAATTAATTTCTTCGGCAAGTTCTGACATAGCTGTGGAAACAGCTACTGGCGAAGAAAAATGTAGGCGCTTAAACCTAGGATCTAAAATTGTGGCCTTTGCAAGGAATATGTTTCGTTCTAGCGTAATTAATGTATCTGTTATTCCGTTTAACAGACTTTCCTGCACGGATTTGCCATCTTCTGTTAAAGGGAGAGCTAATTCTAATTCTTGTTTTAGTAAATTTGCCAAAGGTATGGCCAAACTAGATGTGACATATTTATCACCACTAATGTCCTCAGTTGCTTGTTTAAATGGTCCCAGAAGCTTAATCATGTCATTAATAATATTAATCTGCGATGTTACAACCATGTCTGGAACATTCTTTTTTGATTGGCTTTTAGAGGCCAATACTTTTGCAATTATTGCTGATAGATCTATAAATCTCTGAAGCATGTCATAGCACGAGTTCCACCTCGTACTAACAGACTGAATAGGCATTAAAACCTCCCCTTCTTTTTTGCCCTTCAGTTCTTGTTCAGCTCTTAACTCATCCATTGCGCTTACAGACTGTTTAAAATATTGCACGATACTTTTCACATGGTCTGTAAGCCTAGAAAATGATGGGCTGTTTTTTAAAGCTCCATCTACCACTAGATTTATTGAGTGTGCCATACATGGTACCCTTTTCCCATCCAAAAATAGTCTAACAGCAGCAATCATATTAGAACCACCATCCGTTGTAACAGAAACTATTTTTTTTTATCAATAGCAAAATCTTTTGTTATCTCCTCAAACATTTCTTTGATGTATTCCCCAGTATGTGCCTAAAAGATTCAATAAACATAAATATTATTAGCCCTGCCCTGACACAGGGCAAAACGTGTCTACTGATAAAAAAATATTTTTAATATTACCTTATATAGTCGAGCAGCAGAAAAACTGATTGCTTCAACAGCATTATTTGAAATGAAATGTCCAGTAATAACTAGGAAACTTCTTGTAGAATTAGTTATTGTTAATATGTCACTGGTTAGTGCTATATATTTGGTATCTTCAAAAACTTTTTTTACTATAGCCTTTAAAGTTACAAATTTTTGTTCCACCATTTGTGTGACCTATCAATAACAAAATCAATTAATTGCAACTATTCAAAACCAATTATATCAGGTTCAAGAAACTGTTATTCAATAAAACTGCAAATAAAGTATGCAGCATTTTTTTTTAATTTTCATATTAAATTCAAAATACTATTAACCTATATAACTCACTTTAAATCTTGATGGTAATTTATAACTGGGGCATGCTACCCGGGAAATTTTTTTAAATCCTTCTTTTTCAACGCACGAGAAAGGCATATTATCTTTGCATACCATATACACCAAAGCTTGAGTAATTCTGGTGTGCATATCTCCACCTTCTAAAATAAAACCAATAATTTATTATATTTAACACTGACAAAAAAAAGAATAAAGTGCCTATATTGTACAAACTATTTGTTAAAAGTAAAAGTAAAACGGATATCAATAATATTTATACCTTGGAAACTTTCATTTCTTCTTAAACAATGGACAAGTGTTTGTTGTGATTTTGGTGTGCGAGTCCCTGATCCTGATATTAAGTCATCCAATGATGTCAATGACAATGAGGAACTACTCATCTGATCATCATCAAATCTATGAATTTGGATCTAAAATTGCAAATCATTTTTTAAATATGAGCAAACAGGTTCTTGCAAATAAAAAATATATTGTTTATAGAAGATTGATAATATTAAATTTAGAAACTAACCTCTTCCAATGATGCCATGGAAGTTGATGGTTCAGGTGAAATAAATCCAGTTCCTTGACCTTGAGACTCAGACTCAGATTGTTCATGCTCTGAAATAATATTCTCTTTGGCCGTAGACTTTTTTGATTTTTCCTTTGCGAATTTAGCATAAGCATGATAATGTTTATTTTTCAAGTGTGTTGCTAAATTTGTTGTGTTATTGCAACTTTTATATTTTTTACCACACAGGTTAAACGAAACACTCAGAGTCAATTTTTTTAAAACATTTCCACACAACTGACCCAGCGGGAGGCATTTTTAGGATTAAATGATGGACACTGGAGCACTGGAGACTGGAGGAAAAAATTTTAATCACAACAGAATAATTTATAATAATATTCTAATAATAATAAAAACACTGTGATTCATGCGCATGACAATATTGACACATTTGACACTACACTATTATTGTCCTTCTTCTTTTAGATTTCAATGGCCACTTGTATTAAACATTCAGCCAGCCTGTTGGCATAAAAACATTATTTACAAACCTACGGTATCATACTTAAATAGGCGTAGGTTTGTAAATAACGTTTTCATGCAGCCTGTTGACACTATTATTGACAGATCTTACTATCTTGTCCTTCTTTTTTGAACGAGAATATACTACACGATGATACTACAGTGTGCCTGTCACGAGATGACTAGATCGTGCACCAACGTAGTAAGTCGATGATTTTAAAATATATCGACTTCGATTTTTTACTGAGAACTTCGTATATGTTTGAATGATGTCTATAAGTTTCTCAGATAGTTTGTAAGATGGAGCTGAAAAGAAAGAAACTACTGGTCTAATAGGGAATCTCGGTTTATGTAGTTTAATTAAAGAATATAATTTTGGTGGTTTAGGGTTCATAATGGTATATTTACTGATGTCTCTGTCATTAAACAAACTCTTACAGTTTTTGATACAATTTTTGATTCTTTGTTGAAAAATATCTGTAAAATTATATTTTAAAATATGATATTTATCTGGGATAAGAAAATCTAGTGTTTTGTTAATATATTCTAACTTATTAATAGCAACTACAGTATTGCCTTTATCAGCTTTCGTAAAGATAACATTAGATTTATTTTTAATTTGTTCTATGCATTGAATTTCTGAATTTGATTTGGAATCTTTAAGAAATTCTTTTTTAAGGAGTTTCGAACTTTCAAATTTTAAAGGCATATTTGCAGGGATGTCTCGAAGGGCTAATTCAGTTTCAGCACCTAATAATTCTAAGTTTTTAGTTGAAGTTGGTTCACGAATATTGTATTTAAATCCTTTTTCTAATAATTTAACTTCAGTAGTAGATATCAAATACGGGAACTAGTTCACCCCCCACCACTACTCCTGACCTTGAGAGCCCAGGTGTGCTGTGTAGTTTGGCCTTGAGGCGATGTGACGTCATATGACCTTGAGCGCGCATCACGCGGCTTCGAGGCCATGTGACGTCACATGACCTTGAGCGTGCACCAAACTTTTCGTTCTTTGATTTGGGAGCCCAGGTGTGCTGTATCGTTTGGCCTTGAGGATTTTTAACATCATATAACCTTGAGCGTGTATAAAACTTTTCGTCGTTGCATATTGTTTGGCCTTGGGGGTGTGCGACGACAGAGGGTCTCGAGTGTTAAAAGCTATTAAAGCCAGGTATTCTACCCATAAAATTGAAGAGAGGCACTCTGTGCGGTCACAAGGGATTTCATCATTAAGTTAATGTTTGGTATATTCTTTCTCGGGCACTAATACTGGCAGATCATTATTTAAATTTGGGTGTTTAGAATAAACAAAATTTGGAAATATTTACTTAAGACATTTTAATAATTATTGTATCAAATAGGGATGTAAAAATTAAATGTACCAAGCAATAGCGGATCAATATTTAAATTTGGGTGTTTAGAATAAACAAAGTTTAGAAATATTTGCTTAATTTGGTATTATTTTCTTCTTTTAAATTTGGGTGTTTTAGAATAATTAAAAGTTAACGTTTGACGTATTCTTTCTCGGGCACTAATACTGGCAGATCATTATTTAAATTTGTGTGTTTAGAATAAACAAAATTTAGAAATATTTACTAATTATTTTATCAAATAGGGATGTAAAAAATTAAATGTACCAAGCAATAGCGGATCAATATTTAAATTTGGGTGTTTAGAATAAACAAAGTTTAGAAATATTTGCTTAATTTGGTATTATTTTCTTCTTTTAAATTTGGGTGTTTTAGAATAATTAAAAGTTAACGTTTGACATATTCTTTCTCGGGCACTAATACTGGCAGATCATTATTTAAATTTGGGTGTTTAGAATAAACAAAATTTAGAAATATTTACTTAAGACATTTTAATAATTATTGTATCAAATAGGGATGTAAAAAATTAAATGTACCAAGCAATAGCAGAGCAATATTTAAATTTGTGTGTTTAGAATAAACAAAATTTAGAAATATTTATTTAGAATAATCAAAATTTAGAAATGTTTACTTAAAACATTTTAATAATTATTTTATCAAATAGGGATGTAAAAATTAATTGTAGCAAGCAATAGCGGATCAATATTTAAATTTGGGTGTTTAGAATAAAACAAAGTTTAGAAATATTTGTTTAATTTGGTATTATTGTCTTCTTTTAAATAAAACTCAATATGTCTTCATAAAACAACGCATTATTAATACAAAATACATAATAAGAATAATAATAATAATAATAATAATAATAATAATAATAATAATAATAACTATTCTAAATACCTATTCTAACATGCTTGTATCGTTTAATATTAATATATAACCATCATCTTGCGGTATATAGATGGGTGATGGATTGCCCCCATCATCATTACACCCATTGCCCCCATTAGTCAGATCCCCATTGCCCCCATTAGTCAGATGGCTGTCCAAACCAACTTGTGCATTATCCACATAAACATTGCCCCCATCAACTGGAGGATTGTCCTCCTCTGAATCTGTGTCGGACTCATCGCCCATATGTTCTAATGTCATCATATCATTGATGGTGTGCTAGAACAATATAATAGAAATTACAATCAAATTTAATTATGTCATAATCATCTAATTATCTTATTAATAGATGCGTAGCGTGACACAAAGGGGTAGATTATACTAAAAGTTGTACCATTGCTGTAAAAATACGTTTTATTTGGTGGAACATAAATATTTTTCTTAAATCAAACCAGTTTCACACTATGATAAAAAAGAAAGGTTTTGTAGTAAATTAAAATTTCACAGAAATGTATCACAAAACAATTCGCTACACATTTCCTTTCTACATTTCAATTGTGTGGGGAATGTGGTATCATCCATACATTCTTACACTACTACTACTAAAACAATTGATTTAAAAAATTAGGTCTTGGAGATTTTTCTTCAAAATAAAGCATCAAGCTATGGACTTTTGACATAAACTAACAAGCAAAAAAATGCAATAATAAAAGAAAAACATTTATTATACAGGGTCTTTCCTAATAAGTGTCCGATATTTACAGGATAATTCCTCCAAAAGTTCCCAAAGAAAAAATAAGATCTCATTTTTTCTTCAAAATAAAGCATCAAGCTATGGACTTTTGACAGCAAAAAAAATGCAATAATAAAAGAAAAACATAAGTTGGTTGTGGAATTATAGTTAATTTTGCTTGCGGTCACCTATCCACATAAACAATATAAAAAATTATTTCCTTTCTACGTTTCAATTGTGTGGGGAATGTGGTATCCTCCATACATTCTTACGCTACTACTAAAACAATTGATTTAAAAAATTAGGTCTTGGAGATAATAAGTAAACAAAGTGACATATCAGCTATAATAGAAATTCGTTTATTATACAGGGTCTTTCCTAATAAGGTAGAAATTAAGGTTATGTATTTTTTAGCAAATGTATGTCCTCAGCAAACAGCGTCTTGTGCAGCTGTTGGTTCAGATTATTTTATGAAATTTTAACCACAAGTTAAGAAAACTACCTCCTAACGATATACGGTGCCGAGAAGATTCAAATTTATACATGGTGTCTCAGATCATTGGACATTTTATAAAATTTTCAATTCGCAATATCCAAGTTTTTTAAATGGATCACCCTGTATTTGATACTTTTTTTTGAAAGAGGCTTAAAAATCTTTGTTATTATCAAACTTTTGGACTGGAGTAAGTTTGGTTAAATCACAATATTTTCACCCAAAGAATCTGCAGTTATGTTGTGTACCTTTAATTAGCGAAAACCCTGTATAATAATTAACCTGTCCTATATATTTTTTTTCTGAAGGAGGCTTAAAGTACCTATCCACTGATATATACATGCCCTATATCTAAATCTAATAGTTAACGAAATACATAGAAATATATGAAAATTTACAACTAATTAATGCTGACTATAATGTAAAGCCTTAAATCTATAAAGATAATTAAAAGAACGCTTCAAGGATTTTTAATTTTCCAATATCCAAGTTAATTGGGTCATATATGTATATATACAGGGTGTTCAGCTAAGGGTGGTTTTCGGCCATATCTCCGAAAGTATTTGCCCTAAGTTATTGGGGAAAAAATCGAATAAGTAAATCGCCAAAAATAAAAAAGCTGGAAAATTAAAAACCGTAAAAATAAAAAACACGGTTTTTTTAAATAGTTCCAATTAATCCTTATCGAAATTATTTTTTGTGATCTAATAATTCCGCATTATACAGGGTTTTTCCTAATAAGGTAGAAATTAAAGTTATGTATTTTTTAGCAAATGTATGTCCTCAGCAAACAGCGTCTTGTGCAGCTGTTGGTTCAGATCATTTTATGAAATTTTAACCACATGTTAAGAAGACTACCTCCTAACGATATATGGTGCCGAGAAGATTCAAATTTATACAAGGTGTCTCAGATCATTGGACATTTTATAAAATTTTCAATTCGCAATATCCAAGTTTTTTAAATGGATCACCCGGTATTTGATATTTTTTTCTGAAAGAGGCTTAAAGTACCTATTATCGGGAAAAAATCGAATAAGTAAATCGCCAAAAATAAAAAAGCTGGAAAATTATTTTCGACGCGCAACAACAACCGTAAAATAAAAAACACGGTTTTTTTAAATAGCTCCAATTAATCCATATCGAAAGTATTTTTTGTGATCTAATAATTCCGCAGAATAATAGTCCCAAGTCTGTATAAAGTGAGGTAAAGCAAAATATACTATAATAAGAATTTTCTTATTATGATTAAAAGCTAATATTATTTTTTATCAGTGGGAAAACAGGTTATTTTGAAGTAACTAAAAAATGAAGAGAGATATCAAAACGCGGTTTTCTCCAGAATTTAGGTAATTTTTCCCTCTTTAAACTAACTCTGTTGAAAGCATACTGTTCCGTTTGGTTTTTTCGAGAAAATCTCTAAAAATTGAATTTTGTTTAAACAACGCCCTCTAGTAGGTGTACCAACAACTATCGAGCGTCAAAAATGACAACAATTATAAGAGCATTAAATGCTCTTTCAAACAAATACCCACTTGAATACCATTAAATAAAAGATGTAGGAGGCAGAGCACTTTGAAAATTGATTTATTTATTATCTTCCCCCACCCTTATTATCGGAAATATGACAAATCGCCTTAAACAAAACTGACGCAGATTTGGTTGGAGTTTTTGTTGCTCTTATTAAAATGTTACCTCATATTGGGTATTTTCGAATAAAAAGTTGTTTTTTTATTTTCTATTGCAGGTACGCCGTCTTGTGGTAGTTTTACAAACTTGGAAATATTTTCCAACAATTTCTCTTGGCCACTTTAGTAACGAAAAAAAATTTTTTTGGGAGGCTGTAGCATCCATAGTCTGAGAAAAGCTACCCAGCCACCCTTAGTGGGACACCCTGTATATACATATATGACCAAACTAAAAAAACTTGGATATTGCAAAATTAAAATCCTTGAAGCGTTCTTTTAATTATCTTCATAGATTTAAGGCTTTACATTATAGGCAGCATTAATTAGTTGAAACTTTCCATATAATTCTAGATATTTCGTTAACTATTAGATTTAGGTATAGAACATGTATATATCATTGATAGGTATTTTAAAACTCTTTCAGAAAAAATATCAAATACAGGGTGATCCATTTAAAAAACTTGGATATTGCGAATTGAAAATTTTTGAAAATATGATCTGAGACACCCGGTATAATTTTAAAACTCCTAACCATCATAGATCGTTAGAAGGTAGTCTTCTTAACTTGTGGTTAAAATTTCATTAAATAATCTGAACTATCAACTGCACAAGACGCTGTTTGCTGAGGACATAAATTTGCTAAAAAAATACATAACCTTAATTCCTGTCTAAATGACACAAAATTTGAATAAGAAGTTCTTATAAAAGTTACCTTTATTTCTTTCAGGGAATCTAAAAATGTAAAAATATACAGGGTGTTCCATTTAAAATTCAGGGTTTGAAGTCGGTACAGCACTTTTCGAATACCCTGTATTAATAAAACTTAAAAAATTAAAAAAATTCATTAAAACCAAGAAATATTTTTACCTAAAGTATCTGCAGTTATGCTGTGTGCCAGTAATTAGCGGACACCCTGTATAAATATTTTTTAAGACATTTATTTAAATTTTAAAGAGGAATTTTTGCTTTCTTTTTTGTATTTTACCACATTTATCGCTATTAAATATGTGAGGATAAATATGCATTCCAAAAAAAAAGCAATACAACTGAGCGATATTATTTAAAATGTTGGAGTGGTTCGGGCTGTTATAAACATTTCAATAATTAAAAAAAAGCAATACAACTGAGCGATATTATTTAAAATGTTGGAGTGGTTCGGGCTATTATAAACCTTTCAATAATTAAATTGTATGGGGTCCTTAATTTCCTATGTTTTAAATAGAAAGTGTATTATAAAATGTCAACTAAAAGGCATTGGATAAAACGAAGTTAATATGTTTAAAAAATTGTGGTTATTTGTCGGCAAATTGGAATCATGATAGCAATTTCTTGGATATGGAGAAAAAAAATGTTTATATTATGAAGAAAGTTTCTAAATAAAGAAATAATTGTACCTATTTTAAATAACTAAATCCAACTTTAATAATCCAAGTTTAAAACTTACATAAATTTAAAACTGCACACATATTTTTGGAACGACAATTTCCGAATGTTTAAAAGACGGTTATACAATACTACATGATCACATTGGTTGGATTTAAGATAAAACCAACGGTTATTTGAAAAATAGGATCGGTCTGCTATATACTTGCGTGGGCAGAGTTGCCGACTTTAGCGCGAAAACTATCGATTTTTCACACTTTTTCCTAATAACCAAAAGTGATAGTATTTGGATAGGGACAACTTTTTTATTTGAAACTTTTTTTTTTCGCATCGTATTTTAATGCAATTAAAATTTTAATTTCAACACTTTTCTATTTTACATGCGAAATATGATAACACTATCTCTGCTGGCTACCGAGAAACCATGTGATTACAAGCATTCTGGAATCACAATATTTTACAAAAAAAAAATGGCAGTTATGATAGGATCATGTGGATAATTAAAAATTCAATCTCTAAAAATTATTGTTAACAGCCTTAAACATGCATTAAAAATATCATCTGTTTGAGCCTACATAAAATACGGTTAAATAACTCATGTAGATATTTAAAAATTCAATCCCTAATTATTAATAATAGTCCTAATCTCTAATTATTATTAATAGTCCTAAGCACGCATAAAATAACATCCGTTGAACTCACCTCTATATATGGGATATCCTGTGGGGATAGCTCTTTTACGATGATCTGACACATTTTTGACTAATATATATCTAAATCTATTTATCAATTTTTCGTGTGCTGGGTTTGAAGTTAAAACTAAAAATACCCGCATATATATATATATATATATATATATATATATATATATATATATATATATATATATATATACAGGGTGTTCAGTTAAGGGCGTACACTATCTATATCTCAAGAACCCTTGACTGCAGCCAATTGGAAAAAAAAAATTCATGACTAAAATGGCAACGAGGAATCGTCCAAAAATATTTTTAACTTTGCAAATTGGCCGTAAGGGGGCGCAGCTGTCAAAATGAAAATACAAATTTAAAATTTGAGCAAAATTACTAAATTAAGATATAAGTTTTATAACGTCATTGGAAAGCTGAGTCAATTTTCTATGAATTCGCTTTAAGCCAAATTTTCATTGGGTTAATAATAAGGGTGGGGGAAACAAATGTGTGTTGTCATATTTAAATCGCTATATCTTGTACACTTCTTAACCAATTTTAATGAACAAGGTGTCATATGAAAGATAATTTTTACATCTCTTAATGGACTTCTGCAGTGATATAAATTAGTTTTAAAAAAAGAAGTCAGATGGCGCTATCCAATGTGGTTAGAGTTTTCTTGAAATTTTTCTAAAATTTCAAATGGATCGGTATGCTTTACCTTATAAATTATAAAAGTGAATTATAAAATCTACATTTTGGCGAAAACCGCATATCGAAATCTTTATTCGTTTCGGAGTTGTTGCTAAATAACTGGTGATAAAAGAAGCAAAAACAAAAAAATCGAGTTTTATGAAGTTAGTATCTGACAAATAAATGATATTATGGAATTAATTAAAGCATGTTAAAGGTTTACTTAATAACCAGATTAAAAAATCTTAATTGAACTAATTGTAAGTAGTAATATTTTTATTTGCCTTCCATCACACTTTATCCAGGCTTTGGACTGGTCCAAACTTTAGCAGACTATTAAAATTTGGAGCGTGTTTAAAGGCCAACGGGCCATAACAAAGCAGAATAACATAACGAGTAACGTATGAAAAACCTTCGTGGCAAAAATACGAAGAAACAGGTAACGAGTAACAAGAACAAGAACAAAATTTTCAGAAAAATTAGGCATTTATGGGATATGTTCAAAATGTTTTCCATCATTCTGAATACAGCGGTACAGCCTTTGTTGTGTTGACGAGACAGCAGTTTTAATTTCCGCCACGGATATGCTGTTTATAGCCGTTCTAATTCTCTCGATCATATTTTCTCGCGTTGTTGGTCGAGTTTTGTAAACGAGATCTTTTATTCTTCCCCATAAATAAAAATCGAGACAAGTTAAGTCCGGTGACCTGGCTGGCCAAAGAAATAAACTTCCTCTTCCAATCCACCGGAAAGGGAACTGCTGGTCAAGGTAGTGACGCACTTGGTTTGAAAAATGGGCAGGACATCCATCGTGTTGAAACCACAAATTTCTTCTTGTCGCGAGGGTCACGTTTTCTAATAACTGTGGCAGCTCATTAATTAAAAATTGAAGGTATAATTCACCATTTAGAGTCCTATCAAAGATAAAAGGCCCGATAATCTTTCCTTCAACAATTCCGCACCATACATTCACTGTCCAACGATGTTGATGGTCGACTTCACGCATCCAATGAGGATTATTATCACACCAGTAATGCATGTTGTGCAAGTTTACTCTACCATTGCTGGTAAATGAGGCTTCATCTGTCCATAGTACTTTATCCAAAAAACGGCGATCTTCCCTTATCATGTTGAGAAGCCAATGACAATAATTTAGGCGATTGTCGAAATCCAAGTCTAGTAAAGCCTGGTGCAAAACAATATGATATGGATGCATGTTAAAATCCATCAAAATTTTATGAATGGAGCCAACTGAAAGTCCCAAGTCCCTAGAAATTTCGCGAATACTAGCATGTGGATCAACATTGATATAAGCTAAAACGTTTATGATATTCGTCTCATTTCTGACTCTGCGATGCCTTATTTGAGTCGAAGTTGGTTGAACTCTGCCAGTTTCTCTGAGTCGTCTTGCCAAACGAGTAAACACGTGCCTGGAATGATGCGTCCGATTAGGGTACTGCAAAGCATACTCCCTTGAAGCTCTGGCTGCATTTCGAAAGCACTCAAAATACACACCTAACATATCAAATGCCTCTTCATTTGTAAACGGCATTTTTACTTTAGTAACGGAAACAAGAAGTAAACTTTCTTTCACAAGACAATAAACAAACCAAAATGACAGTTACTGCTTTTATTGCCATGACAACGAGGCGCAATGTGTCTGTTGTTTTTCACGGCTTACTGTGACAGTACAAGGAGGCAAATAAGAAATAAGAACGCAATACCTCATGGTATGACATTGCTTACAATTAGTTCAATTAAGATTTTTTAATCTGGTTATTAAGTAAACCTTTAACATGCTTTAATTAATTCCATAATATCATTTATTTGTCAGATACTAACTTCATAAAACTCGATTTTTTTGTTTTTGCTTCTTTTATCACCAGTTATTTAGCAACAACTCCGAAACGAATAAAGATTTCGATATGCGGTTTTCGCCAAAATGTAGATTTTATAATTCACTTTTATAATTTATAAGGTAAAGCATACCGATCCATTTGAAATTTTAGAAAAATTTCAAGAAAACTCTAACCACATTGGATAGCGCCATCTGACTTCTTTTTTTAAAACTAATTTATATCACTGCAGAAGTCCATTAAGAGATGTAAAAATTATCTTTCATATGACACCTTGTGCATTAAAATTGGTTAAGAAGTGTACAAGATATAGCGATTTAAATATGACAACACACATTTGTTTCCCCCACCCTTATTATTAATCCAATGAAAATTTGGCTTAAAGCGAATTCATAGAAAATTGACTCAGCTTTCGAATGACGTTATAAAACTTATATCTTAATTTAGTAATTTTGCTCAAATTTTAAATTTGTATTTTCCTTTTGACAGTTGCGCCCCCTTATATACAGGGTGTTCAGTTAAGGGCGTACACTATCTATATCTCAAGAACCCTTGACTGCAGCCAATTGGAAAAAAAAAATTCATGACTAAAATGGCAACGAGGAATCGTCCATAAATATTTTTAACTTTGCAAATTGGTCCGTAAGGGGGCGCAACTGTCAAAAGGAAAATACAAATTTAAAATTTGAGCAAAATTACTAAATTAAGATATAAGTTTTATAACGTCATTCGAAAGCTGAGTCAATTTTCTATGAATTCGCTTTAAGCCAAATTTTCATTGGGTTAATAATAAGGGTGGGGGAAACAAATGTGTGTTGTCATATTTAAATCGCTATATCTTGTACACTTCTTAACCAATTTTAATGAACAAGGTGTCATATGAAAGATAATTTTTACATCTCTTAATGGACTTCTGCAGTGATATAAATTAGTTTTAAAAAAAGAAGTCAGATGGCGCTATCCAATGTGGTTAGAGTTTTCTTGAAATTTTTCTAAAATTTCAAATGGATCGGTATGCTTTACCTTATAAATTATAAAAGTGAATTATAAAATCTACATTTTGGCGAAAACCGCATATCGAAATCTTTATTCGTTTCGGAGTTGTTGCTAAATAACTGGTGATAAAAGAAGCAAAAACAAAAAAAGCATAATATTTTCATCTCATTATTAGATGGAAAAAAAAAAAAAATTTTAGTAAAAAAAAAGACATACAAATGTATGGAAAATTTTCGAAAAAATTTTAGGTCTCGGATATCTTGGTTAAAACTAAAAATATTATGAGCGATGATTTTTTATTTTATACCTAAATATTCACCAATATATGTTTTTATTAATGTGTTTTATTAATATTTTCTTAACTAAGAGAAATAAAACAACGATATAGTGTAACATAATACATTTAATAGTCATAATAATACATTTAATTGTCATAAATATATAAATTCAGTATCAAAGAATAATTTAATTACATTGCCATAGATTACATAGTGTTATAAATACATAGAGTGCATTTAATAGTTATATTGTTAAGAAAATGTTATATAAATTAAAAAAGTGAATTAATCAAAAATGTTATAAATACATAGAGTGCATTTAATAGTTATATTGAAAATGTTATATATTAAAAAAGTGAAATTAAAAATGTTATAAATTATATATATTGTTAAGAAAATTAATTAAAAAAGTGAATTAATCAAAAATGTTATAAATACATAGAGTGCATTTAATAGTTATATTGTTAAGAAAATGTTATATAAATTAAAAAAGTGAATTAATCAAAAATGTTATAAATACATAGAGTGCATTTAATAGTTATATTGTTAAGAAAATGTTATATAAATTAAAAAAGTGAATTAATCAAAAATGTTATAAATTAATTTTAAATCTGAATTTAATCTTTTCTTTTTAAATTTACTCTTGATATAAAACTTCTTTAAATAGTCATCCGAAGTGGAAGAGCACGATTTCA
Source organism: Kuschelorhynchus macadamiae (assembly GCA_030620095.1). Classification (NCBI taxonomy): domain Eukaryota; kingdom Metazoa; phylum Arthropoda; class Insecta; order Coleoptera; family Curculionidae; genus Kuschelorhynchus; species Kuschelorhynchus macadamiae. Next base: position 20,226 of record JAUTXW010001778.1, read on the forward strand.
CCTGTAATAAAGAAAAAGAAAGAAAATTAATATATATATATATATATATGGAAAATCAGAATTAATATGATAAAAAGAAAATATATATATGTGTGTGTGTGTGTAGTCCATCCTGTAAGAAAAAATCAGAATTGATATCATAAAGGGAAAAATATATATATATATATATATATATATATATATATATATATATGTGTGTGTGTAGTCCATCCTTTAAGAAAAAAAGAATTACCATGATAAAGGGAATTTATATATATATATATATATATATATATATATATATATATATATATATATATATATGTAGTCCATCCTGTAAGAAAAAATCAGAATTGATATAATAAAGGGAAAATATATATATATATATATATATATGTGTGTGTGTGTAGTCCATCCTGTAAGAAAAAAATCAGAATTATGATAAAGGGAATATATATATCTGTAGTTCATCCTGTAAGAAAAAATCAGAATTGATATCTAATAATTGAGATTTGAAAATATGTTATTTATATATATATATATATATATATATATATATATATATATATATATATATATATATATGTGTGTGTAGTCCATCCTGTAAGAAAAAAATAAAAGAATTACCATGATAAAGGGAATATATATATCTGTAGTTCATCCTGTAAGAAAAATTTTCAGAATTACCATGATAAAGGGAAAATATATGTGTGTGTGTGTGTGTAGTCCATCCTGTAAGAAAAAATTTAGAATTACCATGATAAAGGAATATTAATATATATATATATATATATATTACTTCTAGAAGGAATTACTGATTAGCAGAACTGAATTATCAAACTTTAATGAAATACTGGAAAAATTTTTCATTTATGTCTTTCTTAGTGAACCCTAATTTTAGCAGAATCTTCATGACTTGGAGATGAATGTGGAATTTGAAGCCGTCATTCATACCTAATTTATGAATACAACTTGGTTTTCAATTTACGACAAGTGGATATATATGAAGGAAGTGAAGATTCGATATATGGATATTATGAACTATTATTTGCTTATTATATTTATTCGGTTTTTCTAAAACAACAAAAAAATGTATTATAAAAAGAACACATTATGATATAATATAAGTAATACTTACATGTTTATATATTATTTAGAGTTTTGTTATTGGCTACTAATTTGAGAAAGTGGAGTACTGTGACAACTGGGAAGAATATATGCAATGTGCTTGAGGATACAAGCCATTCGAGTTAACATTGCTTGGCTATGAGAAAGTGGAGTACTATATATTAACTGGGAAGAGGACTGCAAAAAATGTGCTTGAGGATATAAATGTGTAATGTCTAGCTGCAAATATAAAAAAAAAAAACAATATATAAAAACCACAAAATTATAATACTCTTAAAAATAAAAAAATTTAGTTAACATTTATATTTATACAATTTTATTGTCATAAATCCATAAATTCAGTATTAAAGAATATTAATTTTGCCATAGATTACATACAAGTCAATTCAGTATCAGATTAATTATTTCTAGCACATTTTGTAAAAAATGTCGTTTAAATATTTAAAAAAAAACAGTGTACTAATTGTAAAAGTGGAAGAGACATAAGCATAAAACATCGTATATCAAATCGATTGTTAAGTGATATTTATTCTACATTTCTAAATTATTTAACAAAAAATCATTTGATACAAAAAATAAAAGATTTAGCTTTTATAAAGACTTATCAATTGTGTTAGATTCGGTTAGCAAATATAAAGGAAATTTAAAAAAAAGAAGAGATAAATTTTATCATATTCTACTTAGTCATTTTTATCTATTTCGGAGAATAATTCAAATTTATGGATATGAGAAACCTATAGTTGGGCCCAAAGAAATTGTAGAGTTATCGGTGATTAATATTCGTATAAACAAAGAAGATAATACAAAAACAATTTTTCATTATTTTCCCGAGTTGGAAGAACCTAATCAACAGGTAAATCTTTTATATGTACATTTTATTATTAAAAATCCAAAAATTTTACATTTTTTTTTAGTTTTTTTGATAGTTTATTGTAAATTATACAATCTTAAGCATATCTATCAGCAAATCAAGTACGTTTAAAACATTTTTTGTGATATTTGCATAAATATAAGTATCTTAAAACATATTTATCAATAAATTCAATACGTTTAAAATATTTTTTTTGTAATATCCGTATAAATATAAATTTAAATTGTATAGTTTTTATTTATTAAGAATAAAAAATTTAATTTTGTGGTTTTTATATATTGTTTTTTTTTTTATATTTCAGCTAGACATTACACATTTATATCCTCAAGCACATTGCAGTCCTCTTCCCAGTTGTCACAGTACTCCACTTTCTCATAGCCAAGCTGTTAACTCGAATGGCTTGTATCCTCAAGCACATTGCAGTCCTCTTCCCAGTTGTCACAGTACTCCACTTTTTAGCCAATCTGTTAACTCCAATGACTCTGAAATAATATATAAACATGTAAGTATTACTTATATTATGTCATAATGTGTTCTTTTTATAATACATTTTTTTGTTGTTTTAGAAAAACCGAATAAATATAATAAGCGAAGTAATAGTTCATAATCCTCCATGTATCGAATCTTCACTTCCTTCAAGTCGTCCACTTGTCGAGTCTTCACTTCCACATTCATCTCCAAGTCATGAAGATTCTGCGTTATTAGGGTTCACTAAGAAAGACATAAATGAATCGTCCAGTATTTCATTAAAGTTTGATAATTCAGTTCTGCTAATCAGTAATTCCTTCGTAAGTAATATATATATATATATATATAATATTCCTTTATCATGGTAATTCTAAATTTTTTCTTACAGGATGGACTACACACACACACACACACATATATTTTCCCTTTATCATGGTAATTCTGATTTTTTCTTACAGGATGAACTACAGATATATATATTCCCTTTATCATGGTAATTCTGATTTTTTTCTTACAGGATGGACTACACACACATATATATATATATATATATATATATATATATATATATATATATATATATATATATATATTTCCCTTTATGATATCAATTCTGATTTTTTCTTACAGGATGAACTACAGATATATATATTCCCTTTATCATGGTAATTCTGATTTTTTTCTGACAGGATGGACTCCACACACACACAGATAGATATATATATATATTTTCCCTTTATTATATCAATTCTGATTTTTTCTTACAGGATGGACTATATATATATATATATATATATATATATATATATATATATATATATATATATATTCCCTTTATCATGGTAATTCTGATTTTTTTCTTACAGGATGGACTACACACACACATATATATATATATATATATATATATATATATATATATATTCCCTTTATGATATCAATTCTGATTTTTTCTTACAGGATGGACTACACACACACACACATATATATTTTCTTTTTATCATATTAATTCTGATTTTCCATATATATATATATATATTAATTTTCTTTCTTTTTTCTTTATTACAGGTGAAATCGTGCTCTTCCACTTCGGATGACTATTTAAAGAAGTTTTATATCAAGAGTAAATTTAAAAAGAAAAGATTAAATTCAGATTTAAAATTAATTTATAACATTTTTGATTAATTCACTTTTTTAATTTATATAACATTTTCTTAACAATATAACTATTAAATGCACTCTATGTATTTATAACATTTTTGATTAATTCACTTTTTTAATTTATATAACATTTTCTTAACAATATAACTATTAAATGCACTCTATGTATTTATAACATTTTTGATTAATTCACTTTTTTAATTTATATAACATTTTCTTAACAATATAACTATTAAATGCACTCTATGTATTTATAACATTTTTAATTAATTCACTTTTTTAATTTATATAACATTTTCTTAACAATATAACTATTAAATGCACTCTATGTATTTATAACATTTTTGATTAATTACTTTTTTAATTTATATAACATTTTCTTATGTATATAACTATTAAATGCACTCTATGTAATAACACTATGTAATCTATGGCAATGTAATTAAATTATTCTTTGATACTGAATTTATATATTTATGACAATTAAATGTATTATTATGACTATTAAATGTATTATGTTACACTATATCGTTGTTTTATTTCTCTTAGTTAAGAAAATATTAATAAAACACATTAATAAAAACATATATTGGTGAATATTTAGGTATAAAATAAAAAATCATCGCTCATAATATTTTTAGTTTTAACCAAGATATCTGAGACCTAAAATTTTTTCGAAAATTTTCCATACATTTGTATGTCTTTTTTTTTACTAAAATTTTTTTTTTTTTCTAATAATGAGATGAAAATATTATGCTTTTTTTGTTTTTGCTTCTTTTATCACCAGTTATTTAGCAACAACTCCGAAACGAATAAAGATTTCGATATGCGGTTTTCGCCAAAATGTAGATTTTATAATTCACTTTTATAATTTATAAGGTAAAGCATACCGATCCATTTGAAATTTTAGAAAAATTTCAAGAAAACTCTAACCACATTGGATAGCGCCATCTGACTTCTTTTTTTAAAACTAATTTATATCACTGCAGAAGTCCATTAAGAGATGTAAAAATTATCTTTCATATGACACCTTGTTCATTAAAAATGGTTAAGAAGTGTACAAGATATAGCGATTTAAATATGACAACACACATTTGTTTCCCCCACCCTTATTATTAACCCAATGAAAATTTGGCTTAAAGCGAATTCATAGAAAATTGACTCAGCTTTCGAATGACGTTATAAAACTTATATCTTAATTTAGTAATTTTGCTCAAATTTTAAATTTGTATTTTATTTGACAGTTGCGCCCCCTTACGGACAATTTGCAAAGTTAAAAATATTTATGGACGATTCCTCGTTGCCATTTTAGTCATGAATTTTTTTTTCCAATTGGCTGCAGTCAAGGGTTTTTGAGATATAGATAGTGTACGCCCTTAACTGAACACCCTGTATATAAGGGGGCGCAACTGTCAAAAGGAAAATACAAATTTAAAATTTGAGCAAAATTACTAAATTAAGATATAAGTTTTATAACGTCATTCGAAAGCTGAGTCAATTTTCTATGAATTCGCTTTAAGCCAAATTTTCATTGGATTAATAATAAGGGTGGGGGAAACAAATGTGTGTTGTCATATTTAAATCGCTATATCTTGTACACTTCTTAACCAATTTTAATGCACAAGGTGTCATATGAAAGATAATTTTTACATCTCTTAATGGACTTCTGCAGTGATATAAATTAGTTTTAAAAAAAGAAGTCAGATGGCGCTATCCAATGTGGTTAGAGTTTTCTTGAAATTTTTCTAAAATTTCAAATGGATCGGTATGCTTTACCTTATAAATTATAAAAGTGAATTATAAAATCTACATTTTGGCGAAAACCGCATATCGAAATCTTTATTCGTTTCGGAGTTGTTGCTAAATAACTGGTGATAAAAGAAGCAAAAACAAAAAAATCGAGTTTTATGAAGTTAGTATCTGACAAATAAATGATATTATGGAATTAATTAAAGCATGTTAAAGGTTTACTTAATAACCAGATTAAAAAATCTTAATTGAACTAATTGTAAGCAATGTCATACCATGAGGTATTGCGTTCTTATTTCTTATTTGCCTCCTTGTACTGTCACAGTAAGCCGTGAAAAACAACAGACACATTGCGCCTCGTTGTCATGGCAATAAAAGCAGTAACTGTCATTTTGGTTTGTTTATTGTCTTGTGAAAGAAAGTTTACTTCTTGTTTCCGTTACTAAAGTAAAAATGCCGTTTACAAATGAAGAGGCATTTGATATGTTAGGTGTGTATTTTGAGTGCTTTCGAAATGCAGCCAGAGCTTCAAGGGAGTATGCTTTGCAGTACCCTAATCGGACGCATCATTCCAGGCACGTGTTTACTCGTTTGGCAAGACGACTCAGAGAAACTGGCAGAGTTCAACCAACTTCGACTCAAATAAGGCATCGCAGAGTCAGAAATGAGACGAATATCATAAACGTTTTAGCTTATATCAATGTTGATCCACATGCTAGTATTCGCGAAATTTCTAGGGACTTGGGACTTTCAGTTGGCTCCATTCATAAAATTTTGATGGATTTTAACATGCATCCATATCATATTGTTTTGCACCAGGCTTTACTAGACTTGGATTTCGACAATCGCCTAAATTATTGTCATTGGCTTCTCAACATGATAAGGGAAGATCGCCGTTTTTTGGATAAAGTACTATGGACAGATGAAGCCTCATTTACCAGCAATGGTAGAGTAAACTTGCACAACATGCATTACTGGTGTGATAATAATCCTCATTGGATGCGTGAAGTCGACCATCAACATCGTTGGACAGTGAATGTATGGTGCGGAATTGTTGAAGGAAAGATTATCGGGCCTTTTATCTTTGATAGGACTCTAAATGGTGAATTATACCTTCAATTTTTAATTAATGAGCTGCCACAGTTATTAGAAAACGTGACCCTCGCGACAAGAAGAAATTTGTGGTTTCAACACGATGGATGTCCTGCCCATTTTTCAAACCAAGTGCGTCACTACCTTGACCAGCAGTTCCCTTTCCGGTGGATTGGAAGAGGAAGTTTATTTCTTTGGCCAGCCAGGTCACCGGACTTAACTTGTCTCGATTTTTATTTATGGGGAAGAATAAAAGATCTCGTTTACAAAACTCGACCAACAACGCGAGAAAATATGATCGAGAGAATTAGAACGGCTATAAACAGCATATCCGTGGCGGAAATTAAAACTGCTGTCTCGTCAACACAACAAAGGCTGTACCGCTGTATTCAGAATGATGGAAAACATTTTGAACATATCCCATAAATGCCTAATTTTTCTGAAAATTTTGTTCTTGTTCTTGTTACTCGTTACCTGTTTCTTCGTATTTTTGCCACGAAGGTTTTTCATACGTTACTCGTTATGTTATTCTGCTTTGTTATGGCCCGTTGGCCTTTAAACACGCTCCAAATTTTAATAGTCTGCTAAAGTTTGGACCAGTCCAAAGCCTGGATAAAGTGTGATGGAAGGCAAATAAAAATATTACTACTTACAATTAGTTCAATTAAGATTTTTTAATCTGGTTATTAAGTAAACCTTTAACATGCTTTAATTAATTCCATAATATCATTTATTTGTCAGATACTAACTTCATAAAACTCGATTTTTTTGTTTTTGCTTCTTTTATCACCAGTTATTTAGCAACAACTCCGAAACGAATAAAGATTTCGATATGCGGTTTTCGCCAAAATGTAGATTTTATAATTCACTTTTATAATTTATAAGGTAAAGCATACCGATCCATTTGAAATTTTAGAAAAATTTCAAGAAAACTCTAACCACATTGGATAGCGCCATCTGACTTCTTTTTTTAAAACTAATTTATATCACTGCAGAAGTCCATTAAGAGATGTAAAAATTATCTTTCATATGACACCTTGTTCATTAAAATTGGTTAAGAAGTGTACAAGATATAGCGATTTAAATATGACAACACACATTTGTTTCCCCCACCCTTATTATTAACCCAATGAAAATTTGGCTTAAAGCGAATTCATAGAAAATTGACTCAGCTTTCCAATGACGTTATAAAACTTATATCTTAATTTAGTAATTTTGCTCAAATTTTAAATTTGTATTTTCATTTTGACAGTTGCGCCCCCTTACGGCCAATTTGCAAAGTTAAAAATATTTTTGGACGATTCCTCGTTGCCATTTTAGTCATGAATTTTTTTTTTCCAATTGGCTGCAGTCAAGGGTTCTTGAGATATAGATAGTGTACGCCCTTAACTGAACACCCTGTATATATATATATATATATATATATATATATATATATATGCGGGTATTTTTAGTTTTAACTTCAAACCCAGCACACGAAAAATTGATAAATAGATTTAGATATATATTAGTCAAAAATGTGTCAGATCATCGTAAAAGAGCTATCCCCACAGGATATCCCATATATAGAGGTGAGTTCAACGGATGTTATTTTATGCGTGCTTAGGACTATTAATAATAATTAGAGATTAGGACTATTATTAATAATTAGGGATTGAATTTTTAAATATCTACATGAGTTATTTAACCGTATTTTATGTAGGCTCAAACAGATGATATTTTTAATGCATGTTTAAGGCTGTTAACAATAATTTTTAGAGATTGAATTTTTAATTATCCACATGATCCTATCATAACTGCCATTTTTTTTTGTAAAAATATTGTGATTCCAGAATGCTTGTAATCACATGGTTTCTCGGTAGCCAGCAGAGATAGTGTTATCATATTTCGCATGTAAAATAGAAAAGTGTTGAAATTAAAATTTTAATCCATTAAAATACGATGCGGAAAAAAAAGTTTCAAATAAAAAAGTTGTCCCTATCCAAATACTATCACTTTTGGTTATTAGGAAAAAGTGTGAAAAATCGATAGTTTTCGCGCTAAAGTCGGCAACTCTGCCCACGCAAGTATATAGCAGACCGATCCTATTTTTCAAATAACCGTTGGTTTTATCTTAAATCCAACCAATGTGATCATGTAGTATTGTATAACCGTCTTTTAAACATTCGGAAATTGTCGTTCCAAAAATATGTGTGCAGTTTTAAACGGTCTTGGATTATTAAAGTTGGATTTAGTTATTTAAAATAGGTACAATTATTTCTTTATTTAGAAACTTTCTTCATAATATAAACATTTTTTTTCTCCATATCCAAGAAATTGCTATCATGATTCCAATTTGCCGACAAATAACCACAATTTTTTAAACATATTAACTTCGTTTTATCCAATGCCTTTTAGTTGACATTTTATAATACACTTTCTATTTAAAACATAGGAAATTAAGGACCCCATACAATTTAATTATTGAAAGGTTTATAATAGCCCGAACCACTCCAACATTTTAAATAATATCGCTCAGTTGTATTGCTTTTTTTTAATTATTGAAATGTTTATAACAGCCCGAACCACTCCAACATTTTAAATAATATCGCTCAGTTGTATTGCTTTTTTTTTTGGAATGCATATTTATCCTCACATATTTAATAGCGATAAATGTGGTAAAATACAAAAAAGAAAGCAAAAATTCCTCTTTAAAATTTAAATAAATGTCTTAAAAAATATTTATACAGGGTGTCCGCTAATTACTGGCACACAGCATAACTGCAGATACTTTAGGTAAAAATATTTCTTGGTTTTAATGAATTTTTTTAATTTTTTAAGTTTTATTAATACAGGGTATTCGAAAAGTGCTGTACCGACTTCAAACCCTGAATTTTAAATGGAACACCCTGTATATTTTTACATTTTTAGATTCCCTGAAAGAAATAAAGGTAACTTTTATAAGAACTTCTTATTCAAATTTTGTGTCATTTAGACAGGAATTAAGGTTATGTATTTTTTTAGCAAATTTATGTCCTCAGCAAACAGCGTCTTGTGCAGTTGATAGTTCAGATTATTTAATGAAATTTTAACCACAAGTTAAGAAGACTACCTTCTAACGATCTATGATGGTTAGGAGTTTTAAAATTATACCGGGTGTCTCAGATCATATTTTCAAAAATTTTCAATTCGCAATATCCAAGTTTTTTAAATGGATCACCCTGTATTTGATATTTTTTCTGAAAGAGTTTTAAAATACCTATCAATGATATATACATGTTCTATACCTAAATCTAATAGTTAACGAAATATCTAGAATTATATGGAAAGTTTCAACTAATTAATGCTGCCTATAATGTAAAGCCTTAAATCTATGAAGATAATTAAAAGAACGCTTCAAGGATTTTAATTTTGCAATATCCAAGTTTTTTTAGTTTGGTCATATATGTATATACAGGGTGTCCCACTAAGGGTGGCTGGGTAGCTTTTCTCAGACTATGGATGCTACAGCCTCCCAAAAAAAATTTTTTTTCGTTACTAAAGTGGCCAAGAGAAATTGTTGGAAAATATTTCCAAGTTTGTAAAACTACCACAAGACGGCGTACCTGCAATAGAAAATAAAAAAACAACTTTTTATTCGAAAATACCCAATATGAGGTAACATTTTAATAAGAGCAACAAAAACTCCAACCAAATCTGCGTCAGTTTTGTTTAAGGCGATTTGTCATATTTCCGATAATAAGGGTGGGGGAAGATAATAAATAAATCAATTTTCAAAGTGCTCTGCCTCCTACATCTTTTATTTAATGGTATTCAAGTGGGTATTTGTTTGAAAGAGCATTTAATGCTCTTATAATTGTTGTCATTTTTGACGCTCGATAGTTGTTGGTACACCTACTAGAGGGCGTTGTTTAAACAAAATTCAATTTTTAGAGATTTTCTCGAAAAAACCAAACGGAACAGTATGCTTTCAACAGAGTTAGTTTAAAGAGGGAAAAATTACCTAAATTCTGGAGAAAACCGCGTTTTGATATCTCTCTTCATTTTTTAGTTACTTCAAAATAACCTGTTTTCCCACTGATAAAAAATAATATTAGCTTTTAATCATAATAAGAAAATTCTTATTATAGTATATTTTGCTTTACCTCACTTTATACAGACTTGGGACTATTATTCTGCGGAATTATTAGATCACAAAAAATACTTTCGATATGGATTAATTGGAGCTATTTAAAAAAACCGTGTTTTTTATTTTACGGTTGTTGTTGCGCGTCGAAAATAATTTTCCAGCTTTTTTATTTTTGGCGATTTACTTATTCGATTTTTTCCCGATAATAGGTACTTTAAGCCTCTTTCAGAAAAAAATATCAAATACCGGGTGATCCATTTAAAAAACTTGGATATTGCGAATTGAAAATTTTATAAAATGTCCAATGATCTGAGACACCTTGTATAAATTTGAATCTTCTCGGCACCATATATCGTTAGGAGGTAGTCTTCTTAACATGTGGTTAAAATTTCATAAAATGATCTGAACCAACAGCTGCACAAGACGCTGTTTGCTGAGGACATACATTTGCTAAAAAATACATAACTTTAATTTCTACCTTATTAGGAAAAACCCTGTATAATGCGGAATTATTAGATCACAAAAAATAATTTCGATAAGGATTAATTGGAACTATTTAAAAAAACCGTGTTTTTTTTTTATTTTTACGGTTTTTAATTTTCCAGCTTTTTTATTTTTGGCGATTTACTTATTCGATTTTTTCCCCAATAACTTAGGGCAAATACTTTCGGAGATATGGCCGAAAACCACCCTTAGCTGAACACCCTGTATATATACATATATGACCCAATTAACTTGGATATTGGAAAATTAAAAATCCTTGAAGCGTTCTTTTAATTATCTTTATAGATTTAAGGCTTTACATTATAGTCAGCATTAATTAGTTGTAAATTTTCATATATTTCTATGTATTTCGTTAACTATTAGATTTAGATATAGGGCATGTATATATCAGTGGATAGGTACTTTAAGCCTCCTTCAGAAAAAAAATATATAGGACAGGTTAATTATTATACAGGGTTTTCGCTAATTAAAGGTACACAACATAACTGCAGATTCTTTGGGTGAAAATATTGTGATTTAACCAAACTTACTCCAGTCCAAAAGTTTGATAATAACAAAGATTTTTAAGCCTCTTTCAAAAAAAAGTATCAAATACAGGGTGATCCATTTAAAAAACTTGGATATTGCGAATTGAAAATTTTATAAAATGTCCAATGATCTGAGACACCATGTATAAATTTGAATCTTCTCGGCACCGTATATCGTTAGGAGGTAGTTTTCTTAACTTGTGGTTAAAATTTCATAAAATAATCTGAACCAACAGCTGCACAAGACGCTGTTTGCTGAGGACATACATTTGCTAAAAAATACATAACCTTAATTTCTACCTTATTAGGAAAGACCCTGTATAATAAACGAATTTCTATTATAGCTGATATGTCACTTTGTTTACTTATTATCTCCAAGACCTAATTTTTTAAATCAATTGTTTTAGTAGTAGCGTAAGAATGTATGGAGGATACCACATTCCCCACACAATTGAAACGTAGAAAGGAAATAATTTTTTATATTGTTTATGTGGATAGGTGACCGCAAGCAAAATTAACTATAATTCCACAACCAACTTATGTTTTTCTTTTATTATTGCATTTTTTTTGCTGTCAAAAGTCCATAGCTTGATGCTTTATTTTGAAGAAAAAATGAGATCTTATTTTTTCTTTGGGAACTTTTGGAGGAATTATCCTGTAAATATCGGACACTTATTAGGAAAGACCCTGTATAATAAATGTTTTTCTTTTATTATTGCATTTTTTTGCTTGTTAGTTTATGTCAAAAGTCCATAGCTTGATGCTTTATTTTGAAGAAAAATCTCCAAGACCTAATTTTTTAAATCAATTGTTTTAGTAGTAGTAGTGTAAGAATGTATGGATGATACCACATTCCCCACACAATTGAAATGTAGAAAGGAAATGTGTAGCGAATTGTTTTGTGATACATTTCTGTGAAATTTTAATTTACTACAAAACCTTTCTTTTTTATCATAGTGTGAAACTGGTTTGATTTAAGAAAAATATTTATGTTCCACCAAATAAAACGTATTTTTACAGCAATGGTACAACTTTTAGTATAATCTACCCCTTTGTGTCACGCTACGCATCTATTAATAAGATAATTAGATGATTATGACATAATTAAATTTGATTGTAATTTCTATTATATTGTTCTAGCACACCATCAATGATATGATGACATTAGAACATATGGGCGATGAGTCCGACACAGATTCAGAGGAGGACAATCCTCCAGTTGATGGGGGCAATGTTTATGTGGATAATGCACAAGTTGGTTTGGACAGCCATCTGACTAATGGGGGCAATGGGGATCTGACTAATGGGGGCAATGGGTGTAATGATGATGGGGGCAATCCATCACCCATCTATATACCGCAAGATGATGGTTATATATTAATATTAAACGATACAAGCATGTTAGAATAGGTATTTAGAATAGTTATTATTATTATTATTATTATTATTATTATTATTATTATTATTATTCTTATTATGTATTTTGTATTAATAATGCGTTGTTTTATGAAGACATATTGAGTTTTATTTAAAAGAAGACAATAATACCAAATTAAACAAATATTTCTAAACTTTGTTTTATTCTAAACACCCAAATTTAAATATTGATCCGCTATTGCTTGCTACAATTAATTTTTACATCCCTATTTGATAAAATAATTATTAAAATGTTTTAAGTAAACATTTCTAAATTTTGTTTATTCTAAATAAATATTTCTAAATTTTGTTTATTCTAAACACACAAATTTAAATATTGCTCTGCTATTGCTTGGTACATTTAATTTTTTACATCCCTATTTGATACAATAATTATTAAAATGTCTTAAGTAAATATTTCTAAATTTTGTTTATTCTAAACACCCAAATTTAAATAATGATCTGCCAGTATTAGTGCCCGAGAAAGAATATGTCAAACGTTAACTTTTAATTATTCTAAAACACCCAAATTTAAAAGAAGAAAATAATACCAAATTAAGCAAATATTTCTAAACTTTGTTTATTCTAAACACCCAAATTTAAATATTGATCCGCTATTGCTTGGTACATTTAATTTTTTACATCCCTATTTGATACAATAATTATTAAAATGTCTTAAGTAAATATTTCTAAATTTTGTTTATTCTAAACACACAAATTTAAATAATGATCTGCCAGTATTAGTGCCCGAGAAAGAATACGTCAAACGTTAACTTTTAATTATTCTAAAACACCCAAATTTAAAAGAAGAAAATAATACCAAATTAAGCAAATATTTCTAAACTTTGTTTATTCTAAACACCCAAATTTAAATATTGATCCGCTATTGCTTGGTACATTTAATTTTTACATCCCTATTTGATACAATAATTATTAAAATGTCTTAAGTAAATATTTCCAAATTTTGTTTATTCTAAACACCCAAATTTAAATAATGATCTGCCAGTATTAGTGCCCGAGAAAGAATATACCAAACATTAACTTAATGATGAAATCCCTTGTGACCGCACAGAGTGCCTCTCTTCAATTTTATGGGTAGAATACCTGGCTTTAATAGCTTTTAACACTCGAGACCCTCTGTCGTCGCACACCCCCAAGGCCAAACAATATGCAACGACGAAAAGTTTTATACACGCTCAAGGTTATATGATGTTAAAAATCCTCAAGGCCAAACGATACAGCACACCTGGGCTCCCAAATCAAAGAACGAAAAGTTTGGTGCACGCTCAAGGTCATGTGACGTCACATGGCCTCGAAGCCGCGTGATGCGCGCTCAAGGTCATATGACGTCACATCGCCTCAAGGCCAAACTACACAGCACACCTGGGCTCTCAAGGTCAGGAGTAGTGGTGGGGGGTGAACTAGTTCCCGTATTTGATATCTACTACTGAAGTTAAATTATTAGAAAAAGGATTTAAATACAATATTCGTGAACCAACTTCAACTAAAAACTTAGAATTATTAGGTGCTGAAACTGAATTAGCCCTTCGAGACATCCCTGCAAATATGCCTTTAAAATTTGAAACTTCGAAACTCCTTAAAAAAGAATTTCTTAAAGATTCCAAATCAAATTCAGAAATTCAATGCATAGAACAAATTAAAAATAAATCTAATGTTATCTTTACGAAAGCTGATAAAGGCAATACTGTAGTTGCTATTAATAAGTTAGAATATATTAACAAAACACTAGATTTTCTTATCCCAGATAAATATCATATTTTAAAATATAATTTTACAGATATTTTTCAACAAAGAATCAAAAATTGTATCAAAAACTGTAAGAGTTTGTTTAATGACAGAGACATCAGTAAATATACCATTATGAACCCTAAACCACCAAAATTATATTCTTTAATTAAACTACATAAACCGAGATTCCCTATTAGACCAGTAGTTTCTTTCTTTTCAGCTCCATCTTACAAACTATCTGAGAAACTTATAGACATCATTCAAACATATACGAAGTTCTCAGTAAAAAATCGAAGTCGATATATTTTAAAATCATCGACTTACTACGTTGGTGCACGATCTAGTCATCTCGTGACAGGCACACTGTAGTATCATCGTGTAGTATATTCTCGTTCAAAAAAGAAGGACAAGATAGTAAGATCTGTCAATAATAGTGTCAACAGGCTGCATGAAAACGTTATTTACAAACCTACGCCTATTTAAGTATGATACCGTAGGTTTGTAAATAATGTTTTTATGCCAACAGGCTGGCTGAATGTTTAATACAAGTGGCCATTGAAATCTAAAAGAAGAAGGACAATAATAGTGTAGTGTCAAATGTGTCAATATTGTCATGCGCATGAATCACAGTGTTTTTATTATTATTAGAATATTATTATAAATTATTCTGTTGTGATTAAAATTTTTTCCTCCAGTCTCCAGTGCTCCAGTGTCCATCATTTAATCCTAAAAATGCCTCCCGCTGGGTCAGTTGTGTGGAAATGTTTTAAAAAAATTGACTCTGAGTGTTTCGTTTAACCTGTGTGGTAAAAAATATAAAAGTTGCAATAACACAACAAATTTAGCAACACACTTGAAAAATAAACATTATCATGCTTATGCTAAATTCGCAAAGGAAAAATCAAAAAAGTCTACGGCCAAAGAGAATATTATTTCAGAGCATGAACAATCTGAGTCTGAGTCTCAAGGTCAAGGAACTGGATTTATTTCACCTGAACCATCAACTTCCATGGCATCATTGGAAGAGGTTAGTTTCTAAATTTAATATTATCAATCTTCTATAAACAATATATTTTTTATTTGCAAGAACCTGTTTGCTCATATTTAAAAAATGATTTGCAATTTTAGATCCAAATTCATAGATTTGATGATGATCAGATGAGTAGTTCCTCATTGTCATTGACATCATTGGATGACTTAATATCAGGATCAGGGACTCGCACACCAAAATCACAACAAACACTTGTCCATTGTTTAAGAAGAAATGAAAGTTTCCAAGGTATAAATATTATTGATATCCGTTTTACTTTTACTTTTAACAAATAGTTTGTACAATATAGGCACTTTATTCTTTTTTTTGTCAGTGTTAAATATAATAAATTATTGGTTTTATTTTAGAAGGTGGAGATATGCACACCAGAATTACTCAAGCTTTGGTGTATATGGTATGCAAAGATAATATGCCTTTCTCGTGCGTTGAAAAAGAAGGATTTAAAAAAATTTCCCGGGTAGCATGCCCCAGTTATAAATTACCATCAAGATTTAAAGTGAGTTATATAGGTTAATAGGATTTTGAATTTAATATGAAAATTAAAAAAAAAATGCTGCATACTTTATTTGCAGTTTTATTGAATAACAGTTTCTTGAACCTGATATAATTGGTTTTGAATAGTTGCAATTAATTGATTTTGTTATTGATAGGTCACACAAATGGTGGAACAAAAATTTGTAACTTTAAAGGCTATAGTAAAAAAAGTTTTTGAAGATACCAAATATATAGCACTAACCAGTGACATATTAACAATAACTAATTCTACAAGAAGTTTCCTAGTTATTACTGGACATTTCATTTCAAATAATGCTGTTGAAGCAATCAGTTTTTCTGCTGCTCGACTATATAAGGTAATATTAAAAATATTTTTTTATCAGTAGACACGTTTTGCCCTGTGTCAGGGCAGGGCTAATAATATTTATGTTTATTGAATCTTTTAGGCACATACTGGGGAATACATCAAAGAAATGTTTGAGGAGATAACAAAAGATTTTGCTATTGATAAATAAAAATAGTTTCTGTTACAACGGATGGTGGTTCTAATATGATTGCTGCTGTTAGACTATTTTTGGGTGGGAAAAGGTTACCATGTATGGCACACTCAATAAATCTAGTGGTAGATGGAGCTTTAAAAAACAGCCCATCATTTTCTAGGCTTACAGACCATGTGAAAAGTATCGTGCAATATTTTAAACAGTCTGTAAGCGCAATGGATGAGTTAAGAGCTGAACAAGAACTGAAGGGCAAAAAAGAAGGGGAGGTTTTAATGCCTATTCAGTCTGTTAGTACGAGGTGGAACTCGTGCTATGACATGCTTCAGAGATTTATAGATCTATCAGCAATAATTGCAAAAGTATTGGCCTCTAAAAGCCAATCAAAAAAGAATGTTCCAGACATGGTTGTAACATCGCAGATTAATATTATTAATGACATGATTAAGCTTCTGGGACCATTTAAACAAGCAACTGAGGACATTAGTGGTGATAAATATGTCACATCTAGTTTGGCCATACCTTTGGCAAATTTACTAAAACAAGAATTAGAATTAGCTCTCCCTTTAACAGAAGATGGCAAATCCGTGCAGGAAAGTCTGTTAAACGGAATAACAGATACATTAATTACGCTAGAACGAAACATATTCCTTGCAAAGGCCACAATTTTAGATCCTAGGTTTAAGCGCCTACATTTTTCTTCGCCAGTAGCTGTTTCCACAGCTATGTCAGAACTTGCCGAAGAAATTAATTTACATCATAAAGAAAAAGGAAAAGTTTCTCCAAAACTATTCCCGAAGACAGTCGCTGACGAAGTGCCGTCGTTATGGTCACGACATGAAGCGCTGGTTCAAGCTGCATCGGTACAAGAAACACCTACTTTCGGATGTGTACCAAACGAACTAAAACAATATTTGGACCAGCCCATAATGGCAAAAAACGCAGATCCAATTGAATACTGGAATAGTTGCTCCACTTTTACTCCCATAATTTCGGAAATTGCCAAACAATATTTGATAGTGCCGGCATCATCTGTTTCTTCTGAGAGGGTAGCTTCAGCGATAAATATTGCGACTCCAGACAACAAAAGTCGCCTTACTGGGGAGCACATTAAACAAAGAGTATTTTTAACAACACTCCCAGAAAAATATTGGAATTTTTAATCATAATTTAAACTTTATTATTTAAAAAAAATAAATAAATTTTTGGTACATTTCAGTTTATTTTTTCATTATACACAAAAGACCGACACTCTTAGACCATTTCAAATATTATAGTATAATACCATAGACATTAATTCTTTATTGATAATGAATAATTGAATTTTTCTAATAAATTTAACATTCATAATATTAATCTAATATTTTAATTTTTTTTTTCAAAATAGTACCGGGTGACCACGTATAATGTACCACCCCTTGTATTTCCTTTATTTTTTGACGTAGAGAAAAAATTAAAAAACGGACTCTTAGGGTATTTTTTTTTCCTTTTTAATGTTGCATTTGGATTTTTAGTATTCATTGTATACGACGCGACGGGTGCCAAGAAGTCATATTTTTTTAAATGGAATGCTATGTTTTTCTTTTCATCTCTGGCTTGGCCATTAAATACCAAAAAATAAAGGAAATACAAGGGGTGGGACATTATACGTGGTCAACCGGTACATTTAATTCAAATATCATTAAAATACAATTTCAATGAATATTCAGTGGTATAGTGTAAGTAATTTATTCACTATTACCACATGCCACATAATATTAATTTTTAGTATTTTAATTTTCTTAATAGAAAAAATATCGATATATCAAACTATCGATACTTTTTTTCGATATATCCTAAATTTATTTCGATATATTTTAAAACTATCGATACAATATATATCGATACTTTTTTTCGATATCAACATCCCTAGATTTAGTTAATAAAATCAAAGATATACAGTTACCAAATAATGCTAAACTAATTTCGTTTGACGTCACTAACCTATTCCCTAGTGTTCCTGCTAAAGATACCATTAAACTTGTTGAAGGTCTTTTAAACAAAAATTCAGTTAATGTTGTTAAAAAACAAGATATATTGCACCTACTTACCGAATGTTTAGAACAAAACTATTTCGAATTTAATAATAAACTTTATACCAGCAAAGAAGGTTTAATTATGGGAAATCCATTAAGCCCCTTGCTGGCAGAGATATTTTTGGATACCTTGGAAAACAAGATTAACAAGCACCCCCTTTTCAAACATTTTATATACTGGCATAGATATGTTGATGATGTTTTAACATGTTTTACGGGAACTGAACGTCAATTAAATATTTTTTTTGATTATATCAATAGCTTTCATCCTAATATAAAATTCACAATTGAACTAGAAGCAAATAACAGCATCAACTTTCTAGATTTAACTATTAAAAAAATAAACAATAAACTTGATTTTTCTGTATATCATAAACCAACACATACAGATACTACTATACACAATTCCTCATGTCACCCAATTCAACATAAATTAGCGGCTTTCCAGAGTATGATTCACAGACTTATCTCATTACCTTTAAATAAAACTAATTATCAGACCGAGTTAAACATCATTAAGCAGATAGCAGTTAACAATGGATATTCATTAAACATTATTGATAAAATATTACAAAAAAAATTAAATTAAAATTTAAAAATGTCCAAATGGTTGTATTATACTTAGTTATATAAATATCACCTTAATTTGTAAGCTTGTGCATTCGAGATGTAACGTCCGAAGAAGCTACTGTGTAGTGAAACATGTCACGTTGTTAAATTAAATATAGTAGAAGTGTTTGTAAAAAATAGTGTTTGTTTTTTACATTTTACATCATATTATTATGGATTTCCACCGAGTATCGGCTGACACGATCATATATGGAATAGTTTCCAATTTGGTTTTTATTTTATTCTTGTTTAACGGATACCGTCAAAGTGGGTGACTTGAATTTGGAGGGTGAAGTGGAAAAAATCTGCACGGTTAGACATTTAATTAAGTTAATACGCAAAAGAACCGGAGCACGCTGTTTAGGCACTGCCGCGCGTTCGACCTTGGTTCATGTTTACTTTCAGGCTAAAACTCGTCGCGCCATTCCAAACTAGTGCGCCGTAGGAACAAGCCAAATTGTTCGTTAAAAACTGTTAAAGTTGTGAATAGCTAGAACTTTCACTTGAGGGCCATAGTTGGAACCTAGTCTAAGGTATGCATTTTTAATATCAAATGGAAAAAATAGTTTCTTTGAAGACTTTATCATAGTTTTGCTAAAATATTAAGGTTTTCATTTTTTTAAAATATTTTTTAACCTTCGGATACATTTTTAGGGTGACTTGAAAAATCATGCCACAGAAATATAAAAAGAAAATTGGCGGGCGGCGTTATGCGAACTATACAAATGACCAGCTAGAAAGCGCTCTAGCGCAGTTAGACATGGGATGTCATATTCCGAGCCTTCCGAAACCTATAATATTCCTTTGGTGACTATATGGAGGAAGATAAAGAATAAACACCCGAAAAAGTTTGGGGGACAACCTGTTTTAAACTCTACAGAAGAAAAAGCCATTGTAGAAGCTATCGTTACAGCGGCAGACTGGGGTTATCCGTATGAGAAAGAAGATATAAAATTGTTAGTTAAAAATTACTTAGATCGAGCTGGTAAACAGGTGAGCAAATTTTCCAATAACATGCCTGGGAAAGATTGGTGCGCCGACTTTCTTACAAGGCATAAAGATGTATTAAAGGTTCGTTTAGCTGAAAATATAAAACGATCGAGAGCCGGAGTATCAAGAAATTTTTTATGTGAATATTTTGATAGACTGGAAGTTTCTCTCAAAGACGTACCTCCAGAAAACTTAATAAACTATGACGAGATAAATTTTGTCGACGACCCTGGAAGACCTAAGGTTATTATACGAAGAACTATGAAACATGCAGAAAAAGTGTGTGATTCTACTAAATCTGCCCACTCAGTCATGTTCTCTGTAACAGCGGCTGGGCTTATGTTGCCCCAATACGTAGTCTACAAATCCGAAAATTTGTGGTCCACATGGACTCAAAGTGGCCCTGAAGGTTGTATTTACAACCGAAGCAAGTCCGGCTGATTTGACCAAAGTTTGTTTGAAGATTGGTTTTTCAAGATCGTTGTTCCTTATTATAGACGTCTAGATGGCCCAAAAGCTATAATTGGGGACAACCTAGCAAGTCATTTGTCAGAGGCTGTAATAAGAAAATGCAAAGAAGAAAACATTAGATTCATTTTTTTACCAGCAAACAGCACTCATTTAACACAGCCTCTTGATGTGTCCTGCTTCAGACCAATTAAGATTGCCTGGCGACAAGAGTTAAAAAAATGGAAAATCTCAAATCCAGGAGTGTTACAAAAAGATCATTTTCCACGAATTCTGAACAGAACCATAAAATCGATTGCCCTCTCAGTGGCAAAAAATATAAAATCTGGCTTTGAGGCCACAGGGTTATACCCTCTTAACCGAGAAAAGGTACTTGTAAAAGTCCCAGATTACAATGAGACTGACGGTATGAACATTATTCCATCGTTGGTTGCAGAATCAGTAAAATCCCTTTTTAAGGAATCTCGATTTAAAGAACCGAGAGCCAAACGTGTCAAACGTAGAAAATTGGTGGTGGCGCCCGGAGAAAGTGTTACAGATCAGCAAAATACAAACTCTTCAGAATCGGAAGGGGAACGGATAATCGAGTCGGAAGAAGATATATTGTCAAACACAGGATCAGATGAAATTGAAGATATTGAGCTACCCTGCTTTGTTAATCCAGTGAAAGAAAAGAGATATATTAACTCAGATAACTTACAGAAAATCGAGAGGACACAGATCACTACAGAAAACCTGGCAGAAGATGACTTCATATTAGTACAGTTTACTACACTAAAGAAAAAGCAACAAAGATATGTGGCAAAAGTAATGGAAGTAGACAACGAATTTATACATTGCTCATTTCTTAGGCCTTCTGACAAAATGAAAGATGCCTTCGTTTTTCCACTTAAACCAGTCATTAGCGATGTCGCTTTAGATCAGGTGATCAAGAAGATTGAGCATTCCGAAGTATTAAGGAGGGGAGCACTAAAATTTTTTGTTTAAAAAATATATTGTTATATGATTAGTTTTTTAAGATAGGTATAGTTACCTGATATTTTGTTTAACAATGTTTTCCGATTTAAATAACCAAAGAAGTTTCAGTTTTAGTTATAAACATTTTAGAAAATATTTTTGTTACAGCATTTTGTAAAAAAATTAGACAAACCTAAAAAAAATGGATTTATATGTATATATTTTTTAAAAAACCGAATTTTATTTCAATACACCCTTTAGCATAAGTTACTTGCAGTATAAACCATTTTTAATGCAATTTTTCAAGCCACCCGTATTGCGGGTGGCTTGAAATTTTCGGTTTTATATTTTTTTTTTTTCGAAAACTAAGTGAAATATGAAAGCTTTTTTTCAAAGAATATATTCTCCCAACCCATATGCAAGTTTTCCATATTTTTTTGTAAATCAAGTTTTTATTCAATGTGTCTTACAGTGACGCATATATCAAAATCGTTATCAAGTCACCCGCTTTGACGGTATTTGTAATAAAATGTTTGTTTATTAAAATGTTATTATACATACCGTAAAACGAGGTGTATAGGGACTTCCAGGTGAATCGGTACAAAACTTTTTTTTTATACAATATTTTAGTTTATTTATTAAAGTCATTCGAAACGCAACCACTTGTCAAGTTGACTCCTAAATATGTGTTTTAACTGTGACGCTACTGAATTCCCTGTCAAAAATCAAATTTGACATCGGCTGAATTGCGTCAGTTGGAAATCAGCTGTTTTCAAAGACCCGAGATTGTTGGTGGTAACTGATAGAAAAAGTAAGTAAAATAATACCATATTGGAAATAATTAGACCTAAGACAGTCCTGTGCCGAAATAAAATATAATTCTTACTTAAATTTCTAACATAAATTTTTATTATTATTTTTTTAATGAATCGGGCACTTTTTAGGTTAGGTCGGGGTGATTAGGGACACCGGCAAAACAGACATGCCTCGCTTTTATACTCCTAAAGGAAAGAAATTGTATCACCATTATGAGCCAGAAAAAATTCAAGCTGCCCTACAAGACATTATAGCACGAAAAAATACTTATCGTAACGCAGAAAAGTTTCATGGTATCCCTAGTTCAGTTTTATGTCGACACAAAAAAGGAAATATAAAGAAACAAGGAGGTCAGACGGTTTTAAACAGTGAAGAAGAGGATTTACTGATTAGAAACATAAACACATGTTCTGATTGGGGTTATCCGATCGATAGTTATGACCTAAGATTGGTCGTCAAAAATTATTTAGACAAATTGGGTAGAAAAGTCGTTCGTTTTAAGGATAATCTTCCAGGGCCCCAGTTTGTAACGAGTTTTTTAAAACGACATCGATCACAACTTTCGAAAAGAATGTGCGAAAACATTAAAAGATCTAGGGCTCAAGTTTCACGTGACATATTAAATGAATATTTCACCAATCTCTCGATTGCTTTACAAGATGTGCCACCTTGCAATATTATAAACTACGATGAGACAAATTTGTCAGATGATATTGGTAAAATATAATTTCTCTTGGTAATATTCACATAGGTAATGTCATCTTTTGTTTTTAGGACGTAAGAAAATAATAACTAGAAGGGGTTGCAAGCATCCAGAACGTATTATGAATACTACAAAGTCAGCCACCTCAATAATGTTCGCAGTGTCAGGAAATGGACAAATTTTACCACCTTACGTGGTCTACAAGGCTCAGAATTCATATTCTGCATGGACTGAAGGGGAACCACGTAACACTAGATATAATCGGACACCATCATGGCACAGCTAATATAACATACAGCTCCACATCTCTCTTAGCGGGAATGGTTTGCGCCGATCCCTTCGCGCACGGCGGTTGGCAGCCATTTGGTGGGAAAAGACGACTGTGGCGTGCATGATTCGCTTCGCATTAATATTTTGCGTTCAGCAGCCATAGTCGTGCGTTGCGAGAGTTTAATTACATAGATATTTTTAAATTGTTTTTGCAGTATAATGAGTGAAAAAAAGATTGGACATCATCATGTTTGTGCAGTGCGATCCTGTTTTAATAAAGGCTATAACTCCAAGAAGAAATTTTTTCGATTTCCCAAAGAGGCTGACCGGTAAGTACTTATTAAAAGTTTTCCGGGCTTTTGTTGGCTTTTAGTGTTACTGAATTAGACAAATTTGAAATATGTTTTTGAAGCATTATCTTTTTTTAATGACTGTAACACACAAAAATGTATGGATGAAAAAACACTTTTTCACATTGCAGCCACGAAAGCTAAGTTTTTGGAAAAATGAAAAGTTGTATGAAAGATATTGTTAAAAACATATTTTTCATAAAATATCTCTTATGGAATTTGCAAAGAACTGATGCTTTATAACACTAATATCGATTATCTTTAACTAAAAAAGTATTGTTTTTTGTTTTTGAAAGTTCCTGCCTTCTAATCCAGTTCAATAACTCAAAATGGTGTTAATTCTTGTTATTGCTTCTAAACATATGCGCAAATTAATATCGATATTGGATTTGGAATTACGTCACATAAACACACATAACATTAAAGATATTAATAAATTAAGATAAAGAAAGAAGATTTTTGCAAATAACTCGGGATCTATTAACATTTTATTGATTTCTCATAAAAGGAGTCTATTTTTAATTAACAATTTTTTTATACTTTTCGGTAATATTTGTAGTCGGATAATTATTGTAAACAAAATTAAAATGATTTCGCTATACTATATTATTAGATTGAATTTTTGGAGTTCGTGCTTTTTAATTGGAAATTTCTTTCTCTTTAAGAATATTTCTAAATGTTAGTAGTTTCCGAATAATTTGCAATACACTAAACTACCTTTTTAAATAATAATTTGTTATTAGGCTCTGAAATTGTTTACGTGATAGTTTGAAACTTTTTCATATTTTTCTAGACGTCAGGCGTCATCCGCGCCATTTTTTTATATCTACTTTTGGTTTATATTTGATGGTTACTTGTTAAACAAAAGCCATGCATTTAAATGATTTCGCTTTGTGGAGACTTTACCACAACTGTACTAAATTATGAGATTAAGACGATGAGAGGTTATTAAATTAAAATTACTATTAACAGATTTCTGGAGTCCATGCTTTTTATTAGAAATTTTTATCTCATTAAGAATATTTCTAAAAGTTAGTAGTTTCCGGGTAATTTGCAATACATTATTTTTTAAAATCTTAATTTGTCAATAGACTCTGAAATTATTTACGTGATGGTTTGTTGAAGATAATTAAAGTCGTAAATAGTGTTTTTTATAGTTCTTTACGTTTTAGTTACCGCATGGGTTGACAAAAGTTTTAGTTTATTCGCTAATTTTTCCTTAAAATAATTTGAGGTTTCTTTTATTTTTTAATTACTTATAGATTTATAAAATGTTTCGATTAAGACAAATAAACCCGTTGGTAATACATCTAATCAGTTTTTCAGCCTAAAATGAAATTTTATTTATTAAAAAATCGGATAGGCGCCTCTTTGAAAGTATAGAATATGAATATATTATTTTCGAACTTGGTTATTAAAATTTTAATTTAGGTACTTAAATAAATCTTGCAGGTAAAGGAAGATATATTAGATCAATAAAAAGGCTTTTATTTGGTGGGGCAGGTAGAGTAGATTTTTTTCGAATAATATAGGCCATACTTTGAAGTAATTAATGGTCTGGTATAGTAAAATGCAAATGACAACCCCGGCCGGCGCCTTTCGATCAGATAAAAATATTTTCTTGGTAGGTATTTCCAATGGTCAAAATCGAATAAAATTTGCATGAATATAATATGTCCTTTAGAAAAATAAAAAAAGCAATATTTCTAATACAGATTTATTATCCCGAAACTCCAAAGGGCCGGCGACTGTCTTGGTTTATGATGTTTTATTGCTTTTAAACGTGTGGTTATATAATTAGTACGAATGGAAATAAATATTTAGGTGCAAAAAATGCACTATGTCCATTAATTATCGAATGCACTGTTGTACAGAGTAAACGGGACAGGTGAATTTTTAGGTAAAATTTGAATATTTTTAAAACAAGAGATATTGAGATGCGGTTTTCAGCTATTTCTTATCTTGCAAATTTTATTGAATAATACCGATTTAGGAGTAAAACTCGCTTGAGCCAAAAATTTATTTATACAGGATGTTAAACAAAATGGCAAATTTTTCAATTATTTGTTCTGAAAATTTAGAAAAAAGATTTTTTATTCTGATTGCGAGATTAGCTTAGTTTTTTTAAAACACAATTTTAAGAGTTTTAGAATTTAAAAAGCAGATATTACTTCCACATCTCCAAAAGACGGGGAAGTATAGTATCGGCTTTGGTGTCGGCAAAAAAATGTCCGAAAAATTATTTTCGCTAAATCGATTTAAAATTACTCAAAACGTGTAAAAAACCTAATTTCGGCGAAAAAAATGTTTCTGTCTGTCGGTCTGTTTGTTTACCCGATAACTCTCGAAGGAATTGTGCTATCGAGCTGAAATTTGGTACACAGGGAGG
Organism: Kuschelorhynchus macadamiae; assembly: GCA_030620095.1. Taxonomy (NCBI): domain Eukaryota; kingdom Metazoa; phylum Arthropoda; class Insecta; order Coleoptera; family Curculionidae; genus Kuschelorhynchus; species Kuschelorhynchus macadamiae. Next base: position 46,648 of record JAUTXW010001778.1, read on the forward strand.
GGTCCATAGGAGAATGGTTCGGATTGTTTTTGGGAAAAATCGGCTTAGGGGGAAGAGGATGTAAATCGGTAAAAAATAGTTATTGATTGTAAATTGCCGAGTTTAAATGACTCAAAACCTGTAAAAAAACTAATTTCGGCGAGAAAAAAATCTGTTTGTCTGTCTGTCTGTATGTCAGATTACGCGATAACTTGGGCTATTGCGCTGAAATTTGGCACACGAAGAGCAGTCCATAGGAGAATGATTCTGATCGCTTTTATGCAAAAACGGCTTAGGGAAAGGTGGGGTTAATCGGTAAAAAATAGTTATTTTTTGTAAATGATCATGTTATATGTCCTGCTTGAGATTTCTGTGAAAATAAGGGGTTTAGGCTATGTTAGGTTAGGTTAGGGGATGAAAATTATGCTGTTTAAAAAATCGAGTGTTACGTAGTTCTATGGGTTTTTGAGGGTATTGATTTCAATTTCAAAACTCGTTCATCATTTTAATAAAATTTTAGGGGAGGAGAGTAGGTTGAAATTCTAAATTTTATTTTTTTTTCGTCTGAAAACAAGGGTCGGGTAAGAAAATATATAGGTACTAGTTTGACACGATGTGGAAGTAGTGATTCCATTGGCAGCGGTTTTTTTTGAGGTATGTGTGTTTTTTTGAAAAAAAAATTTTTTTTTTCATAGTACATAGTCATAGTTGTTTTTTACTAGAAAGCCCCTAACTTTGATTTTTTTACAATCTATAGAGTCTGCACTACACAAAAAATATATAGAACGTGCACAATAAATGACAAGATTAGTTAAAAACCTAGCGATTCTAACGATCGTGTGCGTATATTTCGAAGAAATTCAAATTTAAAAGATGTTTAAGTTCTAAGAAATACTGAATATTTTCTGCAAGCTGGGGTCTTTATTTTCCCTTTAACTTTATCATTTTTGAAAATATAGGTGTTGCTTTTAGAACCAAGTTTGCTGTGACCGGGTGATACATGAGACAAGTAACAAGCTGATATTTTTGTGGTCTTAAAAATATCTATTTGAAATTTGAAACATTTGTCTAATTCCATAAGAGACAAATTTCCGATGCAAAAACAACTAAAAGTTACTTCGAATTTTGCCGGAAGTGACTCTGCTTTTTATTTAAAGAAAAAAAACCTGTATATTTTTGCACTATTTTATTCAGCCTATAATAGTCTTCTACTATATTCCACAAGTTAACTTTTTGCAAAATGGAGGCTGGACACCTATTTCAAAATTCAACATTGCCGCATTTTACAAAAAATACAGGCGCTATTTATAAATATATGTTTTAAATAGTCCAAAATAAACTTATTTTTTGAATTTTTTACTTTTCTTTAATCGAAAAAGCATTTACTTTAATGGTACCTTGTATATTTTATAAGTCATTTTCGCCATAAAATTACGTTTTTAAAGATGTGTCGCATGCTTAACTTTATTTTCAAGATAACGATATGCTAGACATCCTTGACAAATCAGGTAGCCTTTCTCTAAAATAAATGGCTATTTTATAGTCATTGTGAAGTGTTCTAAAAAAAACAAAACAGTTTTAAATTTTGTACTGTATAAATGCATTTTTTTTTTATAAAGCGGCAATGTTGAATTTTCAAAAAAATTGCTGTCTAGTCGCCATTTTGAAAACAAAAATTAAAATATCGTTGAAAAGCTCAGTTTAGGTTGAATGCGATAGCACAAAAAAATATATACAGAGTCCTACTTAGTGTTTTAACACCTCGGAAAAAACCGGGTTTTTCCCGAAAAAATCCGTTTTTTTTCCAAAAGATTAAAAAAAAACAAAATATGGAAAAATACAATTTATAATTATCCTAGTTTTTATTTTTGTTAACATGAAAAATAAGTTAAGAAACAAAAAATGTTCTTCCTTAAAATTAGTAAAGAAAATTTAAAAAGTTAAAAATAAAGAACCAAAATGTATTAATTAAAAACTTTAAAATTAAATTAATATACTTCCAATTGGAAAAAAGCCGGTTTTTTTAAAACACTAGTTCTACTTAATTAAAAAAAAAATAAATTAGGGGGTCAATTCCGGTAAAATTGAGAGCCAAAAGGAATTACTAAATAACATTTTTATTTTTTTATACTATCTTCGTTTTATTTTAAATTTTACAGAGCTAAGGTATGGGCAATGAAAGCCAATCGAGAGGATCTGTTAGACAAATTGGAAAAAGCTCATAATAGCTACACTCTTTGTGAAGACCATTTTGAAGAAAAAATGTATACTAGTCATCTTCATACACGATTGAAAGCCACTGCAGTTCCTACATTATTTCCATCTCTTGAAGGAAGTTCTAAGAGCATTAAGGGTGACCACGCATATAGTAGACCCTTGCTACTTCCTGCGAAAATCAGAGTTCTGGATGACAGAATTTTAGTTCCAGCTATCACAAATACTGACCCAGGTATTTACGATATTCTATAATTTTGTATTGTTAAGTTGTAACAGCTAAATAAAAGTGTAAGGATCTTTTTTGCGAATTTTGCACCATGGTTGGTGTGAAGGAAATACGTTTTTTCTACGATCTTTGAATTATTTATAAACTGATGTTATTTTCTTCTTCTAGTAGGTCAAACAAACATAGTCAGAATCAAGCCTACAACCACGGCCAAAGACAAGGTGGAAACCGAGGTCCAAGTCGAGGGTGAAACTCAGGACGACCGCGACGTAGACGTGAAAACCGAGGACGAAATCGAGGTGGAAACCGAAGTTGAAGTTCCAGGGAAAACCGAGAATCAAACTGAAGCCAGACCCTTCGATGCTAGTAGTCCCCCTCTGATGTCTCCAAGTTCTACCCAAACATCAGCCAACTTATCTTTTGATACTCCAAGGAAGAAAAAATATAGACGCAACATTAAATCTCTTACTACAGAAAATCAATATTTGCGAAAAAAAGTTCAGACACTCGAAAGACAATTAGATAGTCAGTTAGATAATATAACTTTAAATCAATATGTCTCTGACATTCAAATTTTGCAATTCGGTCGACACTGCTAAAATTATTAATATGCAGATATCACAAGGGCGAAAACATCCAAAGGGTAGACGTTATAGTAAAGAGTTCAAAACTGAATGTTTGTCCATATATTTTGCCGGTCCCCGAGTTTATAAAAAATATTTAATGCATAAATATAGCCTTCCAGCTCCCAATACATTGTTAAAAGAAATTCGAGCTATTAAAATAAGACCAGGATTAGAAAACGCTGAATTTTATAATTTGTTAAAAAAAAAGATTGACGGTTTTCAAAAGCAAAATAGGTATTGCCTACTATGTTTTGATGAGATGTCTATTAAAGCAAATTTGTTTTATGAACGGTCTCAAGACTGTATAATTGGACTGGCCATAGATGACAAAGAAGAGAAGATCTTTAAACCAGCTTTGACTGCATGCGTGTTCATGTTAAGAGGACTTTATTGCAAATGGAAACAGCCTCTCGCCTATTTTCTTTGTCATACTTCTTGTCCGGCGCAATTATTGCACGAAAATTTAAGTAAAGCTTTGCAAAAATTGAAAAATATTGGCTTAAATGTTTGTGCAGTTACTTCTGACATGGGTTCTAATAATATCAAATTAAGTAATATTTTAAATATCTCTATTCAAAATAGCCGTTTTTGCCTTCAAAATCGTTACCTTTATTATATTTTTGATGTGCCCCATATTATAAAAGCCATTAGAAATATGCTAATGAAGTATGACTTTTACGTTGATGGTAAAAAAATTTCTTGGCAGTACATAATTGACTTTTATGAAATAGATAAAAAATTTCCGGTTAAAGCAGCACATAAATTAACTGACTCACATATATATCCCACAAATTTTCAAAAAATGAAAGTTAAACTTGCCACACAAGTATTTAGCAATTCTGTTTTTGTAGGCATGAGTTTTTACATCAGATTTGGTTCTCTACCTGCAGAAGCCACTGAGACTGCAGAGTTTGTTAAGAGAATAGACCAGCTCTTTGATATTTTAAATTCGTCACAAACTTCACCCGGTAAAAGGTATAATGCAGCCTTCAAAGGGGAACCCTTTCAAATGGAGTTTTTGACTGAATGCCTATCTTTTTTAGAGAAACTTGAAGTTAGAGATAGAAATAATGTAAACTTAACGAAAAAAGTTAAATTCATTAAATGTCTTCAAATTTCTATCAATAGTATTCTAAATTTATTTAATTATCTTCGTGAGAATGCTAGTTTTGATTATTTATTTACCCGAAAACTAAACCAAGATTGTCTTGAAAATCACTTTGGTAAAATTAGAAGTGAAAACGGCAAATGCATCAACCCAACAGCCATACAGTTTCACAGAACTTTTAGAAAGTTGCAGTGCGTTAACTTACTTAACTCAGGTGCAGAAAATTGTGAGGCAGATGCAGATCAAATGCTCTTAAGGCTTCCCGACTGTAAAGACGATTCTATACCTGAGGAAGAGACCAGTTCACTAAAAGAAGTAAGCCTCGAAATTAATAAAATAAATTATTCCCGAGATGAAATGTTAGAAAAAAATTTTATAAGGTATGTGTGTGGATATCTTTTAAATAAATCCCTTCGAGTTCACTCTTGTGATAATTGCATTAAATATAGCAAAGACCACAAAGATTTAGATGATTCATCCGTTTATTGTTTTTTAAAAGCATATGAAAATGCCGACAAAGATACGTTTGGAAACCTACAAATGCCAAATGATAAATTTGTAGAGTTTATTTGTAAAGTCGAACTAATATTTCAAGAACACTTTGAAACACTTGCAATAAAACCTAACCTTTGTAGCAATCTTTTTGGTTTAACTAAATCATTGCATTTTATTCATCCATGTGAATACTTTCCCAAAGAATTTGTCATTAATCTATATATAAGAGTAAGAATCTATTATACGCTAAAAACAATAAATGGAAACTTCAAAAATATAAGCAGGAATAAATTAATAATATGGAAAAATTTATAAAAATATTTCTGTTTAGTTTACTCCATAAGCATTTTTTACTATTAAACATTTGTGTAATTTTTTCTTTTTCATTTACTTAATAATAACCATTGAAATCATAAAATACCATGGAATTTTATTTAACATCATTTTCCTTTATCTATTAGTATACATACCAGGTGTCAACGAACATATTGGACAGGCCATAACTTGTAAAGTATTAGATGTATCAAAACGAAATTTCATATAGTTAAATGGTACATAAAGAGGAGAGTTCTCGTATATTTTTCACTTTTCAGTCATTTCCGGTTTCACCGGAAATGACTTCAGTTTCAGTTTTTTTAATGGAACACTCTATATATTTTTACATTTTTGGATTCCTGAGGCAATTTTGAATCAGATTATGACATTTTAAAAAGTTTTGACGCCTACTTGATTTTTACATCCATTTTTAAAATTGCAACTAGGTGGCCATGGCCGGACGCTAATAATTAATCCAAGGACCTGAAATGATGACAGAATAATACAATCGCTAAGTTTTAGTTATTAGTCTGATAACTAGGAGCAAAAGAAGTTGATAATAATCAAATTTTTGTGTCTAACTATTTTTTTTCCAAATGGCGACCCTTTTTAGACAAGCACTTTTTGAAAAGAGGATTTTTTTGCGAATCTAACGGTACTAACTTTTTTGCGATTGGATTAAACATAAGCTCAAAAATTAAATATTACTTAGAAAAATACTTGATAATCAATTATTAAATTTTATCAAGTGTGCCATGGATAGCCATGCTGGATATTAAGTAGGATTTTTTGTTTGGACAGTGACACTCACCTATTCTTTCTGAGCAGACATACGATTGTGTCACTGTCAAGACAAAAAATTTTACTTAATATCCAGCATGGCTATCCATGGCATACTTTTTCCTAAGTTATATTTCATTTTTGAGCTTATTTCTAATCCAATCGTAAAAAAGTTTGTTCCGTTAGATTCGCAAAATAATCCTCTTTTTAAAAAGTGCTTGTCTAAAAAGGGTCGCCATTTGGAAAAAAAAGTTACGACACAAAAATTTGATTTTATCAACTTGTCTTGTTCCTAGTTATCAGACTAATCACTAAAACTTAGCGATTGTATTATTCTCTCATTATTTTAGGTCCTTAGATTAATTTGCGTCCGGTTATGGCCACCTAGATGCAATTTTAAAAATGGCTGTAAAAAATCAAGTAGGCGTAAAAAGATTTCATATTCTGATTCAGAATTGTCTCAGGAATCCAAAAATGTAAAAATATTCAAAGTGCTTCATTTAAAACATTGAAACTGAAGTCATTTCCGGTAAAACCGGAAGTGACCGGAAAGTAAAAAATATGCGAAAACTCTCTCCTTTATGTATCATTTACCTATACCAAATTTCTTTTTGATACGTCAAATACTTTACATGTTATGGCCTGTCTAATAGAATCGTTGACACCCGGTATATACAACTCTACGCTACTCTTTATTAAGACTATGTCGGTTATTGGTTTTTAATATCATTAATAATATTCTAATTATTCAATTAAATCGCTTTACAATAACCATATCAATGTAAATTTAAACATTGCCTACTCCGGTACTGTCCGTCACAAACTAGTTATTTATTACAATATTCAAAATCAGTTTAGTCTGGCTCTGACTTTTCCCACCAGCGAGAAAAGGAAACGACAATTTCATCTCACTTGGTTTTCGACCGCCAGAATAAAGGTGCCGACCCTAAGAAGGGGAGCTGTATGTTATATTAGCTGTGATCATGGTTTGATATGGACTGTTTTGAAGACTGGGTCAAAACAACTGCAATACCATATTTTAGACAACTAGAAGGTAGGAAAATACTGATTGGAAACAACTTGGCGTCACACATTTCCGGTAACATAGTAATGGAATTGAAAAATCACAACGTCGATATGGTATTTTTGCCGGCCAACGCCACTCGCTTGACTCAGCCACTAGACATAGCCTTTTTTCGGCCTCTAAAAATTGCATGGCGTAATATTTTAGAAAAATGGAAAAAAAGAGAAGGGCGTAGTGAAGCTAGCATCCCCAAAACGATATTTCCCCGTTTGTTAAGAGCATTATTTAAAAAAATATCGGAAAATGCCGAAACCAATATCATTTCTGGGAAATGATATTCGTCATTATTCGAAAGACAGGAATAATACCATTAAACAAAGAAGTCTTAAAGTTATTGCCCAAAGAACAATTAGATGAAGATGAAAGAGAAGCATTGAATACTACAATGATCGATTTATTAAAAAAGATTGAGATATTCAGAGAAACCAAGGAAAAAAAACTTATCAGTTGAACCTGGCAAAAGTGTTCAGTGTGATAGCTCCAGCGAAAGCGATCTCAGCTTACATGAGGATGAAATGCTTAATAATTATGTATAAAGACAATGTTTTAGCAGAAGAAGATTTTTGTGATTCTCCCGAGCAAAGCGCCAATGAGATTAATGCTACATTAAGCGACGATAATAGTGAAGATCTTCCTCTAGCTAATTGGATGCAAAAAAAATCCAGTGAATCTCCAACCACTTTCCAAATCAAAGACTGCAATGATAATTTACCACTTAATGAGACTGATAGCTTTAAGGCAAATTGTGATTTTAGCATAGGTGACTGGGTTTTAGTTAAGTTCCCAGTAGAAAGAAAGACTGCCTGCATAAATAACAGAGTTTATATAGGAAAAATTATATTTCTATTTTAGATGAAAATTTTGTTGGCTCTTTTTTACGAAAAAAAGGAAGTGATAAAGACAAAACTGGTCCCGTTAACTATTATCCCAATACACCGGATGATGCAGAGTTTAAAAAGAAACAGATCATCAAAAAATTAGAGTAAAGTCGCCAAATGTGGAATAGCAGCTTTTCTGAAAAATGATTGGCGCCATCTGTATTGCGGTCGCTAAACTATATACGTTTGTCCCCCTGCAGATGCCTGATCCGTATTACAGATCCCTGGGTAAAATCATAACCTAAAAAATAGCGACTCACGTGTTTATTGTACCACGATATTTCGAAGCTGGAGTGAAAACAGTTTTGTTCGGAATTTATTTTAGCTCATCCAAAAGTGACAAATATCAGGTATGGTAGAATATATGTTGTACTATTGTGATATACAGCTAGCATGCTAATTAGATGTACTTTCCTTTTTTAAATTTCATTAAAATATTTTTATATCATGTGCCCTAATGTGGAATACCGTATGGGACCCAACTGAATGCAGTGAATGCAGTTCTTAGTAAGAAAATGGGGTATCTAGCTGCATTAAAGCGATTTAGAGTTCCGCGTTCGAGTTTATTTCGTTATTGTACTCGAAAGAAAGAAACTGGGCAAGTAATAAAAAGCAAACTTGGAAGAAAACCGGTTTTGACAGAAGCTCTTGAGAAAGAATTAGTCAAATATCTATTCGTTATGGAACGAACATTTTTTGGACTCACTAGGCAAGACGTACGCCACGTAGCTTTTCAACTAGCAAAGCTCAATAACCTGCCAAATCCATTTTCAGTCTTTCAACAAACAGCAGGCAAGAAATGGCTAAAATTATTATAAAACGCCATGAAAATATAATTAGTATTAGACCAACAGGTACATCAGTAGCGAGGGCAGTTGGTTTTAACAGGCAAAATGTGAACGATTTTTCACTTTTCTGGAAAAATTAATGGAAGAGAAATTTTCCTCCGGACCGCATATTTAATGTGGACGAAACAGGGTTGTGCATAGTACAATCGAAATGTCCAGCCATTCTTGCATTAAGAGGCAAACGTCAGATTGGAGCTCCAACATCGGAAGAACGAGGATCATTGCTAACAGTGGTATTACGCATGAGTGCAAGTGGAATTTTTGTTCCGCCTATGCTAATCTTCCCACGTAAAAACGCCAACGTTCACCTTCAAAAGGGTGCACCGCCAGGATCTATTTTTCGTTATCATCCCTCAGGCTGGATACAGATGGACCTGTTTACAGACTGGTTTCGACATTTTATTGAAAAAGTCCGTCCAACCCAAGATAGCCCTGTTCTGCTCATTTTGGACGGTCATTACACGCACACCAAAAATCTGGATTGGATTTTAGCCGCTTAAGACAACTATGTAACCATATTATGCCTTCCACCTCACACAACCCACAAAACACAGCCTCTTGATAAGTCAGTAATGGGAGCATTGAAGCAGTTTTACAACGAAGAAATTAGAATTTTCATGCGAACCCAACAACGTGCTATCACACATTTTGATGTTAGTGAATTATTCGGTAAGGCATATCTAACGGTGCAATCGGGAGAAAGAGCTGTGAAAGAATTTGCAGCTACTGGCTTGTATCCAGTTCGACGGGACATATTTAAGGAAGAAGACTTTTTGGAAGTTATAGAAGAGGCACAAAACTGCGATATAACAGAAAATGAAGAGGATCAGAACATAGGGCAAGCAAATGACCAACCAAATCTATCAGCTGTTTTAGTTAAACCAGAAGAAGTTATACCCATCCCAAAATTAAGGAAAAAAATTGGAAGTAGGGGAAGGAAGCCAGGGAAGTCAAAGATCATAACATCAACGCCCATGCAGTCCTTGAGTAAAAAACAAAATCAAAGGAAAGAACAAGTGAAACGAAAAATAACAGACGAAAATGAAGCTGGTCCAAGCAAGAGAAAAAAGAAAAATTTAAAGAGAGATTCTTCTTCAAGTTCTGACAACTCTTCTTTTACAACCCAGGATTCTTCCACACATGAAGAAATTTTTCCTTTAAAAAGTCCTTCGGATGAAGCACTGTGCATTTTTTGCGAAAGCAAGTTTGCTTCCGATCAACAGGGAGAAATTTGGGTGATGTGTGTTATGTGTCAATGCTGGGCGCATGAAAAATGTGCGGGGGCGGAAGCTGAAGTCTACGTATGCGATTTTTGTAAATAAGGCTTTGGTGTTTTTTTTTATTCTTGTTGTCGTTATAATGTTTGGTTTATTTACCTTTAGGCTAAATTTCCGAATAAATGTTTATTTTTTTAAAATATTGTGTTATTCAACCTATTTTTTTGCTATTCCACTTTAAGCACCTGGGTATTCCACATTGGGATACCGAAAATCTAGTAGTGCAAAATGTCCCTTTTGGTAAAACATGATTGTTATTTTTTTATAGCACTTTAAGTTTATGCAAATCAAAAGCGATGTTATTCAGAAATATTTTAGGGTCTCATCTATGATTAAGAAGGCAAATTAAAACTTTTCTATGTCAATTTTATGCACATACAAAAACGGTATTTCACATTTGGCGACTTTACTCTACAATTATTTAAAGAAAGACGTGGATTATACACATTCCAGAATGTGGATACCAACGACTTTCAATTAATTTAGGATTAAGCAGTTCCAGTATTATGAGAACGTTCCTTTTAGAGATTAGTTTTTATGTTTATAAATCTTTAAAAGACTGTTTTTTTTTTAAAAACTATCATTTAACATTTTTTTTTTAAATGCCATTATTTGGGTATGAAAAGTACACACCATGTTCGGACTTTTGCCCCACAGAAACTAATATTAAAATAAAAAGTAAAGCCGCAACATCTTCATAAGTTGGCGGACTGTCCCTATACACCACGTTGTACGGCAATAGTTTCTTAACTAATAATATTAGTACTACTAGAAATAAACTGTTTTTTTTAATTTTCAGATTTTCTGACTTGATTTTAATTTTATTTAATGGATGTTTGTAATAAACTGTTTGTTTATTAAAATGATATTATACGGAATAGTTTCCTAACTCATAGTGTTAGTACTCTAGAACTGAAGTGTATTCTCGATTTTCAGATTTTGTTCTTATTTTAGTCTTGTTTAATGGATGTTATTAATAAAATGTTTGTTTGTTAAAATTCTTTTAATTTGGCGTAAGCAACAAAAACTGCATTTTCATTATGACAAATATGACGTATCACCAGTGGCGGCTCATGAGGTAGTGCCACAGAGCCATGGCACTACCGTATTTTTATGCAAAAACATACCTATTTAGCATTTACCTATTTTTCATGCTTCAAAATATTTTCTAATTTCATTTCATAGTTTTTTATTATTTTTTTAATATAAATTATATGAAGTGACAACCGCGCACAAGAAACGATGCATTCGCGACCGCCTGCAGGGCAGGCAACCGACAGCATGCAGCGTCATCATCCCGATCCATTTCTTAATAGGCACCAATAAAAAGAGATAAACTTTACCAGCGTAAAGTTAAACGCGATGCTAGAAATTTTCCTGTGTATTAAATAAGAAAACCTATTGATAATTTGTGCCGGGCGCAATAGTTCAGTCGAGTTCAGTTTAGTGCGTTTTTGTTTGCTGGTTTTGTTTTAATTAAAAATTAATATTTATTTTCTTAGCAGATGGTGTATAATTTTCTTTTTTAAACGAAAATGAATAAAATTGACATTTTAAAAAACTCTTTTAGTGGTTTTTCGCTTGAAGAAAAACTAAAAATTAAAGAATTAGGCCGGCCAATACCCGATTTAAAAATTGAAAAACAAAGTGGTAGTGGAGAAAAATCGCGTTGTCGTAAATTTAATAAAACTATTTATGATAAAAACAATTGGATATGTGGCTGTGAAAAAGTTAATAAACTATTTTGTTTCGTATGTGTGTTGTTTGGAGGTGACGAGACTTGGTCAAAGAAAGGTACTGACGATCTTACCCATATATGGGATAAAATGAAAACCCATGAAAAATCCAAAGTGCATATGAATAATGTTTTTAGTTTTTCTATGCTTGGGAAGTTAAATATAAAAACTCAGTTAAACTCGGCTTATCGGGATGCTCTAATTAAACATAATCATCAAGTGGATAAGAATCGATATGTTTTAAATAAAATTATTAATTGTATAAGGTTTTGTGGAGCATTTGAATTAGCCTTAAGGGGTCATAATGAAACGAAAAATTCGGAAAACAGAGGCATATTTAGGGAGTTGGTAAATTTTTGCGCTGAATTAGACAACGAACTGAAGGTTCATATTCAAAGTTCCAACGTTTTTAAAGGTACTTCAAAAACAACCCAAAATGAACTGCTTGAGTGCATGCTGGAAATTTATCATGAAGAAGTGAGAAAAGAGATAGAAAATTCACCTTTTATTGCCGTGATTGCCGATGAAACGACGGATGTAGCTTGTGAGTTTCAATTAGTTATTATTTTTAGATATTTATGTAAAGGAAGACCTGTTGAAAGATTTTGGAGATTTTTTGTACTCAATGGCCACGACGCCAAATCAATCGCCGAATGTATTTTAAATGTTTTAAATCCAATATTAAAACATAATCCAAATAAATTAATAGCTCAAAGCTATGATGGTGCGTCTGTTATGAGTGGAGGATTAAATGGAGTGCAAAAAAATTATTAAAGAGACTTATCCACTAGCAAATTATATTCATTGTTATGCACATCAGATGAATTTAATTATGACTAGTGCATGTTCTGTCAATAAGCAGGCTAGAATATTTTTTTCTAATTTATCTGGATTATGCTCTTTTTTTTCGGTTTCTCCTCAAAGGACAAAAGTTTTGGATGAGGTTATTAATCGTAGGTTGCCAAGATCTTCCCAAACACGTTGGAATTTTCAGTCGCGAGCTGTTCATACAGTGTATGAAAATAGAAAAGACCTGATTACAGTTATGGAAATTATAGAAAGCACTTCCCGCGATTCTTCTTCTATTAATCAAGCCAGTGGGTACAAATTAAAGCTACAGGATAAACATTTTATATTTTGGCTAAATATTTTCCATAAAATAATGCCGCATGTAGAAATTATTTTTAACCAATTACAAAAAGTATGCACCGATTCTGTAAAGGTTAAAAATGACTTAGAGAATTTTGAAGCAGCAATTCAAAATATACGGGAACAAATGGACTGCATTATTAGCGATATTGAACGAGACCAGAGAGAAACTGATGAACCCACAAGAAAAAAATCACGAGGAGAAGAAGAAGACAGCAGAAAACGGGAAGCTTTAGAAATATGTGATGCAGTATTATTGCAAATAAAAACAAGATTTAGTTTCTCTGGGCATTTAATCGCTTCAAACTTATTTATGTCTGAAAAATTTTCTACTTATAAGCGACAGTTTCCTGAGACCTATTTAAATGAGACATGCACACAATTTTCATTTTTGGACAAAAACAGGCTTAAATCTGAGTTACAAGTACTGTACCAGAGAGAAGAGTTAAGTAGTACATCTGGAGCTGTTCCACTATCCATTCTGTTAAATGAGGAAGGTTTAAAGTGTACGTTTCAAGAAACTCTTAAGTATTTTAATAACCATACCGATGTCAACACCTGAAGCAGAGCGTTCGTTTTCAATGCTAAAACGGATTAAAACTTTCCTCAGAAATACTATGAAGGAAGAAAGACTTAGTGCTTTAGGTATGCTGTCTGCAGAAAAACATTTTGTTAATGGTATTGAAAATTTTAATAATAAAGTAATTGAGAACTTTGCAACGAAAAAAGAAAAAAGAATGGACTTTATATATAGAAAACTTTAAAAAATATAACATAATAAAAACTTTGTGCGCGTGTGTAAATATGTTTTTTTTTTAATTTATCATTTTTTGTAACAATAGACCTAAAAATTTTTAAACGTTAAGAAGTCGCCAATTTAGGGTAAGTAATAAAAAACGAATTTTTATAATTTAAATTCGATTTAAAATTTTGAATCCCATTCTGGCACTACCTTTCTGAATTAGCACGAGCCGCCACTGCGTATCACATATTTATTTAATAAAACGAAACATATCATAATTTGCGCTTATAAATATGGCAAAATGCCACTAAGATTATATCTATTCCAAAAGTTGTCACGTTTTTTTCATTTTTTGGTTCTAGTATGTTTTTCTTGTTTCCTGAAAATTTTACTTTTTCGGGTTACGTCCTATTGCAAATAAGCCATCGCGTGTAAAAACTGTAAAAATTAACAATGGATATTATCGGAAGATATTTTTTTAATAGCATTAAATTATACTTAGGTAAAAAACCTATACCTAAGAAAACAATTTTTTATAGCTATAATATACTAGATAATGGGTTTTCTTCGAGGTAAAGATGGAACTCGATGGGGCAAAATTCATGCCAAAACTTCAAAAATGCGTCTGCATATTATGGTAAAATTACCAGCGGTTATTGTACAAACTGCACGGAATGCCAAAACAGAAACCGAGTGCTGAAATTTGTTTTTTAATGAAAATATAGTTACTATGTTGGTGGAATACACAAATCAGCATATAGATACTGCAAAACGAAATTCGAAAGGGTTCGAGATTGCGGTCCAACAGATGTAACTGAAATAAAGGCGTTTTTGGGGCTACTATATCTTGCAGGAGTATTCCGAGGTGGTCATCGACATTTAGTTGGTTTTTGGGTAACTAATGGACTAGGAATTGACGTGTTTAGGATGGTTCTGTCTGAAAAACGTTTTAGATTTCTAATGAGATGCATAAGATTTGATAAAAGAACGACGGGCTACTGATAAATTATCACCAATTAGACATCTTTTTACCAAATTTATTGAAAACTGTAAAGCTCATTATAGTCTTGGACAGAATATCACAATTGACGAGATGTTGCCTGCTGTTCGTGGAAGATGTGGCTTCAGACAATATATACCTTCGAAGCCTAGTACGCTAGATTATATTACACTGCCAATATGGAAATATATTGTGGCCAACAGCCTGAAGGACCTTTTAGACACAGCAATACTTTAGCTGATATTGTTATGAGATTGTCTGAGCAGATTTATAACTCAGGTCGTAATATAACTGCAGCCAATTGGTTTACCAGTTTAGAATTAGTCCAGAAAGTAGAACAGAAAAAACTTTCTTATGTGGGAACCGTTCTTAAAAATAAATGTTTCATCCCGTCTTCATTTGTATCACCCACAGGACGTAACCAATATAGTATATTTTTTGGTTATACAAAAAATGAAACCTTAGTTTCATATCTTCCAAAAAAAATAAAAACCGTGGTTTTGTTATCAAGCTTGCATATTGGTTCTAACCAAGTTGGAGAAGATACACAAAAAAGCCAGAAATTATCCAGTTTTATAATTCAACTCCACGGTTCTCAATATAAATATCTTTGCGGCCCAGACGCCCGACAAGAAAGTAAAAAAGTCAGCTGCATCACGTTTACGTAAATTTTGAGTGAATTCCTGCGAAAATTTGAGCGTGGCTCCCCCCGTCCTCTATTTTTTATTTTGAAAGTTGCCAACCCTAATTAAACACTGTAGTGCAGGAAAATCATACGTTTATGCAATACAGTGCCCTTTTTATATAAACGTTTATGCAATGTAGCGCCTGATTATATCAACTGACTAGACATTTGTAATATGCATTAAACGATCTTTCCTGACTGCATTACTTTCATTAAGATAGAAGGAAAATGAATGTCTTGTGGATAGGCAATAAGAAATACCTATTGCGAAAAAAATTTTAATCTACAATTTTTGTTGACGATGCTGACATTAACTCAAGTTTCGAGGGCATATCCTTTTTTTATGGTTCTTTGTTTGAACAATCCTATTAGTTTTTCTGTAAATGTATTCAGTTTCATTTGATGTTTCAGTAGATAATCTGACTAAAACATAATAAAGGTAACATAAACTGTTTTAGCAGCAAAAATGTTTTTAACGTGAAGCCATATGGCAGATATTCTGCTCACTCAATTTGAGTAAAAAACTTTTGTTACCTCTAACACAGCTATACCACAGTATACTGTCGAGTTAAAACTAGAGAGCTTTTAATATGCAAACCATAACCCTAACCATTTTTATAAGTTGAACACTGTCCATCATTGGTGTAAAATTAATCATATGAGTTTGAATGAGACAAAGTGCTTTCAAATAACCTTCACTCACTCATCTAATCCTGTAAATTATCAATATGTTCTGCATGATGTAGATACCCTCTCGTAATAATGTGAGAGATCTGCGAGTTACCTTCGATCACATGACCTTTGGATCAGACCTAAGTAATATAGTTAATACGGAGTATAAATTATTAGTTGTTATCCAGTCTCATTATTTTCAATAATTACGTTCCAAAGACTGTTGCTTTGTAAGATCTCTTCTAGAATATTGTTCAGTGAATATAAGTCAGAATCGGAGAAGAGATAAGAACACTAATATTTTTGCAATACCTTTTCACCCAACTAATTATGGCAAGAATAATCCTGTCAACCAATGAAATTAATTATAGGGAAAATTTTAAATCTTTGGCTCGAGCTTTGTAAAATTTAAGTTGATGTTAAAATCCTGTTTAATGTTAGTGATATCACTTTATATATTGTATTCTAGATATATTTTATTTATCAGTTGCTGTGTATGCTTGTAAAATAGCTATGTCGTAAATAAATAAATAAACACAGAAAGACTGTCCATCCACACTAGACAAACTTTGGATAAGCTGAATACGAAAGTTGTGTGGGCAAAATTTTCTGGTTGACAAAAAATTACTGTCATATAAATTTTTACTTCTGTAATTAACAGCTTACCATAAGCGGTGTTACGCTGAGGAAGCAAACTGGTAGACAGACCGACTGACACCAGCTCAAGTCTCAAGGGCATATCCTCTTTTTATTGTTCTCTATTCAAATAACCATGGCAGCACCCTATTACTTTCTCTGTAAATGTAATCAGCTTCATTTGACGTACCAGCAGATAAACTGAAGTAAGCTATTCTAGGTACATAGAAACTGTTTTAAAAAAGAAATTGTTTTTAACATGAAGCCATATGGCAAATGTTCCACTCTCAATTTATTTGAGTAACAACATGACCTCTTACACAGCCATAACACCCTAGACTATTGAGTCAAAACTAGACGGCTATGTTTAAGAGAGTTATTAATACCACAAACTATAAAGCTAACCCTTTTTATAGGTTGAACACCGTCCATCAACACATAGAAAAACTGTCTATCAACACTAAAAACCTTTCGACTATAGTTGAATACGAAAGTTGTGTGGGAAAAATTGCCTGCTTACATCAACAAATTACTGTCATAACCTTTTTCCTTATGTAATTAACAGATTGCCATAAACTGTGCTAAATTTGATTTAAAAAAAAAAGACCACTGATAGTTCATACTACAGAGAATAAGTAGTTTAGACTACCTTATTATCTTCTATATCTAGCCACCATATAATAAGTTTTAGCAAATAAATTTGCATTTTAACGTTCCATATGATTTTCAAGATCAATAGTAAAAAAATTGAATTAGAACAATTCTCGCAACTGTTGTAAGCATATAATTTTGCCTTGAAAAGCAGTTCTTATATCTCACTAATAAAAATAAGTTTGCACTGCATATTTAAGAGCTGCATTTCATGCATATAATGTCTATTAGGAAGTGCCCTTTTTATTGAATTCGACGTTGAACTGTGTTAAAGACGATTTGATTTCATCCAAGTGACTAGGACTTAGAGGGATTAAGACTACTTAGTACAAATCATGTACCTGCCAACCCATATCAACAGGCAACTTGAAATTGTGGCCTTTTTATTGAATTCAATGTTGCACTCTGTTAAAGAGGATTTGATCCTCATTCAAGTGACTCAATTAAGGCTCTACTACAAATCATGCATCCGACAATCCAAGCAATTTAAAATAGTGCCCTTTTTACTGAATTCAATGTTGCACTCTGTTAAAGACAATTTGATTCTCGTCCAATGACTTAATTAAGACTGCTTACTACAAACCTCTTCCCCCTACTCAATCCAAGGGATTTGACCTGTAGTGAAACAGTTTAAAAAAGTCATCTATCTTCTCTACATCTTTCATATATTACTTCATTCACTACCTTCATATTTCTGCAAGATTTCATTTTTGACAACAATTCGGCTACTTTCTTTTAAAACTGAGGCTGTTTCTAAAACACGATTTTCACTATAATGGACCACTTCTACATCTCTGGGCCAAAAAATGCAATTTCAATTTTGACATTAATTTCTTCCGAAAATGTTATTATAATTTATTCTTTTGTAGACAATTTAATCGTCTCAAGACTATAATTGCTCATTATTGGAAACTTCCCTTGCTTAATCAGATGAATTCGATTTGCGGTCAGAAGATTTATTACATTTTGTTCTTCATAACTCATTCAAAACATTCTCGTCTTTGTTTTGTCTAAACATTGCATTGGACCACATACTTTTGAAGTTGTTAGATTAAAGGCACCCATACATAATAATGGTTTTAAAAAAATTATATACTTTCCTATGGGCAATATGGTAAACTTCATATTTTCTTGGGCTGGAATTAAATCGAAATGTTTGAGCACATGATAAGATTTGACAAGTAGGTACCAATAATTAATACCTTACCAGTGGTCAGAACATATATCAAATGACACATAAGCACATTAAAAGGTGGCTTTTGAAAATCAACAAAGTTTTGACTATAGATTTACTGACACGTTTCCCTATGTGGAGATGGACGATTAACTGAATTTACTTAATTTTCATTTTGACTCTTCTTACAATACTGAGGAAGCTGAAAATAAATTTAAAAACGCTCAAAGTAGTGTTCTTCTTTTAGCTGTTTTAAATATACAAACCACTATTTTAAATCAAATATGTGCTAAATGTAACTACATTTATCACAAAGGTAATCAAGTAGTTAATATCATTTTTATAAGCATTTTTTTAAGCTGTCAAGCCATTAATGGAATGAGGAATGTTTGGTAAAATAACTAAACAACAACATTAAATGTTTTTTACTTATGAAAGATTAATCATTAAACACATATATTTCCTTTGGTGCTTTTTCTTTAACTATACAGTGACCCTGAAATATTTTTTAAGATAATTAGTTTCAATTACAATTAATTTAGGTTTAATTGCTAATAAAGGATCAAGCACTAATTACAATAAAAAACGGTTTCACTTAAAGTTATATGGGAAGAATTATTTATTGTCTGCTTAACTTTATTGAAAAACTTAGGGTCAAGCTATAGTGAGAAATATTACAATTATAAATGGGTACCTTCACTGTAAACACATTAAAATAAATCTGTAAAATGTCTTTACCCTTTTTATTAGGGATAGTGAAGTGTAGTAACCCATATATACTCTTCCCAAACATTTTTATTGGGCGCTATTTTGTTCCACGATGTTGGAGTCCTACCAATATTTTACCAGTTTCTAACTATGCCGCACTTGATTTTTGGGCATAATTTAAAATAAATTGAATAAGTAGTTTTTACATTGACACAGCGCCATTTTAATATGTCATGTTGAATTCGTACCAGTTTATCACTATATCATATTTAATTTTTCTGCAAAATTCAATGAAATAAGATTTTTTTTACCTTGCTTTTTTAACATTCTATTTGGCCGTCATTTTGTTTCGCCATCTTGAATTCATACCACAACTTTACCAGTTTATCTCTATATCAAACTTACTGCTTGCAAAAAATTTGAAATTAAGTAGTTTTTTAGCTATGTTTTTTACCTATACTGCGAACAGACAGACAGACCGACGGAATTGAGAAAACATGTTTTTCGGCATCTAGGGACCTTGAAATGTAAAGATCTGAAAAAATCCTGGAAGGTGATTTTTTTACGATTACAATACTTCCGTTTTATGAGGGAAGTAAAAATATAAATTTCTAAATAAGAAAATTCTATCTGCAGAGTGTCTAGGTAAATTATTAAGCATATCTTTGTAGGCTTATCCTTCGCCTTGTGTCACAAATAATTGTGGCTATATTGTTTGTATCTTCTACACCAAAATGCCGCGAAGTAATAACAATTTAACATTGTTGTAGAAAAGGATATGGATTATTGCCATATACCAAAATTACAAGTTGCTGTTATTTCAAAACTAATATTTGTTTTGGTAACAGATACAAATAGCAATTTTTAAATACAAATTTAATAAAACATCTAATGGACGTGAAAGATTTTTAAAAATATTTAGTGGCGTGGAACTTTTCTTAATGTTAAATAAGGCTTATTTTTATGGGATAAATTTTACTTAACAGTGGGCGACATTATTTGATTAACACCCTGTACTAAATTCTGTTCTTGTTTTGGCTAATTAACTACAAATATTTTATATTCAATCTAGTGACTATGAGATACAAAACACTGTTTGAAAAATAGTAATTATATTACAGTATGCATAACCTAAAACATACTGTGAACATTTACAATTATAATTTTGGTTAATTCATTTGTGACACAAGACCAAAAATCAACACTATAACTGAAGTTAAAATATATGTAAAATTTTATCTAGACGTTCTTGAGATGGAAGTTTATTTTTAGAAATTAAAATTTTAAGCAGTGTGTTAACAGCAAAGCAACCCATTTAAATTTTTAATATTTCTTACAAAAATGCATTAATATAAAAAGTTCAGGAAGACTGGCCGTAATTATTTTTCAATGTTATTAGTGCCTGATTAAACTTAACCATTAAAAGTAAACCACTTAAAGCAAATTTGAAAGCACAAGAGTTTTCCCAAAACTCATTCTATTTAACCTAAAGCTTTCTCTCAATAATACGTAAGGTCCCAATACTGGTAAATAGAAAACGACATATGCTCCTCAACAGCCTTTGAAAAGAATCTGCTCCATTTTCTCCCTTACATATCAACTTCCATCAGACCTGAAAATTAAAATAAATCATTAATACCGACAGTCAGCAAATTCAAAGCAGATTGAACAATTATCTCAGTTGGGATTCTGTAAGGGTGTACCACTGAAAACTTGGCAACTTGTCAGATTGCCTTGTTAGAAGCCTTGGAGAGGGGAGATCAGGTGGATACAATCTACACTGACATCTCCAAAACTTTTCATAGGGTAAAGGTCAGAATTCTTCTGGCTAAGCTTGGAGCTTTGGATGGGTTTTTCTCAGGGTCTTTTGGAATGATTGGAAAGCGTCCTTATTGTAAGAACGCAGGTTGTGAGAATCGGTGGCAACGTGTCAACTACCATTAATGTTATATCAAGTGTTGGCTCATTGTGCCCCACTCCGACAGCGACCATGGAACTACTTTTGAAACTTACATCACTCCACCTATTTGTGGAAGGGGAAGCAACGGGGGCAACATACAGACTCCACCATGTCACTGACAGCACAGTGGATAGCACGAGTCACATGGAATCCTCCAACATGTTGAAAGTTGTGAAAAACCATTAGATGTTGGGAATGCCATCGGACCTGCTACCAAAAACTGTTAGTGCACATCAACCCTACTCCGTGATCTTCCCAGGGAGAGAGGAGTGGGTTCAAAGTTGATATACTGAAAGGAGACCTGTGCCTATTCGCAGACGGCTCCAAACTCAATAAAGGTGTAGGAGCTGGAATTCATGGGGTAAGGCCGAAGGTTGTTCTGTCAGTAAGCCTGGGCAATAACCTTCTCAGTATTCCAAGCAGAAGTTTATACTATCGAATTGTGTGCAGGACCAACAAAGAACACTTAAAACGATAAAAATATTCTCAAGCGGCCCTTAAAGCATTTGAAGCGAGTCATTGTACATCCAAAACAGTTTGGAACTGCCAAAAGACACTTGTTGGCCTGGGGAACGACAATAAAATCGCCCTTATGTGGATACCAGGACATGCAGGTTTGGAGGGAAATGAGTCTGCGAACCTTCTAGCAAAGAAAAGAGCAGAGACAAGATTCGTGGGACCTGAACCAGCTTTAGGAGTAAGCCACGAAACGGCCAAGCGCACAATTTTGGACTTGGTTGAGGAAAAAGCTAATTTCTACTGGCTTGGACTGCCAGGTCTGTCCCATGCAAAGGTATTTATCCCCCTTCCTATGCAGAAGAGGATAACAGAAAGTCTATTAGATATGAACAGAATTAAGCTCAAAACAGCAATAGGCCTATACACTGCCCATTGTGGTCTAAGACATCACATGCACAGGATGGGGCTTGAAGACGAATCTGAGTGCCGCCTATGTATGGAAGATGATGAGACAGCCAGCTATTTGCCGTGTGAATGCCCGGCAGCTGCCAGGATCAGGTTCTCCATATTCGGTAGAGATATCCTGCCCAAGGACTTGAAGAATACCTCCCCAGATGCAATGGTAAGGCTCACTGAGGATCTAGAGTTGCTTGGGGAAGTGTAAACATAGGTGCGAGCCACAATAGACCACAGAGTCGCAATGAAGGATCGGTTTGATCCACTCACTTTGAACCTAACCTAACCTAACCCCTTCTGTTCATTTTGTTCGTCAATGATATAGCTGATATTTTATATCATTCCAATGCTCTGATGCTTGTGGACATCTTAAAAATTTACAGACAGACAGTTAGAGGATGCAATGGTATTCTAGGATGATTTGAATGAGGACACAATCCAACCATTTATTCTTAAATATTAAGAAATACTTTTTTATTCGAAGCAGTGGAAGAGTTCCAACTACACATATCATAAGTAATATAGATTTGTCCTGCATACTACTAAAGATCTTGGTGTGTGGTTTGATGAAAAGTTGACTTTTATTGTGCATGTTTCTGGAGTAAGTCTTAACGGCATGAGAATGCTGGGGTTATGATATTGCTCACTTGTAAGATCTCATGTTGAATATGGACCTGTTATTTGGTTGAGAGAGACGAGAACTAGATTTTCAATTCACTGCTTTTGAGTATAATATTCACATGGAAAATTACCATAGGGTTGATATGCTGTTGATAAACTTAGTTACTCTTAGGAGTTGAAGAACTGTTGAATTTATGTTTTGTTTGCTTTTAAGTCAAATATTGACATGCTAAAAAATTACCCCTGTGGTATAACATGTAGGTATTTATTTTGTTTTAGGTTTTATTGTATTTTGTTTTTTAGATAAATACATTTTCAAGATTTCTATTGTCCACCATCTATTTTGTTACTTTAGTGATATATATTTTGTTAAATGGGGTTACCCATAAAGATAATAAATAAATAAAGGTCTGCTACCATGAAAATTCTGGTTTTGGATTGGTTTTCTGGTTATTTGGGGGTCATTTTCCCACGTTCACAAAAGTCGGATATAATAACATATAGCTCTTAATACATATTTTTTTAATCTGAGGAAAACTTTCAAGATTTCTACTGTCTACCATCTATTTTGATACTTTAGTGATATATATTTTGTTAAAAATGGGGTTACCCATAAAGATAATAAATAAATAAATAAGCCTGCTACCATGAAAATTCTTGTGGCATAGGTTTTTTGGGGGTCATTTTACCACGTTCACAAAAGACGGGTATAATCATATATAGCTCTTAATATATATTTTTTTTTATTCTGAGAAAAACTCTCAAGAACTTTGCGTTTACCCTATTCGTGTTTGAAGCCAGAGTACACACTGATTCGATAGCCTGTTCTTTGTAATAACCCAAAATTCTCATAAACTTTTGACAGAACTGTGGAATATAGTGAAAAACTGTGTGGATCCTTATATGTAAATAGAATAAAAAATATTACACGATTTTCTTTACAATATATATTTTATATAACCATAAATCCACATAACCTTGTTATATGTACTTATATAGAATGTAAGAAATGCAGTATTTTTTAAAATAAATATCCTACAGGGTTAACCATAATCTTAGAAGAAATCTTATAATCTTTGTTGTTCGTAGAAATAAGAAAAAAATTTAAATACAAAACTTGTTGATATTTCTGATGAGACAAGAAATTAAAAAAAAAAACTACAGCGTTTTCAATTTTAAAAAAAAATTGAAAAATGACAATTTTGACTTTGAGAGGCTGTAAAATCTACTCATTTTGACCTAGTGCTAAGCAATTTTATACATTCATATATTAGTTTTGTATATTTTAAGTTTAACATGACATATTACAACTTCTAAGCAATTCAAACAATTATTTTAAGTGGCGATTTCATTCAATACTTTGAGTGATACTAAATGTGTGTGTTATCCTACCGCATCTTCATAAAGTATTGTAATCTCCTAAGCAATTTAAATACAATTATTTGATGTGGCGATTTCATAACTTTGATCTAGTGATACTAAATCACACATTTTAATAGTTCTGGCCAAATTCATACCTAGACAACATTTTTTCAAACCTGCTAAATGCAGAGAGAACACATCTCTGATCATTTCAAGATACAGGGTGTTAACATTTTAAATATTTTTAAGGTGCCTCTTACATATCTAAAGATAAACCATAATTTGTTTATAAAATGGCCATAATATGTTATAGAAAATTATACCGGCAGTAATATTTTTTGGAATCATGACCGTTGACCGCCCAAAAAAAAAATGTTGCGACACTGACCTAGTTTGGTACTACTACCGGATTCCCTGATTTATTTTACACATTTTATATTACTTATACCTTTTTGATACTTTGCACCAAGCTGAAGTATTTGTATTGGTTTTTACCTTGCAATTTAGATAATAAAAGCTTGTCATTTAAATATATGTGTGAAACGGAAAATTAAACACCTTGATTTTTCCCATAAGGAACAATGCAAACAATTTATTACTGGTAAAGGTATCTTCCTTAAAAAGAGAGTGATTAAAAAAACAAAATGTTAGCAAAAAATGGAAGTGTGTGGCAGCTGTAATATTCACTCCTAATCAAAATTAACGCAACAAAATGAAATTCTCAAAAAAATCAATTTATCTTTTTCTTGTGTCAGTTTTGAAGTTTATCTAGTATTTGAATAGTAAGCTATTCATATTTTGTTTCAGTGTTGATGACTGCAATCAAAACAATTCATTTAGATTTAGTTTAAAAGAATGTTTTAGAAAATAAACAATTTTGTGATAACTTGCATTAGATGTTCTTTAAAAGTAAGCTTATATGTTGTTCCTTTTTTATGTAGTAAACTATTTTATTTTTGATCCTGAAGAATTAGAAAATCGACAAAGAAAGTTAACTCGACATGAGTCCAAGCCTCAGTTTTATTGGACGAGGGATATTGTCAGAGTTATGTTGCCAATTTGTTAGACAACCATCGTTCCACAATAAGTTGTATGGTAAGACACTTGAATGATTGGAACTTATTCTAGAAGGCCAGGGCAAGGGCGAAACGGCCGAGATGAACGTTTTATAAGACAATATGCTTTAAGAAACAGGACTGCCAATAGTGCTATGATAAAAAATGAACTACAAGCTGTCTGCAATGTCACAATCTCTTCCAAAACAATTAGAAGACGGTTAAATGAAGCTGGATTAAACAGCAGAGACCAGCCACTGCGACCTTGCTTACTAGAGAGAACAGTCTTGCCAGGTTACATTTTGCTCGAAATCATAAAAATTGGTCTGCGGATGTTTGGAAACAAGTTTTCTTCACAGATGGAACTAGGGCTAGTGTAAAACATCCAGATGGTCGTGAGCGAGTATGGCGAAGACCAGGAAAGAGATTTGCTCCTTGCAATTTATCTGCAAGAATTCCATTAGGCGGTAGCTCTGTTATGTTCTGGTGGCATCTCCTTTGATGGTCGCACAGAGTTAGTTCCCGTCTGTACTAGATCCATGCATGCTTATAACTATCTTGAGAAAAGATAGATAGAAAAGAAGATAGAAAGATAATAAAATAATTACCAGTTAAAATAGTCACTATGTAAAAACACATTAAAACTGTGACATACATAAACATAACGTTACTAAAAAATTACATTTAAAACATAAGGCCAATATCACAGCATAAAAATTCCTGCATACTGAATTTTGGTGGTGTTAGAACTCTGATTCTCACTGGGACTTTGTTAAATAATTTGACGACTAGATGTTAGAGATAAATGAAAGAGATTTTTTTTAAATAATTTTTACCTTTATGATCCTTTTTTTTATTTGGGAAATCGAGGTAATCCTACTTAAGACTCATAGTTCTTAAATTCGTTATACGAGTAATACATATTTCTTTACATTCTATCTTAAACTTACGAATTCATCTTATGTGGAATTTTCTGACATACTTTAGAAACTAAATAATTAACGTATTTTACATAGATATTATCCTAACACTAGTGCGGAAATTATAATCTATAGTTTTTACATAATTTTTTTTATGTGTAAATGAAGCTACGATAACCATACACAGGGTTATTACTTACTTAAAAACTAAGATTTACAAAACCTATGACTGAACAAAGAAAGATCTTGTTATGCATTCAGGACAGATGTTCTTAAAGTTATTAAACTATGAAGGGTGGAAACTCCAGATTCAGGTTTACAAGTACGATAAAAGCATGGACTTTCTTGTCAAAACTTCTCAAAAAAATAAGAAGAGAACAAAATGGAACTATTTTTTTAGGGGCTCGATAGTATAATCCTGTCCTAAAATGCAAGCATATAATTAAATTTTTTCTAGGCATAAGAAGTTTAACTCTAGTAAACGGTAAAAGATTCATTACATTCAAAAATTGAGTTCCTTTACACTCGTCATCAGGTATATTGTAAGGACAACTTTTTATTCACTCTGAAAATGTTGTTTTTGTACATTGCTCCGCTTTTTGTCCATTTTTCTCAAGTAAAATATGTAATATTAATGTTCTCTATCGTACTGTTGTGTATGTAAAATTATCAAGAATATTTTAATCTATATTTCGTCAAAATTTGCCGAGAAATAAGCAAACAATATTGTAAAAACAAAGAACCCAGCTTACTATAAACATTAAACTAAAAAAGGTACAATAGATCTCGTAAAAACAGTCTCTTTGTTTGTTTCTTTTGCTGGAATATTAAGCGACAAAGAGAGTTTTAGCATGACCATGCGTTAAATTGCTGAAATTACCGATTTACATTTATAAATTTTGTGTATAGATGATAGATGAGTTTTTTTGCCTTGTTTTAACCTCGGGTTTTTCAACCCTCTCCCAGGACCCCCCTGTTTTTGTCTTAATGAAATGTCCTGATAGGTCCCAAGACGAGAAGTGTTTCCTTTGTCTTGTATTCCGTTTATTGAATGGCACATACAGATTGACATAATGGTTAACTGATATGTAATTTTGTAGTATTATATTTAGTACTTATATATACTTTTTTCTCATTTTGGCTACTATCTCTAAGTGTTGTAGGAAAGCTTTTTTTCATTGTTTCAATTTAAACAAGCTAGTAGCTAATTCACTTTTAAAGTATCCAAAATGTTTTTTCTGACTTCTAGTCTAACCTATGTTTATAAAAAATTATTAAAATTAATTCCTTATAGAGATTTGTACGATTTAATATATTTTTGCCATAATTTTGTCCAGGATTTTATTATCCCAATGTTAAGTAAATGGAATAATTGTTTTCAAAAATATTCTACATCCTCTAAAGGTCACTAGTTACAAGATAGTATTGAAGTTACAAAACTCTTTCATATTCTTTGTTGATATTGAATGAAACGAAGAGGTCTAAAGGACATAAAAGTTGTAAAATAATGCAGGAAGTCCAACTCCCAGACTAGGTCAGTTTTGCCTTTTCTGGGGCAGTTAAAGTCGTTTGTGACACAAAAAAGCTACACCCTGTATATTTCTTTAAAATGTTTATGACAATTTCAGACATTTATAATTATGGTTTATCAAGCGCCAAATCTGGAATAAAAATCCCTAGAATCAAAAAAACTAAGAAATACTTAAACATTTTACTAGTCTGTACCTTGAAAACGACAGGTTTTTGGACTCATAATCATAGGATTTTTTTCCTTGTGTAAAATATCCCCTCCAAATAATGGAACAGAATTTCATTTCGGGGAAACTTATATACCTCACACCAGTTTCGCGATGTCAGAATAATGAAAATCTTACGTTATAGAACAGAAAATCTAATGACTGTGTTTTGAAGCAACTTGGTTTAAAACAAGCATTAGTATGATGGTGAGGAACATTTTGTCTGATCCCAAAATTTACAAATTCGAACAGAACTAAAGCACGATTTAAAAACTGAAAGATGCAATAGGACCAAGTGACCATGTTAACTAAAGTCATATTTTACTTGAACTATGAACAATGAAAAAAATGATGGTACTATGGATAAAGAATGCAAGGTAAAGAACTTTTAATTGGGAAGGCCTATTATACAATTGACGAATATTTTACCGATAGATCTTGAGGGCATTTTTGCTAAATATTGTTTCTGTCTACCATATTTCTTTGACAATGTATATTTCTACTTTTAACTTTAATGTATAGTTCATCTTATCTTTTAACTGACTTTTTCTATACATATTGCGTGTTATCACTGGATTTATTAGTTTTTAAGCTTTTTCTTTTTTTCTTTTTTTTTTAAATTTTATTTACAATTCTTTAGTTTTAAGTTAGTGTTTTACATTATATACAATGAAACGAGCAAACATGGTCATATCTATTTATATATTTGTACTGATACATCTATATTAATATTTTTTTTTTATTTAGCATTGTCAATAATACAGTTAGGTATATGTTTGTTCTAATATATGTTTTATCTTTTATATTTAGGTTTGTCAATGATGCTTTTTTTTAGACAATAAAGCTTTTTTGAATTTGAGTTTGATATAGAAAAAAAATTAACAGTTGAAACTCTCCGCCAGTACAGCGCTTCTGAACCCTAATTATATTGTATAAATGTGATTTATTACCATCACTAGCAATCTAGGAGTTTAATAACCCTGTTCTTTAGGCTGTCCATCCAGGTTCCTTAGCTATGTACCCCTACAGATCCACATTATGGTGTGAGAGACAATGAAAGGAAGTTAATTAAGTCACATTTAGTGCCATCTTGGCTCTAGTCCAATAAAGCTTTAGCAAAATGGAAGATTGGCTTTCCACCCCATGTCCAGGAGATAAATCCCTGTCAATTAGATAAAAAAATGATAGCATTAGTATTTAATTATTTACAAGTAAGTCCCGATTATCTAAATAATAATAATAATAATAATAATAATAACAAAACTCTGAATTATCTGAAATGAAAGTCGATTATTTGTTCAGTTCTTCTTTGCCTTATCCGAAACATGGCTTCTGAAAACTTTTAATAATTCAAAATGCTTATTTTCTTTGTTCAACTTAATACTAGATACATTTTTCAACCTTAGTTCTTAATAAAATGTCTATTCATAAATAGGATTATGCAAAATAGACCCGGTCCCAAACATTTCGGATAATCTGGAGTCTACTGTACTGCAATAAGATAAGAAAGTAAATAATAAAAGAAACTAATTAATAACTTTCCAGTAACATAGAAGCTGCATACAGGAACAAAACTGATTTAGTGATGCTGACTTTGAACAAATAACACTTAGATTGGGACATCTATTTGGTTTTAAAAAAAATTAAATTAATTTCAAATTGAATAGACAACTTGGTTTAAGAAAATTTTGGTGTGATAGTGCACACCTACCGCACAGTCTTCAAAAATTATAAAATCAAATGGAATAACTGGTGTTGAGTAAAAAAAAATAATAATAAGAACTGGCATACCACAGGGCACTGTATTGGGCCTCATTTTATTCTTTGTTTATATAAACTCCCTATTGAAATTAAACACTGGAGGATTGTCTGTTTCATATGCTGATGATACTGTCCTTGTATTTGAAGGTGAAACTTGGGATGAAACTAAAAAACTAGCAATAAAGGGATTGAAAATCATGAAAGACTTTTATTAAACTGACACTGAATTTGACAAAAACTACCTACATTGCAATTTTCTTTAACTGCTGCTGATAGGCCAAACTTTTTGAGCCTTTCAATTGATGGACACGAAATAAAGGAAGTTAACCACACTAAGTACCTTTGAATAATTATTGATAAACATGTTAAATGGGGACCACATATTGATTACTTAGCCACCAAAATAAGAAAAAAATAGACAAATTTTATCTATTAAGGGGGATTTTAAATAAAAAACTCATCGAAATTATATACAAAGTTTTCGTAAAATCTCTTTTGGGATATGGTATTTTGGTACGTGGTGAGATGTATAATAATAGATGTCTATTAAAAATTAAATATGATTCAAACATTTATTCTAAGAAATATTTATAAGAAAGATAGAATGTTTCCTTCTCACCTGCTATTTTCAAAGAGTATATTAAATATAAGATCATTATATATTGCTACAATTTCTTCATACATACAAAAAACTAGACCTCAATGGAGCAACATAGATAATAATTATGACACCCGTAATAGAACTGACAGGAGTATCCAAATACCCATTAACAATAGCTTGAACTTAAGATTTGCAACATATATTAGGCCTAAGGTTGATAATATTTCACCTACTGAGATAAAAAATATTCCTGACAGAGCTAAGTTTAATAAATCATGTAGATGTTTCATTTTCGAGAATTATAATAGATTTCAGCATCTCCTTAATTAAATTCTGGTAGTTTTGTTTTGAGATATGTGTATGTAGGATTATTCTTTCATTATTTGTGCTGCTATTGTGCTAAAAAAAAAGTATTGAATGTAACTAATAAATAGTTTTTATAATAATTGACACCCACGAATGTCTACATATTTAGGTGTCACTAACAACAATAATATTGTAAAATAGCATAGAGCTTATTGAACTAAATACCTACAAGTCATACACACTAAAAAAACTGATGGTAATATAGATAAAGAAATATAGAAAATGATGTTCCAAAAAAAACGCAGCCCCTGGCACAGAGCAGGTGGACCCTAATTATATTGCGTAATTATGATTTATTACCTTTGCTACCATGCTGAAAGTTTAATATCCATGTTCTTTCCTCTGCCCACCCAGGTTTCTGAGCTATGCACCCTTACGGATCCACATTATGCCATGGGTGTTATTGGGAGGAAACTACCTAAGTAACATTTGGGGGAGATACCATCTTTTCTCATGTGCGATAAAGTTTTAGCAAAACGGAAGATTATCTTTCCACCCCATGTCCAGGAGATAAAATCCCTGTCATTTTAGATGAAGGTACCTAAAAAGTGATAGCATTAGTGTTTACAAGTACAGCAAAATGAATAAAAAAGCAATAATGAAAGGTACAAATAACTGTCCTGTAAGATAATTCAGCATAGAAGTTGCATACACAAAGGATTGTGGTGATTTGGATTCAGGGAATTTTAGTGATGCTGAGTATAAACAAATAAAACTTAGCTTGGTACATCTAGTTCTAAAAAAATAAAGTTAAATTCACATCCAGACAAAAATGTTTTCAAACCTGATAAATGACACGCGAAACACATACAATTTTCAAATCTCTAATCATTTAACTATTATTATAGTTATGTTTCCATATATAGCTCCCAAAGGGTTTACCAAATTAAATAATGAAAATCTTAGTTGTGATAAATTAATTCCTGATGAATTTTTTTCTAATATTAGATCCCAGATCACTATTAGTTGAAAAATTGTGGTAGAAGTACCAAATAGTAAATCTGAGTCTTTCACACTTATAAAGAACGGCTACATGTGTTATTAATTTCCATTCAGTGCCTACTGACTTTGTATTCAAACAACTTTGTTTAAAAAAAAATAAGTGTTATGGCCCACATGTTATATCTACAAAAATTACAAAATCAGAGTTACAAATGTAAAAAAACCAAGTTACCATGTTGAAGTTACAACAGAAGTAGATACATGTTGCATAGAGTTTCCCAAAACCAGATACATGTCAAATATAATGAAAAAAAAACTGAAGATAATATGGATAATTGAATACAGAATCTAATGTAATAAATGAAACACAGCCTCGGGCACAAAACATATGGACCCTAATTAAATTGCATATTTGTGATTTATTACCTTCACTACAATGATGGGAGTTTAATATCCATGTTCTTTCCTCTGCCTATACAGGTTCCTAAGATATATCCCTACAGATACATATTACCCCAATAGCTAAAATAAAAAACCCTGTGAATGTCAGTGATTTGCGCATCAGTTTGTTGCCTGTACTATACAAAGTGCTAGAAAGAGTGGTTCACACACAGTACAACCTCTGCTTCACTAAATATTACAGATAATATCGCAAGGGCTCTTTATAAAAAGATAGCGGCAATTTTGGCACTCCTTGACTATTCAAAGGCCTTTGACATGATTGATCATGATCTCATGTGCTCTAAATTGCACTACTATGGATTTTATGAAATTACAACATCGTTTTTCGAATCATATCTATCTAACAGATCCCAAGCAGATCGACTAAAAAATGGTTTGTCAAATTAAGGGGCAGTTGTGTCAGCAGTGCCATAAGGACCTATTCCTGGACCTTTACATTTTGAAATTTTATACTGCGGATGTCTTCTCAGTGATTTCAAATACTCATTTACAGACATATGCTGATGATGGTAAGGTTTTGTTAATATTTGATCCCTCAGATCCTGAAAGGGCCGCACGGTTATTAAATGATGATTTGGATGCCATTTTGCGATATTCTCGGGAACATAATTTCAAAATTAACCCGAATAAAATGGAGGTACTTCTCTTTTGTTCAGACACGCAACGAAATGTGCTTACAGATGGACTTTGGCTAATTATAGATAATAATAGTTGTTTCAAATTTTCAGATTGTGCAAAGAATTTGGGCCTTTATTTAGATGTTAATCTAAGATTTTAGAAGTATGTGCAAAGTCTGTTACAAAGAAGTTATGTAAAAATGAAACTGGTATACTCAAACAGATATATATTAAATTTTAAAATGAGCAAAAAGTTGTGCGAGAACCTTATTATGTCAATTTATAATTATTTTTATATTGTATATTTTCCATTCCTAGACACTTCCTTACAAAGAATAGAATACAATATGTGCAAAATACATGTTGTAGATGTATATTTAATTTAAGGAAATATGATTCTGTATCCAACAACATCAGGCAAATTGGCTGGCTAAGATGTGATAATATGTATAAATTCTATTGACATTTTTTCAGAAATTACTAGTCAACTAGCAACCTTTGTACTTGTATTAAAAATTAAGAGTTTAGAAACAATGCACATAACTTAAATTTAAGAGATATGAACTACCTTTCAATGCCTAAGCACAGAACGTCATTGGTCGAAAGATGTTTTTCTTATAGTTTTGTAAAATTTTATAATACTTTTCAGTAAAAAATTGACCAATAGCAATTTTAATCTTTTTTTTCTTAATATTCAGTCCTTAAGACATAAAACAGACGAATTATATCTTTTGTTAGAAGAGCTAAATTTTCCAGAAGTCATTGCCATCACTGAGCACTGGCTAAATATCAATCAACCTGTTTTTATTAAAAACTATACCACAATTGCCAGATTTAATAGAACTAATTTAACTCATGGAGGCACCATGATAATGTCTTCAAACAACGATTTTTCCGAAATATCAAGGTATAATCATTTATTATCTGAAAAAGTATTTGAATTTTCTATCGTTTATCACAATACTTATGACCTTTATATTATTTGTATTTATAGAACACCTGATGCTGATGTGCAATTATTCTGCCATAACCTTCTAAGTTTGCTCGAGTCCCTTCCTGTAAAAAGCAAATTAATCTTATGTGGCGATTTCAATATTGACTTTTCCAGTGTGTGTGCTGCTCAGGAATGTCTTCAGTCCATCTTTGAGTCATTAGGAATTGCCATGCACGTCAACTCACCAACCAGAATTACTAAGACAAGTGCCAGTACTATAGATTACGTTGTGTCTTCTTTCGATCCTAGCTCCGTCGAATGTAATGTCTTAAGTCCAGGTTTCTCCGATCATGAAGCAATTTTCACAAAATTTTCAATTACATCCAAAGCCAAAAATTCCTCTAGACAAGTAGGCCGTATTTTTTCGGTTAGAAATTTCATTAATTTCAAACACCTATGTCAAATAACTGACTGGGACTCTCACACTTATGATGTCGACACTGAATTTTCTCGTTTTATAAAAACTCTAACTAATATAGCTTCTGAATCTTTTCCTCTTAGGCCTATCAAAAATAAAAGAAGTAAACCCTGGTCCACTAAAGGTTTACGTATATCTTCTAAGAACATGCGGTCACTATCTCATTTAAAGAAATTTTCGGACAGTGTCTTTTTTCATAATTATGTAAAATCATACAGAAAAATTTATCATAAAACTATTAAAGCCGCCAAAGATATTTATTACAATAATAGACTTTCTAACGCCAAAAATGTAGCTAAAGAAACCTGGTCTATCGTAAATGATTTAAGAAACAAAACTCCTTTATCCAGCACTATCCTTACCTCTCCTGAGGACCTAAACAATTATTTTGTAAATGTAGCCAAAGATTTGACTAAATCCGTATCTCAATCTAATGACCCAATTTCATATCTCTCTAATCATAGGGTAAACCTGCACAGTTTCTTCTTTTCACCAGTAGTTTTATCAGAACTTCGTAGTACAATTAATGATATCAAAAATAAATCTTCTTCGGGAACTGATGGGCTTACTTTAAAAATGTATTCAAGTCTGCCGGAATGCACACTAGAGCATCTGACTACTTTGATAAATATGTCTTTCCAAAATGGTACTTTTCCAAGCTGCCTTAAAACTGCAATAATCATACCTCTTCACAAAGGAGGTATTTCAGAAGAAGCTTCGAACTATCGCCCAATTGCACTTCTCCCTACGCTATCTAAGATCATCGAAAGACTGGTTAAAAAAAGGCTTTTATCATTTCTGTCTAGATATGAAATACTTACAAAACATCAATTTGGATTTCTAAGTAACAAATGCACAAGCGATGCCATGTTTTCCCTTCTTAATAGAGTTTACTCCAGCCTAAACAACCATCACGCTACGGCAACAATTTTCTGTGATTTTTCCAAAGCTTTCGATTGTGTGAATCATAATATATTAACTAACAAACTGCAGTACTATGGATTTAGAGGGGCTCCTCTCAATTGGTTTAAGTCATATCTTAGCAACAGAAATCAAGTTGTGAAAGTTGACAACAGAATGTCTTCTTGTAGGCCAATGGAATATGGAGTGCCTCAAGGCTCGGTACTAGGCCCTATCTTGTTTCTTCTGTTCATAAACGACATGGCTAATTTAAACATTAGTGGAAAAATATGTCTCTTTGCGGACGATACCAGCTTTACGTGGAGCCACCCAGATGTCACGGACCTACATAGGATTGTATCTAATGACCTAATCACCATTAAATCCTGGTGCGATTCTAATCTCCTATGTTTGAACATCTCTAAAACGAAAGTCTTGTCTTATAAAAACACGCTGCAACCCTTTGACCTTAATGGCACCACTATTGATGTCGTAAACTCTGTAAAATTTCTAGGGCTTCTTGTAGATGATTCTTTAAAATGGGATCCACATATCGACGCTTTATCAAGGAAGTTAGGTTCTGCTTGCTTTGCGTTAAGATCTGTTTCCGAGGAGCTTTGCTTTTCTACCTCTAGAACTGTTTATTTTGCTCTTGTTGAGTCGCACCTCAGATATGCTATTCCATTCTGGGGTACATGTTGTGCGACTCAATTTGATCGAATTTTTATACTACAAAAAAGAGCTGTTCGTTACCTACTGAGACTTAACAGTAGAACTCACTGCCGAGATTTCTTTAAAAGATATAAAATACTAACCCTTCCTTGCTTATTCATTTTGGAATCGGTTTGCTTAATTCGTAAGCACGCACCTGCTCTATTAGAGAGACTTTCTCACAACTACCCTCTCAGAAATACTGAGCACAATCTCTATCTTCCAACCCCACACTCAGAGTTAATTAAAAGATCGATAATCTACAATGCAAAAAAAATGCATAATCACCTGCCATTTAACATCAAATCCATAATATCTCTGACTTCATTTCGCAAGGCTTTGAAATCATTCTTACTGGAAAGAGCCTTCTACACCGTGAACGAGTTTTACAACACATAATTTTATCCTTATGAACCCCTAGTGTGATAGTTGCCATTACCAACCATTTTTACCGAACTTTGTATATGTATTTTTTTTATTAGTTTCGTACTTTTTTATTTTTTACTTTGCTTTTTTATTTTTTTACATTATATTTATGAAAATGTTTATAACATAGTACGACTGACAAAGTACATTTCTAATGTACTTCTTTTAGGATTCTATAATATTAATATTCTAAATTCCTGATTTAAATATTATTTTTCTATAATATTTATGATGTGTTTTTGTCTTGTTTTGTTTGCTAATTTTGATGTTTGTAAACTATTTTTTTACAACAGCTTTGTCCACAAAATTGTAAAATTTTTTTTGACAATAAAGCATTTATTTATTTATTTATAAAATTTTATAATACTCATCAGAGTTTAGGCAGTGTAGTATTAGAAAACTCAGAATAGGTTATATGAAGTTATTGCTACGTAATTAAATAACTAAAATTTGTTTTTCTTTGGTTGTCTGTGATACTTTTGTGATAAATATGTTAGCAATTTGTATTTTTTTCTACCATAGGCCACATAAATGGATCAAAGTTACGGTTAAGTGGAGGAATGGCCAATGGCCATCTGTGTTCCAAGTGTGTAGGTGTATGTATGTGTTGTATATGTATGCATATGCTTAATAAAGACGTTTATTATTATTATTATTATTATTATATTATGGTGTGAGTGGCGTTGGGAGAAAGTTACCTAAATCAAAATTGGTGGAGACACCATCTTTCCTTGCGTGCAATAAAATTTTAGCAAATTGGAAGATTGCCTTCCCACCCTGTGTCCAGGAGAAAAAATCCCTGTCATATCATATGAAGGTACATAAAAAACTTGTTTAATTGCTAACAAGTACTGCAACAAGACAATGAACTTCCTAAAGGAGTCTCAGCAATAAACAAATCGATCAATAGTAACTTTTTAGCAGATATAATATAGCTAATACAAAATTAAAGCAATCGCTGACACAGTACTATTGACTAATTATTTAAATACTGGAAATACTTAGCAAGAGGACAGTCAGTTATTCTTCAGTAGAAGCAAATAACGGGTTGTTAAGTACCGGTACCGGTAGTGTTGTTGAAAAAAAAACTAAAAACGCCCAACAAGATATTTGAGTAAGAAAAAGGGTGTTAATTTTCAATTAATTATCCACAAACGTCCCCAGTCACAGCCTGACAAAACAGGGCGTGACAATATCAGATTCCTGAGCTAGGTAAATAAAAATTTTGCAGCAAAAATGTAAGGAACTAACAACTGGCTGTTTTGTAGAGGAGAATAGGAAATACTAATTGCAATTTCTCTTTGTAAATAGATTTCTCTTCTCACTCACAACTACAGTTGTTGAAGGTTACTAAAAACCTTAGTACAAAAAACAACAAATAGGCTTATTGAAGATTTAATTGGTCTACTGCTGCACTGCTAAGTAGTGCAGCTTAGATTAATTGAGTAATCAAAAACATGTGATAGCTGTAGTTTACCAATTTGTTTTAAATAAGATAGAATTCAGTAAAGCAGAATAATCTTTTTGTCTAGATCCCATCTTTAATACCTTGTAATGGGTTTTCTGGCTGTTTAAAAAAACTCAAAAACTCGTTTTATTATTTCTGCTAGTATGTGTGTAAATACTGGTAATTTCAATTATCACATTCATATTTTATGATATAAACTATTAATACTGCTATCAAAATAAAGCTTCTGTGATTCTCTTTTAGGCATGGTTTAGCTAAAAGTTAAACCTTCAGATTTTTAAGTTTTACACAAGGGTGAGATTCTTAATAACTTCCACGAGGACCTAAAAATTTACTACAAATGGGAATATAAATTTCTAATTTATATTTTCCCTACTGCAACAAATATACATACATTTGCTTATATACTGAACAGAATATCCGAATGTAATTATTAGTTAGCCATACTAGGATCAGGCAGCATTAAGAGGAGCGGGGAAGCTATTTTGAAACTACAAGAGTTGTTTAATTTTTTTTATATGAAAGTACTAGGTATTAATATGTTGCATATTTCTAAAATAATACTCAATATGTACAGTGGCTCAAAAAAGTTTGAATCAAGAATATAATTTAATATTATCAGGTTGTAGTCCAAACGGCCAGATATAAGCAAAACGGCTTGCACTTTTGATCAAAGTAGATTAGAAAATTTATCAGAATACTGCATTTCCTTTGTCATATTGTATAATAAAGGATAAGCACTTTTTCTATTTGCCACATTATTAAAGAACCTGTCTTGAATTTTGATTTCAGCACCTTCAATGTGTGAAAAGCTTCCATAAAATTACAAGTCATTCAACTAATATGGTCTAAATTAAACATACATAAATAGTATAGTACACAATATTTAAATACCCAATTAACACTAAGAATACTTAAAGTTAAAATGACAATATATAATAAATTGGACAATTACAAGTTGGTATTATAGAACTCTTGCAAAGTAGTGATTTATGGTCAATAGCCGAAGGCAAAAATTGCTTTATTTGTTATAAAGAGTAAGTAAACTCTTGTGAACACGCATATCCATAAAAATACAATAAACTAATATGGCTAAAATTAGATATACAGAAATGAAATAGTTAGAGTTATAGAAAAATTCCAAATCTATCTTAATTCCAAAGGTTATATATTTTTTTAAATTAATGAAAATTGTACCTGCAATCTTAATAAAATTAAATAGTATCACTTAATTAATACTTATCGGTGTGGATATTTACAAATCATTTCTTTGTGAGCTTCTTTGAAAATATTTTTATGAGCCAAATTTAGTTCAGTACATAGTCATTTAGTAACACATATATACTATCTTTTCAAGAATATTATCACAAAAATAACACATGCTCCAATAAGACTATTTGTGAATATTGTGCTGATGACCACTCAAAAAAAGAATGTCCGGAACAACAACTAAAGGGTGATAAAAAGTGCATCAACTGTATGAAATCAAACCATAATTTTAATTTGAACTATAACATAAATCATGAAGCTAGTGATTGGGACTGTCCAACATACAAATATTTATTAAACATTTTAAGAAGCAAAATGGACTATGGACATAAATGGCTGGAAAATCACAAGAAATCGAAGTTCTACAACAACTTGAATTACCGGAGAACCAAGAAGACCAAAAATGTACAGATTGTGATGCACTAAATGCAAATATTAATACTAGCAAAACACTTTTAATATCATTCGTTTTAATAAGAAGTATCAAAAAAAATTTTGATCAGCTTTTAGTTCTTTTCCAAGCATATGATTTTTTATCGTGTGACGTTATGGTACTAAGCGAGACCTGGGAGATTTCTGAAAATGTATTCAATATTAATGGTTTTAATATGTATTATAATAAAGGTAA
Organism: Kuschelorhynchus macadamiae; assembly: GCA_030620095.1. NCBI lineage: Eukaryota > Metazoa > Arthropoda > Insecta > Coleoptera > Curculionidae > Kuschelorhynchus > Kuschelorhynchus macadamiae. Next base: position 85,766 of record JAUTXW010001778.1, read on the forward strand.
TTGTAACAAAAAGGATGGATTAGTTATATATGTAAAGGACACATTAGATATAGTTAGCAAGTTAAGCAAAGTAGATATGGAATTACTTTTAGCAGAATCATTATTACTGTGCAAAATGCAAACTATGGTATAACTTGTATATATAGGCCTCCATCTACAAACATTCAACATTTTCTGGAAAATTTGGATAAATATTTATTGCAAAATCACAAAAACTGTATTGAAATATTTTTGGGGGATATAAATTTAAACATACTATCTAAAGAAAATGTTGACGTCAACAACTACCTATCTCTATTATCATCTTATGGTTTCGAATCGCTTATAAAGGGTCCAACTAGAATTTCAACTATAAGCAGTACTTGTATAGACCACATATTTATAAACAGAAAATTGCTAAACCCCTCAGCTAAAACGGAGTCTTTTATTTTGAATAGTGATATAACAGATCACTATCCAGTTTTGTTAAACTTTTATTGCCAATCGAATATAAAGTCAGAAAATAAAAAAAATTTTCTCTCGGAAGAAGTAAAAAACATTAATGACGACAAAGTAAATATCTCATTAAGCAATGAAAAACGAACGAATTACGAACACATACGATGTAGAAACAGCTACAGAAATTTTTGAAAAAATAATAGAAGCTTCCCTGGAAAACACTTACGAAACAAAGATTATACAAGAATTTTAAAAAAATTAAACCTTGGATCACTTCTGCCATTATAACTTCAATAAAAAATAGGGACAAAATGAAAAAACAACTAAGAAAACATAATACACTAATAAACGAACAAAAATATAAAGAATATAGAAACTACCTTAATAAGCTAATATACAAATGTAAATGTGACTACTATAAAGCAAAAATTGTAAATAGCGGAAGAGATATTAAAAAAATATATGATGTCATAAATGAAGTTTCAAATCAAAATTCGGTTAAGAAAAATCAAATATTACCTATAGAAAATAATGGTGTAAAATTCTCAAATAGTAAAGATCTTGCAAATTTTTGCAATGAATATTTTGTAAATGTTGGTGTAAATATGCTGAAGCAAATAAAAAAACCCGATCATGATTTCCCTTTAAAATATAATACCTGTTCTTCCATGTATCTAAAACCTGTTAATAAGAATGAAATAATTAAACATATTTACAAACTAAAAACTAATTGTAGTCCTGGAGTAAACGCGGTTAACTCACGCTTCATTAAAGCCTTTCACGTTTACCTGGTAACGCCATTGTTAAATATTATTAATCTGATTTTTAAACAAGGTAAAGTACCTTCACATTTTAAGGTTACACTGGTAACACCGATTCATAAGACAGGTGATAAAACTTGTATAAATAATTATAGGCCCATTAGCGTCATTGGTAATTTTGCCAAGATATGTTCATAGTGATTCTCAATATGTCAAGATAGATATACCACAGGGAACCGTATTAGGTCCTATTCTCTTTATTGCCTTATGAACTGATTAACATCTTTAGATTTAAAAAATGGTTCATTGATTTCTTACGCAGACGACACAGTTGCGATTTTCACCGGTAGCACATGGACTTAAACCAAACAGGCAGCGGAGGACGGGCTAACCAAGATTAAACATTGGTTGGACTTCTTTAAATTAACTTTAAACGTAGAGAAAACCCATGGCTTTTTCCATAACTGAATCAAACCGTCCCACATTTGACCATATAATGCTCAATTCTCTAGCTATTAGAGAAGTCACTCACGCTAAGTATCTTGGTATAATTATTGATAATCACCTAAGATGGGATCAACATATTTTAAAATTAACAACTAATATTCGAAAATTAATCTATAAATTCTATATATTCGACATTCTTAATCAAAATCTTCTGTTGACTGTTTACAAATTACAAGTTAAGTCACTTTTACGATATGGAATAGTCATATGGGGTGGTCTATACAAGAACTCTCTCAAACAGCCCAATGTGGTTCAAAATTATATCTTTTTATTTACAAAAAAAGAAAAAGATACCCCACGAAATTACTATATTCTAAAGAATTTTTTAATGTGCGTTCATTGTACATCTTATTTACATCCATAAATCTACAAAGTTAAAAGAGCTTATGGTACATTCATACGAGACCAGAGGTAGAACTAACAGACAGTTAAGGGTACCAATTACTAACAAAAATCTATGCCATAGATTTGTAAGTCATCTAGCACCAAAATTCTATAACATCTTGACCTTAGAAGTTCGAGCAAATACTAACATAAAAAAAATTTAGCCAGCATTGCAGAACGTTTATTTTTGAAAACTCTACCGAATTTAAGTTTTTCCGATGATGTAAGTCTAGGATAAAAATATTTAATTTTAAGTATTTCTGTTACTGATATAGTTTTAAGATTCCCATACTATAGATTTATTTTATTTATTTATTTTATTTTATTTTTTTTATTTATTTACTAAAACATAAGGTAACAAATTTCATACATATTATAATAAATATAATCTAAATAGGAGCCTAATAACTGGAAATTGCACTTAACTGAATGAACACTTGTATGTACGCAAGTATTATCTTTAAATTTATATTGAGAATACAGTACCTCATGCTAAAGCTATACAAATAAAAATTTAAAAATTACATCAACAACAAATATAATTTCTTATTTTAGCAAACCTTATAAATATAGATGTTATCCTATTGAAATAGAGCTTTTATTTTTTTTATGTAAATATTTAAAAATAATGGTTTCATAGATGTGGTTTATAGTTTGTTTAAATTTAGTAGATTTTTTAATAAAATAATAAAATTCTCACATCCAATATGTCCTCTGAATATAAAAGCCTGGTGGTATATCGCCTATATAATCTTAAGAATGTAATTTTGAACTACATTTAAAGGGTTTAAGAAATTTTGATATAGACCACCACACACCACTATACCATATCGAATTAAAGATTCAATAAGGGCTTTATACACACATAACAACAACTTTTTACTTAATATCTCTCTCAAAACATAAAATTTGTACATTAGTTTCTTTATATTTTTTGTAATTCTGTACATGTAATTCTAAGTACATGATGATCCCATCTGAGATTACGGTCAATAATTACACCCAAGTATTTTGTATATTCAACCTCTAGAATATCACCATCAAAGTTGTCAATATGAATGCTGCGGAAGTGTGGACGATTGGCTGCTGTGATGGAAAAGGCTATGTAATTCGTCTTTGAGGTATTTAAAGTTAGCTTAAAGGCTTCTAACCAATTTTTAATTTTGCACATACCTTGAATGGCAAAAGGGCTGTAGCCATAATCTATTTGCTTCTTAGCACACTAACCAGATACTGATAGGAGGGGTAGAGTGGGTCGCTTGCACCATGGTCTATATTGTAGTTGGTCTTGTACCGTTTGTTAGCTTTTAAACAGTTACTGCATTTCTTGTGTGATTTGGGACAATCACGCACATCATGATCCTCACCACAGCACTCACAGACAAGGCTGTTAGGACAAGTATCAGACTTGTGAAAATGCTCCTGACATTTAAAGCATCTTATTATACTAATATCTTCATGAATGGGGTATCTCTCCCAACCAATAAATATCTTCTTCGCAGTCATACATTTAAGGAATAGGGATGGACAACATTCACCATAGAGTGTGCACATCTTGTTTTTCTTATTTGTTTTAATGTATGTGATTTCTAATTCTTCTGTGTCTTCTTTAAACTCGTTTTGTTCTCTTATGTATTTTTTCAGTTGCTGTTTATCCAATTCACCTTGATATCCGGTTATTTTAATCGGTGATTTCCGCATTTTAGTTATTTTCACATCATAATCAGTTAATTTGTTTTGGGCTTCTCTTTGAAGAGTCTCAAGGTCACTTTTCTTCTGGCATTTAACAATCACGGATCCATCTGAAGTGTTCCGGGTTCCTTTAATAGCAATTTTTAATGATGAGGGGTTTATGTTCCTTTGGATATCAGTTTTAGTTTTTGTTGTCTTGCTGCTTTTTAGGTTTTATTATTAGATTTGGAATATTAACATTAATATTTTGCTTTTCCTTATTTATTTTGGTAACATCACTATATGTATTTTGGTGCATTAAATGGAAATCATTTTGTTTATTTTCTAGTCCTTTAATCTTTTCTTGGAGAAAAGTGATGATCTCCTCCTTATTTAAGATGATTTCTGACTTATCAATAATGGTATCTTGTAATAATTTAAGGGTATCCAAACTTTTGCATTTTTTACAATGAAATGTCTTAACACGGTCTTTAAGTTGTAAGACTCTCACTTCTACCAATACACAGTGATCTCTCTATAAGATATAAAATGAAAAAAGTTATTGACTTATACTGGTTTGAAAATGTCACTAACTGATTGACAGTTGATGAGCTTTTAAAAATAATAACCCTAGTGGGCGTATGTCAAACTTACTTATCCTAGACGCAACTAAATCGCATTATTTCAAAACGAGTATTAACACATAGTGGTAATATGGAGGTGCAAGAACAAGGTATGTACTTTTATTATTTACATGTTTCATGTAACAAAATGTACTCTTGAATTTCATATAATTTTTTTATTTAAGGTAGATTTTTGCAATTTTTTTTTTGTATAAAATTAGTTGATTTTGATCAAAAATTTTTCACTGTCCTTTGCTGCACTTGAGATACATGTTATTTTACAAGAAACAATGTTCACATTAAGGGCAAATGGTTTCATCTGCCTCCTCTTAGGTTTAGGGAGTATCAAATTCTGCATGTCCACTATAGAGTGGGCAGAAAAAAAACTTTTTTTTCGTAACTAAAACACTTTAGTGCGGAAAAGTTGTGGATGCAGCTCAAAAATTCAAAAACAAAAAATCAAGCCCATATTTCAATCAATCAATTTTTCACCAGGCCCCGGGGCCAAGAATAGTATAATTTTTTTTAAAGACCACCCTAGTATTTTTTGAGTTTAGTAATATCCTGTAAAAACTTCAGGTAATTCAAAAAATATTTAGCCGGGCCCCAAGGGTTGGCAAAAGTAAATAAGAGAAAGAATTTTAATTTTGTCATGCAGACTTTCGCTAAACTTGTTTTTTCAACAAAATATGCAAATATTAAAATTTACTCAAAAGTACTCAAGAGGAGGTAAGCACCTGAAGCTTCAAACATTCTCCCACTTTCAACTTAATTTATGTAGGTACTTCAGCTAGGATTCGCAAAATCGCAATTCCTTTCAAGATGTGTAAAATACGTCGAACGTTTCTCATATGCATGCAATGCATAAAACCAAAACTAAAGCTGCTCGACTATGAAAAAATAACGTAATCATTTAATCACGCGCCTGCTATCCCTCCCAATAAGGAAAAATCGCCGATGCGCACTATGCAAATGTTCTTACGGATAGACTTTGGCTAATTATAGTATAATAGTTATTTCAAATTTTCAGATTGTGCAAAGAATTTGGGCCTTTATTTAGATGTTCATTTAAGATTTTATAAGTATGTGCAAAGTCTGTTACAAAGAAGTTACGTAAAAATGAAACTGTTATACTCTAACAGATATATATTAAATTTTAAAATGATGAAATAAGAACCATATTATGTCAATTTATAATTATTGTTATATTGTATATTTTCCATTCCTAGACGTCATTACAAAGAATAGAATACAACATGTGCAAAATACATGTTGTAGATTTATATTTAATTTAAGGAAATATGATTCTGTATCCAAGAACATCAAGCAAATTGGCTGACTAAGATGTCATAATATAATATGTATAAATTATATTCTATATTTTTTCAGAAATTACTAGTCAACAAGCAACCTATGTACTTGTATCAGAAATTAGAGTTTAGAAACACATAACTTAAATTTAAGAGATATGAACTACCTTTCAAGACCAAAGCACAGAACATCATTGTTCGAAAGATGTTCGCGCCTGCTATCCCTCCCAATAAGGAAAAATCGCCGATGCGCACTATCCAGTCGAATTGCAACTTTAAACGGTAGCGTTTCAAATATATGTTTATAGTTTTAAACGTCACGTCATTGTTTTAATTTGGTGGTTTTAAGTGCATGGACGTCGGTGAGTTTAAACGGTTATAAAAAATATTCGCGTTTTACTACAGTGATTAAGTGTAAAACACTTAGTTTTAAAATGTCGAAAAAACAATTTATTAAGACTAGAACAGATAGCAGTTGCCCCATATTCGGTTATGCCAAAGACATATCGCCAATTGCTCTTCAGCTGCCAACCTACGAAGATGTAATGAAATGTTACCATAGTATCCGCCTTGAACTAAAAGGAAATGGTAAGCAACCTTCTTCGGCATATGTTGCTGATAAGGTTGCATCTAAAATTGAGAATTTTTGGTCTCGCGCGTCACTTCCCTTCCTGTCTCATCAAAGAATTGTCAAACTTATTTTAGATTATAATACAAAATATCAAAATCCAATAAAACCATTAAAAACTAGAATATCACAGAGCTTGGAAGATAAAATAATTGCGTTCAAAAATAGTTCTAAAAGATGTTTGCTCATGTAAGTGTTCAAATTAAGCAGTGTGTAGTTGCGAAAAATCAAAAAAATTCCCATTATCAAATTACCATTTTTAATCGATTAGAGAGATAAAAGACTAATGGTTATGGCTACTGTGAATAAAGTTGTTACAAACAGTCTTGAAAAACGAATTCAAAGAAAAACCTAAGATCTCAAAAAAATGCCTCCAATGAGCCTGTGCCTAGTACAAGTAAAACAACAAATTTAAAATACCAATACAAATAACTGCTACCAATGAGAGTGTGCCTAGTACAAGTGGAATCAGCTGTTTTATTAAATCCTCAGTTGACAAGGAAGAAAAAGACTACTACTTTTGGATGAATTGTATGGATATAGGTGTTAATTACAAAAAAAAAATTAGAAAAGCAGATTGAGCTAATTATTATTATTATTTATTCATAAACTGGACCTAAATACAGGCCCATTTGTACAGTAATGTATTAAATCTAATATCTATACAAAATATAAAATATAATATAAATATAATATAAATATAATATAAGATATTACAAACCAACAACAAGAAAGTAGGTAACTACAAACTAAGCTAATCACAAACTTGATAATGAAAAACGTTAAAGTGGGTCATTATTAAAATGATAAAATTTATGAATGAATATATCAATTATACTAGTAAGAGAATTTTAAATAATGTTTAAAAGATTCTACCGCCATACTGAAAAAATCACGCTCACATTTATTGTCATTTTTCATTGTTCTATTGATAGGTGAGTTTTCACCATACAGAGTTCGGTGTTGCCTGAATCAAGTTTATGAATATAAATTTGATAATATGGACTCCAGACACTAGTACAATTTTCCAAGTATGGTCTCACCTATGAGGTGTAAAAAATTTTAATGGTGATGACATTAGAGAAATCTTTTGTGTTTCTTTCTATACAACCTAGCATTTTGAGAGCTTCATTGCGGCAACTTTCAATGTATTGAGCAAACGTAAGCTTGCTATCAAAAAACACAGCCAAATCTCTCATGAGTTGTACACTTTTAAAGCAATGCTTGTTCTAGTAACTGTTTTTTCTAATATTTAATGACCTAGAATATTGTGTATATTTACATTTGACAATATTGAAAGTTAACTTATTGTTATTGCACTATAAATAAAACCTACAAATATCACTTTGTAATTCTGATACATCATGCATATCAAAGATTTTTTTTAATAGTTTCAAATCATCAGCATATAAAACAAAAAAATAGAAAAGGCGCAAGGTGTGCACCTTGTGGAACACCAGATGTAACTATTCTTGGCTTTGAAACATAATTATTGATTATTACTAACTGCTTTCACTTTGAAAATATACAGATAAATTAATATTATACTCATCACAAATAGATGAAATTTCCAAATATCAAGATCCTATTGATTTAATAAATAAAGGGGCATTAGAAACCATTCCAAAAAAAAAGTTTAGTCCCAAATTTCATAAACCTCAAAATCCCTGATGGGGATGTTCAGTTAAAATTCAAGAAAGAAAAACTGCTTTTCATGTTTTTAAAGATAACCCTTCAGATGTCAATCTTATGTTTGCTAAACAGGCACAGCCTAAAATCAAGAGATTTCTTAAAAAAAAAAGAAAAATTTATGGAATCTTCACCAACTCTCAATGGAAATTCAAATATTTCAAAAATTTAGTATTCAATAAAATTTGTAGGCAAAGAATATAGACTCCCAGCGAGCAGCAATGTTCATCCAGATTTTAATCTCAAATATTCTAATACAGAAGTTGAGTTATTTAATTTAAAGGAACTCATTATAATACTACATAAAAAGAAAATTTTGGCTACTGGTAAAGATGATATTACTTATTCGATGTTGGAAAAACTGCCTAATAAATTATTGATTAGTTTACTGAACATTTATAATAGGTGTTTACTTGGGGAAAAAGTTCCGGATCCCTGGAAGGAATTATTTACTGTACCTGACAGTTATCGTTCAATAGCCTTGGGGTCATGTGGGGGATAAACACTTAAAAATTTATAAAAAATAGACTTGATTGGTATATCGAAATAAAAAATTATTCTCTTTTTATCACAGGGTTTAGGATTGGAATGAGTATCTATAACATTTCATAGGTTACATCATATGTCCAGTTGAGATTTAACCAGAATCTTCATTCAGTCTCAGTATTCATAGATTTAAAACAAGCATATGATTATGTAAATATATACCAAGTCTATGAATATTTAATAGAATATAGTGTGAACATTGATTTAGCTAACTTTATTTTTAATATATTATAAGATAGAATTGTTTTTGTAAAAGATAATACCCAGAAGAAAAAAGTCTGGATAGTAATGATATAACAAGCAGAAATAACTTGAAACATAAGACAAAACCAAGACAGAAAAAGAGTGAAGAATTAGACAGGAAAATTTCTAAGCCTGAAGAAAAAAATAATAAAAAACCCACGAACCCAGTTGGTGAAGATGGAGGAAAGTATGTAAGACTCAGGAAACCAAGGGAGGGCAAACTAACTCATAAACACAATGACTTGGAAGTTGAGAACAACTTAAGTAGTACTGCTGACAAAACCAGAAGGATGACTCTGCCCAATGCAAGACAAGAACAACATCCCTTAGCAGTGTTACGCAAACCCCAAGTGTTGATTTTGGGAAATAAGGAAATTAAAGGTTGTGGTTGGCTCCTTAAAAAAATTACTGGATCTAAATTTGACATAAATTCCCAAGAATTAAAAAGAGCATTACTCTCAGACGTCATACAAGAATCTTACAAATATGCCAAAAATTTTGATAAAGACGATTATGTGATCTTATTACTTGGAAGGGAAAATGCTAAAATAGGTATAAATGTTGATGAACTTTGAGACTTCTTCGACTGGTCACTGAAAACAAACATAATAATATAAACCGTTCCATTTACAATCTTAATACTACCATCTGGAGCAACATATACAGCACATGCTTTAATGGGGATTTCCTGGACTCAGACAGTCTGAAGAAAACTGTAAATGGATACTTTTCATACTCAGAGAAAACTGAAATCATCTTGTATGTAGGCAATAAACACTTAAATAAAATACCTGATAAGCCTAAGGGGAACTCTGCCAAAAGTAAAAATAATGGGTCTCAAGTGGATGGCCATGGAAAACATAATAAGACTGTATCAAGCAGTGCTGAGAGTGATTTTTTAGAACGGCTGAAAAACTTACTAACACCACAAAATCGAAAAGGGCCACAGATAAACCTTCAAGCAAATATCTCACAAATGGTCGAAAACCAATTGTGATTAAGGACATGCAGGAGCTGATAATTTTCCATTTAAATATTCAATCTTTGCAACGTAAAACTGGAGAGCTGGAAACTTTTTTGCTCTCCAGCAAGCAATATGATATTGTAACTTTGAGTGAACACTGGCTAAAACAGGAAGAAATGGAACATACCATTCTACAAGGTTACTACTTGGCCACCTACTTCTCCAGAAAACAAAAAATACATGGAGGAACTGCGATTTTCATAAGGAACGGGATAGTATCTGACAAGAACAGGGATATCAATGAGTTTTCATCTGAGCAACATTGTGAACTGTCAGCTGTGCATCTTCGAGACTCGCACATTAGTGTAGTGACTGTGTATAGATCACCAAATGGAGACTTCCATACATTTATGAAAATAATAACTAGTGTGTTTCAGAAGCTAAATGAGAAGCCTTGTAAGGCAATTATTATTGGTGATTTCAACATTAAGTTTTTTTCCCGAGAAAGAACCTTCTTGGATTTTTGTTGCTTGGCACTTTCATTTGGCTTCAGAATAGCACTCTCTGAAAAAACCAGACTAAACAATTGTATAGATAATATTTTAATTAACATGGAAGACGATTTTACAACTCAGGTACAGAACTTGTCTTTGTCGGATCATAACTCTATTGAGATTAATGTAAGATATAACAATGACAATAAATTAAACAGAATTGTTTATAGACCAACCTCTGAAATGGGTTTGCTGTCTCTGTTTGGCCTAGTTCAGGGAATGAGTTTTTATTTTATTTCCGACACCATGATTCAGTTAGATGACAGATGTGAGCTATTTATTCAGTTATTGGCTGATGCTGCTAACAGGTCATTTCCTTTGAAAAAGGGCCGAGCTAGGGATGGTAGAGCCAACATAAACTGGTTTACCTCTGAACTTAGGAAGATGAGAGAGGAACTTAACTTTGCCCATTCTTTTTACAGAATGTACCCCACAGTACCTAATAGGGATTTCAGGGTGTTAGAACAGAATACCGAAAAAATATTGATAGAGCAAAAAAACAAGCTAATATGAATTACATAAAATCTAAAAGTAATAAACCCAAAGCCTTATGGGATGTCGTCAACAATGTAACAAAAAAAATGCAAAAACAAGCTTCTTCATATTTAAACTCATCTGACTTCAACTCTTTCTTTTCAAATGTAGCACACCAAATCATTATTAATCTTCCAAAAAATAGGAATAAACATTTTAGCACTTACTTAAAAAATAAGCCAATACCTCAAAGTTTTCCTTTTCTCAGGTTTCGGAGGTCAGGGTACGAGAAGTAATTACAAATCTCAAAAACACTAATAGTAATGATATTTATGGTTTGAATGTAAAAATACTGAAATACATTAAACATCTTGTTATTAATCCATTAACAAAACTTTTAAATGAATGCACTCGAACAGGATTATTCCCTGCAGCTCTAAAAATTTCGAAAATAATACCGATTCATAAGGAGGGTCACCTAGATCAGTTAGAGAACTATAGACCAATATCCATTATACCTTTGATTGGAAAAATTATAGAGAAGATCCTTGCAGACCAGATTTGTAATTACTTCGAGAGTAATAATATATTTACTAGCTGTCAATTTGGATTTAGAAAAAACAAATCAACTGAGACGGCAATTATCAGTTTGCTTGGCCTGATCACCTCAGGATATGAGGATGGGGCTTTTGTGGGTTCACTTTTTTGTGACCTGTCGAAGGCATTCGACTGTGTCTCACATGAAATATTAGCAAAACTTAAACACTATGGTTTTGACACCCCAACTCTCAAACTCTTGCAATCTTATCTAACTTGTAGAAAAAATGCAGTGTTCTTTAATAACAGACTATCAAACTTCATGGAGATTAGAAGTGATGTCCCGCAGGGTTCGGTTCTGGGCCCGGTGCTTTTTCTCATTTATATCAATGATATCTCTGAGGGGATACCAGGTGCCGATCTGATCCTGTACGCGGATGACACTACAATCACGCTTTCTACCGAAAAATTAAATGAGACCATAGTGGGAATCGAAGAGGCACAGGCGAGGGTCTCCAAGTGGTTCGAATGTAACCAGCTGGCTTTGAATGATGATAAAACCAAAAGGTTTATTTTTTCTCAGCGAAACTTCATAAACGACATTGACTCAGTAAAGTTTCTTGGAGTTGATCTTGATGCAATGTCAACATGGAAGTACCATCTTCGGTCCTTGTCAGGCAGGCTGTCAAGTGCAGTTTACTGTTTGCGTAACCTATGTAAAGTTGTTGATCTGCAGACTACTTTGACTGCATACCATAGCCTATTCCACAGTAGAATGTGCTATGCCATTTTGGCATGGGGTCACTCGGTACACGCAGACTTACCTTTTGGTGTGCAAAGAAGAGCAGTCAGAGTGGTTGCTGGTCTCGGCTATAGGGAAGATGTTAGAACGACTTTTAGGGAGTTAAACATACTTACATTACCATGCGTTTATATTTACAAGTGTCTACTGAATGTTAAGGACAATATAATTTCTTACCAGCTACAAAGACAAGTGCACAATTACAATACGAGATCTTATAATAACATAGCTATAGATTATACTAGAATTTATAGAAGCAGGTATTCATTTAACTATTATGGTCCTAAATTTTATAATAATTTACCAGACGAGGTTAGATCTCTAAATGGAAACCAGTATAAAATTAAAATAAAAAAATTATTACTGGAAAACTCATTTTATACATTTGACGAATACTTAAACCATACATTTTAAGTTGTTTGTTTTGTAGGGACTACTGATTACATAATACGATGTTTCTGTGGATAATGTTAAGGTTTGTGTGTGATCGACATTTGTTTTACTTTTAATTTTGCAATGGCGTTTTTACAATACCCTATCTACAACTTAATGTTAGTATTGTTCTTAGTGTAGTTACTGTAGTTTTATTGTAATTTTTATTTCACGATTCTGGGCATCCAGCCCTCCTTCTTTTTTGACTTATGTAAAAATTTATTTTGAAAACATGAATAAAGTATTATTATTAATGGTACTGTTGGTCCAAAGATGTCCTCGACAGGTCTTCCACAGGGCTCTCCACTTAGTCCAATTCTTTTTAATATATTGTTGGTCTCTTTATTTAAATTGAATTTAAGGGGAGCTACCTTATTGAGTTATGCAGATGATTTATTTCTAATTTATAAGGACAAGGATATTAAGAAAAGAATTTAAGTTATTAATATTGCTCTGGAAAAAATAAATACATGGCTTACTCCACAAACTTTCGCATAAAATAAAACAGAAGCAATATGGTTTACTAAAGGTTCTCGAAACGATACCCCTAATAATATTTTAATCAACAATACTATAATCCCCCTTTAAGATCACAACCTAAAATGGGATCAACATATTGAAGCCATATGTAACAATGCTAGAAAAGCTATGAACATCATTAAGACTTTTAGTAGAATTTGGTGGGGATCTGATCCCAAAATTTTAAAAATGGCATTTAACAGCTTAGTTAGATCTAGGATCCTTTTTAATTCTCCCTACATCTAAAAAAAATATAAATAAAATAAATAACATATTTTTCCAAGCTCTCAGAATCATAACTGGTTGCATGAAATCAACTCCTTTTAACATACTCTTAGCGTAAACAGCAGAGATAAATTTGGAGTTTAGAAGATTATAGTTGGCTTCTAAATTCATTCTTAAGAAAATATGTTTCAAAAATCATCCACTTCTTAAAATTTTATTAACATTATATTCCTATACATCAAGGAAATTAGAGAATTGGAAAAATGAAGATCCTCCCCTACTGACACAAGAAATAGCAACCGCCCTTCCATACCAGGAAAAAATTGATATTTACAAAAAACTTCCCTGCTTCGACATAGAATTCCAAAATCATACACAAAATATAAAAACATTTAATCTAAATTTAAAAAACAAACAATTAAAAATAATCCTCTTTTCCTAATAGAAACATTTATATATAAAGAGCAATATACCTTTATATATACAGAGGCTTCCAGAGGTAACAATAAAACATGATTTGGTGTAAACATACGTAGGTTAAATTTAAATTTTAGTTCCAAACTACCAGAGGAAATGAACATATGTACTGCGGAAATTGTGGCAATCAATAACGCAGTTTCCCTATGCCTGGAAAAAATATTTATAAAGCAATTATTTTTACAGACTCAACAAGTGCAATTTTTAAATTAAAAAAATCATGAATTATTCAAACTAATGACAATATAACTTGGCAAACTAGAAGATTAATTAATGAGGCGAATTCACAAAATTATAATCTAATTCTATTCTGGATCCCAAGTCATACTAATATTTCAGGTAAAGAACAAACTGACATACTGGCCAATATCGGTAGATCCCTCACAGTTCTTTTACAAATTAAATTAGATATAATCAAGAATGTATGCCCTTTATCAAGAAAATTATAAAAAATAAATTTGAGGAATCTTGGAAGGATTCATTTAATAATAAGGGAAAATGGTATGCCGTCATTCAAGATAAATTTACTCCAAAATCCTGGTTTGCAGATATGGAATATATAGACAGAAGACAAATCACCACAGTAATAAGAATGAGATCATGTCATTACTTAATCAAAGAACATCTACATAAAATAGGTATCAAAGAAGATCCATTGTGTGAATGTGGACAGATAGAACGTTTAAACCATAGTTTTTTGAATGTCCAATTAATGTTATTCCAGATGGGAACCTTTATGAAGAACTAAGGAAAAATGGTTTTAGGACTCTTATGAATATTCAATCAGTGCTCTCCAATATTAATCCTTATGTAGTAAAACTATTAAATACATGTTTAACCTACAATAAAATTAAACTATAATCTAGATAACAATACTATTGATAAAAATTCCTCTATTTATAACCCATCCTCGAGGCAACATTTCAAATGTGTAATGCTCCTCAGTTGCCCAGGAGCGAGAAAAGTCTTATCCTGTGTTGTGACTATAGTCTATTAACTGTCTAACACCATAGTCTTGCATATGTATAGTAGTGTTTGGTTCATATTTTGGTAAAAGTATATTTTAAAAAGTGTATATTTCAGCAACTTATAGGGAGCTACAAGCTCACAATCCTGAGGTTGCACAGTATTGGGCTGGAGAATGGAGCTGAAAGTAAAAAAGTGTGCCGACTCCATTTTGAAAGAAAGAAAGACCAAAAGAAGCATTCTGTTGTGTACTTTTCAGAAGGGCTACTTGTCCGATGTGTGCACCGGCTACGTCCTTACATTATTATTAAGATATTGCAGACCTATTTGTCTTCAATATTTGAAAGAAACAGCTGCTGTTCTGCTGTCTACTTGATGGAAAAAGATAGCGAATATCACATAGCTTGCAACTTACTACGGCAATTGGTAAAGTGTATAATTCAAATTCAAAAAACATTTATTGTGTAAAGATAAAAAAAAATACAAACAGTATTACAGTTATTACACAAAAGGGCAAGGTACACTAGATAGTGGTATTAACAACCAGGCCCCAAATGTCAAAATAGGAAAACAAAACATACAAAAAGACAATAATTAAAACATATTAAGATTAAAAGCTTTTAAACTTTGCCTCACCTCCTGCTTCAGTGTTCTTTTCATAGTGAGCTTGGATTTAGAAGTCAAGTTTGGCAATAGTCTTGTGATTTGGTGGTAGGTATAAGGTGAGAGATAAGAAAAGCCTGTTCGAAAAGTTTTGGTTGTAGGCCGGGGAAGGTGAAATTGGCATAAACTCCCCGAACCGGTCTGTCATAGACATCGCTTCTTCGAAACTTAACGATTTTGCTTTAGAAACAGCTCGGCAACTAATTGCAGAGTATCCTTCGTATTACATGCCCTTTTCTGTCCATAAAGCATAAAGTACTTATTTATGACGCTCATGTCATAAATCACACTTTTTTGTCAATTAGTGAGCTATCTGAAGAAGCAGCTGAGGCGAATTAGCACACAACACATTAAATCATTTCGACGTAATTATACACGAAAAATGGGCCGCGTTTTAATCAATACCGATTTAATTAATAAAATTCTTCTTCATTCAAATCCTCTAATTTCAGGTCTACGAAAGTTACCTAAAAAAGGAGGTATTGTCAAAATCTGTGTTAGATTTGTTATGTGTTTAAAATAATTTTTCTGCTTAAATGAAATTTGCTATTGTTTATTATACTGTGTTGGATTTGTTATGTTAATTGTTCTAGTTAAATTAAATTTGCAAAAGTTTATTTAAAAAAATTAAAAGTCATTTTCTTTATTTATTATGAACTATTTCTTTTCTTTTCATATGAGGTTGATGCTAATACAACCATTATTTACTCCAATTTAAAAGTAAAAGTCACACCATACAATGTTTCAAATTCATTGTCTAAAACACATAAAATTGTGAGACATTTTTATTTATTTATTTTACTCTTTAATACACTACAGAATAAAGAAACTACAAATGGTATATGCTTTACATCTTAAAAAAAAAACCTTACAGCTACAATATCTTTAAAACATTTGCAAGCGACATAGAGAAGTAAGAAGTGTTGAAATAAAATTTTGTAAAATCATATTTCTAAAAGTAACATAAGAAGAACCAAATATATCAATGCTATTGAAAAGTTGATTGTATATTTTTACCTGCTGATCTGTTACATGCCTCAACCATACTCTGTGCAGTGTGGTCTTTCATAAAAAGTGTATTTGTAGCGGGTTGTTCTAATTGGTATTTTAAAATATATATTAGACAGAACCGTACTAATGTCCATATTTCCATTAATTAATTTGAAAAGGAAAAAAGCCAGTGCATTATATCTTCTTCATCTAAAGTTTCTTAAGCCAACTAACAGTACTCTAGTAGAATATGGTATATCTTTATAGGAGAATCTATACTTATATTACTTATATGGTTAGAAATTTGCATAACTTATTTTCTATTTTTGCGAACTACTGTACAGATTTTTTAGCGTGTCCCTGATATTTATACCCTTATGGTTTTAAATGATAAAATTATATAATATTAAAAATGCTAATATCAGCAGTGCTAATATCACGACGCTCTAGTCCACTAGCAGACTGAAAATCGCTAAATATACGTAGTCAACTTGAAAGCATGTTGGTTTGTCACGAAATTCAGTTCTAGGAGATATTAGATCAAACAACCAACAAAATGGGGAACATTACCTTTGAATAATAGGTTAAAAGCCCAAAAAAGTTTTTTCTATAATCTATACCATCACTTACCAGTAATTTCCAATAGTCTTGCCTTCTTCGCTGTGCTTAACACAAATCCGCAGCCTAAAATGGCGTAAACTATAAAAAAAAACTACAGCTCTTTAATTTTTTGTACAAGCCGAATACATTTTTCTGTTTTTTGTACAAAATACTACAAAAACAAAACATTATTTGTTGGTTAGGTTGCATATCTTGCATTAGATATGTACGAAATTTATCGATAATCGAGAATCTTCGATGACCAAATATATATTTTCCAAAATCTTATTACAGAAACAATTAATATATTTTTTCTTACCAGTAAATATATATTGACCTGACGCACGGTGGTGGCAAGTTTGTCTCAAAAAACACGAAATGTTGTATATATGTAAACATGTTAAAAGCGCGGTTAAATTATTTAGGCAACCGCCTGTACGTGCAGATGGCAAACTTTGTATTTTTCAATTTCAGTTTCAATCTATGTTTTTGGTACTGCACTTCGCAATTTGCCAGATTGCTCTCCGTCCGGGGCTTATTTAGAGCGACAATTCCAGATAATTTACACCTTATTACGGTTTGGAGACGTTATCGGTGGTATAGCGGGCCTTGAGCTTCCGGTCACCCTGTGTATTTCAATATCTTTAAATTTGTCTTTCTTTATAAACCCTTCTAATGCATCTTGGCTTCCACTAGATGCCCCTTGAGAGTACTACTGATCTCACGAGATAATCTTTTCTTTCAAGTTACCCCCTTACCCCTCCCACTCCCGCCAAATAGCGGCCATTACGCTAATATTCTTTGTAGAACTGCGGCAGACGAACGGGATAGAATGCAGGAACAACTAGGCCTCACACGTTCACAGCGTTTGCTCCCTTTCTAGCGGGGTCGTTAGTTTCCACACTGAGCGGTTGAGTCTGCCGTTTCCCCCCGAAATAAAGCAGCAGAACCGAACACGTGGAACCACTTATGTTAATAACACAGAGGTCTGCCTTCGACGAGACGAACCGGAAGACTGCTTTGTATTCTTAGTTAAATATTCTCGGAATCCCGCCACTTGCCGAGTCTTGGTGGCAATAATTTTACATTCCTCGTAAAAGGGAAGTATTGTAACCGTGAAAAAATCACCCTCCGAGATTTTCTCAGGTCCTTACCTTTCAAGGCCCATAGATACCGAAAAACAGGTTTTCTCAATTCCGTCGGTCTATCTGACAGTCTGTCTGTCTCTTCGCGGCATAGCTAAAAAAGTACTTACCCGATGGACTTAAAATTTAGGTCAAAAATTAAAGGTCATGTGGGGATGACATGGTAACATTTTGATAAAAATCCAATATGGCAAAAAAAAAGTCGGCCTAGTGAAATGTTAAAAAAATATATTACTAAAAAACTACTTAACCAATTTATATATAATTTTGCACAAAAATCAAGCATTAGGTAGGAATTAACTGGTAAAATTTTGGTACGAATCCAAGATGGCGGAACAAAATGGTAGTTCATAAAATGTTTAAAAATTCAGCCTGAAAAACTACTTAATGAACTGATTTCAAATAGTGTGCCATAATTAATTGTGGTATAGAGAAGAAATAGTAAAATTGTGGTACTAATTAAAGATAGGGGAACAAATAAAATATTTATAATCGTGAAAAAATCACCATTACGGCTGTTAGCGTCTCTAGATGCCAAAAAAAAATGTATTATCAATTCAGCCCTGGTCCGTCTGCGGTTTGTCAGTCTGTCTATCAGTTTGCGGCATAGCTTAAAAACTACTTATCGGAATCAAAATTGAAAAATTGTTACTAAAAAATATAATTACCCAATTTCCTTAAATTTTACGCAAAAATTAAGTGTTGCATAGGAATGAATTGGCAACATATTGGTATAGATAGAGATAAACTGGTAAAATTGTAGTACGAATTCAAGATAGCAGAAACAAAATGGCGGCCAAATAATTTGTACTTCCCTCGTAAAATAGAAGAATTGGTAATCCTGAAAAATCAACTTCCGAGATTTTATCAGATCTTTACGTTTCAGGGTACCTAGATGCCGAAAAACATATTTTCTCAATTCTGTCGGTCTGTCTGTCGGTCCGTCTGTGCGCGCCATAACTAAAAATCCCAAATTTCAAAACAAAATGGCGGCCCAATGAAATTATTACTAAAACTACTTATCCGATTTATCTGAAATTTGGCACAAAATTCAGATAAGTATTATGTAGAAATCAACTGGTAAAATTTTGGTACGAATCCCAAAATGGCGGCTTAATAAAATATTTAAAAATTCATACTGAAAAACTACTTAATGCCCTTAATGAACTGATTTCAAATTGTGTGCCATAACTAATTATGATATATAGAAGAAGTAGTAAAATTGTAGTACTAATTCAAGATGGCCGCCAAATAAAATATACATAAAGGTGAAAAAAATCACCCTCTAAGGTTTTACGTTGCAGGTTTTAGCATCCCTAGATGCCAAAAACTATTTTTATCAATTCCGTTGGTCCGTCTGTTCGTTCGCGGCATAGCTTAAAAACGACTTACCAGAGGGACTTCAAATTTTAGCTAAAAATTAAGGGTCATATGGGGATGACCTGGTAATATTTTGGTAGAAATCGAATATGCTGTAACAAGATGTGGGCCTAGAGAATCGTTAAGTAAATTATTACTAAATAAACTAATTATTCAATTTCCTCAAATTTTGCACAAAAAACAAGTTTTACGTAGGAATAAACTGGTAACATATTGGTATGATTATAAGATATAGCAAAGCAATATAGCATCATAATAAAATAGAGTTGTTAAGAAATACTCGTCACAGGTATTTTGTCACAGGTACGAGCTAGGAACAGCTTGTCACAGGTATTGGATCTCAAACAAATCGGTTACTGTTCCTACACCTAATATTTTTACCAGCTTGCCGCGATCCCGCGAGGCGCAGATATTTACGTACGCAACAACACATCATCATCCAGCGAACGAAAAAGCTCTTCGGGCTTCGGTTTTTCTCGGCGGGCCGTAGGGCGGCAGCGTGGAAAAAGCCCCTCCCATAATGTTTTATTTACAGTTGACTCGATCGGCTTCGGTGTGTTTTTCTTTAACACACTCATTTTTTAAAAAACGAAATAAATTAAACTGAATTATAACTGCATTACCACTGTAGTACATTATCAAGTATATTCGCTGTGACTGAAACGCTTGTCACAGGCACAGGAATTTTATTCTATTCTGCTCCTGCTCCGCTGA
The DNA here is from genome assembly GCA_030620095.1 of Kuschelorhynchus macadamiae. Taxonomy (NCBI): domain Eukaryota; kingdom Metazoa; phylum Arthropoda; class Insecta; order Coleoptera; family Curculionidae; genus Kuschelorhynchus; species Kuschelorhynchus macadamiae. The sequence goes on from JAUTXW010001778.1 coordinate 106,008, forward strand.
ACTAGTATTTCTATATGACTAGTATTTATCCTACAGAAGGAACTATATCGTAATTAGAAATAAGAAATCTACGAATTAGATTATTCGCAAATCAGGCGAAAATATTAGCATATTTTAGATTTGCTAGTTTTAATAGGTGAATCTTAAAATATTTAGCACAAAAAAGATTAAAAATGTGTTTTACAACGCCAGTTTTTATGACAAAAATACCAAGGTCGTTTTAAATATAAAGGAAATTTATAAATGTATAAGCTTAAAAACGAAATTGGTAAAAATGTGAGCCAATTCGTTCATTTATTTTTTTCGAATTTGCACGGAATAAGTACTGTTTTAATGACATATATAATCGTAATCAACGAGCCGCGGGCTGCAATACTCGAAATCGCCGTTTAGTCACAGTTTCAACGACTCGAGCAACCAAACCGGGAAAAGTATTTTGTCACAGGTATCTGTAACAGGTATGGACTTGGAACAGGAACAGGACGTACCTGTTACAACAAAATACTGATTTCCGTCATCTCTATAATAAAATATTTAAAAAATCGGCCTGAAGAAACTCTTCATTAAATTAATACAAAATGTATGCAAGCATTAAGTATGATATACAGATATACTGGTAAAGTTGTGGTACAAATTCAAGATAGCAGAAAGACTCGGCAAGCGGCGGTACTCGTACGGATGTTTAAGCATAAAAAATGTGAGTGCAGATGTAATGAAAATTAAAAATAGAAGAAATCCGGTTTAACGATGAAGGAAAGCAAAGGAAATTATCTGCACGACTTTTGCTTTTTATTACTGCTGTACGCACATTTTTTATTCTTAAACATTCGCACAAGTCCCGCTGCTTGCCGAGTCTTTCGTTTGACAATCCTTGTTTTAATATAGATACACTTTTTTGATATATAGTTTTTTTACATTATTCCAAAAAAAAAGAACCTAAAAGGGTCTAACCTAAACGCAATCCGCTTTTTAAAATACATTATTTTTGCTAACAACAATTAAAAAATATTTCAACCAAGACTCGGCAACTGCGGATGTTTAAGAATAAAAAAAATTGTCTACTCTACAAGGTGCTCCAAACTCGATCCCCAACCTATTATGGAAAGACGGGAAGTGCAAATCAAAATACGGATAGAGGGTATTAAATGAGTGTCACTGAGATATATTTTTAATGTAAAAAAAGTTTTCAAAATGGCGGTTATTTATATTTCTTTTTCCATGAGCATACCTATTTTTCTGCACATTTGAAAAGCTTTTATTTTTTTGAGTCACTTTTATTTGAAAAAAATTCTGTAACTCTATTCAAAGTTATAACACAAAATATACGAAAATATACAGGGTGTTTATTTAATTAATGGCTAGAAATGCAGGATCAAAGAATCATATAGGCATGTGTCCGCGAGACATTCATTTTTGAGATTCAGGGTGTCAAACCTTTCATTCTTTTTTTTTTTTTTTTTCATCGAACTCATACATTTCTAGAGATCAATCATTCAAATTTGATACACACTATACTGCAAGTAATGTCTCCGAAATACATTTGGAAAATTACGTAAATTTTACAAAAATCTATTGGGTGTTACTTTTTTTCCAGATCTCGCCGTCTTTTACCACCCCGAAATTTTTACTGTTAGTTCACTGGATGTTTTTATTTAGAAAATCAGATTCCTCATTTTGTTTTCTAACGTCTTGATTTCTTACTATAAATCGATATTGTGAACAGTTTAGACGTTTACTAAGCAAAATGCTAAGGCTTTACACATTTAAAATTTTATGTTATGTTTTTCTGTTTGTATTTTGATTGCTAAAAATAGATGATGTATTTTTTTGGTTCATCTTAGGACTAATAGTTCATATAAACATGTGTTCGAAAGACTTTTGTTACTTTAACACCATGTATCCCACAAAACTAATGCCTTTCGAACATTTATTTATCTGAACTTTTATTCCTAAAATAAACAAAAAAATTACATCCTGCATTTTTAGCAATCCTAGTAAATACTTCGTTTAAGTAGCTTTTTCAAGCTGATTTTTAAATATTTTATTTGGCCGCCATTTTGTTCTGCTATTTTATATTCGTACCAAAATGTTACCAGTTCATTCCTATGTAACAGTAATGATTTTTGTGCAAAATTTGGGGTTAATTGAATAATTGTTTGTTTTAGTAATAATTTTTTACGTTTCACTAGGCCGCCATCTTGTTGCGGAATATTGGATTTTTTTCAAAATATTATCAGTTCATCTCCACATGACCCTTAATTTTTGACCAAAATTTGAAGTCAATCTCATAAGTAGTTTTTAAGCTATGCTGCGAACTGACAGACAGACAAACTAACAGAGGGACTTACGAAATTCATAAAACATATTTTTTGGCATCTAGGACGCTAAAACCTTAAGATATGTAAAACCTAAAAAGGTGATTTTTTTCACGATTACAAATTAGTACCACAGTTCTAACAGTGCATCCCTATATTTAGTTAACGCACAAAATTTGAAATCAGTTTATTAAGTAGTTTTTTCAGGCTGAATTTTTAAATATTTTATTGAGCCTCTATTTTGCTCCGCCACCTTGGATTCGTACCAAAATTTTACCAGTTGATTCCTACATAATACTTGATTTTGCCCAGAATTTGAGAATTGGAAACGTAGTTTTTTGATAATATTTTTTTAACATTTCGCTAGGCCGCCATTTTGTTTTGCCATATTCGATTTTTACTAAAATGATACCAGACAATCTCCATACGACCCTTAATTTTTGACCAAAATTTGAAGTCAATCGTCTAAATAGTTTGCTATGCCGCTAACAGACAGACAGATCGACGGAATTGAGAAAACATGTTTTTCAGCATCTAGGGACCCTGAAACGTAAACATCTGAAAAAATCTCGTAGGGTAATTTTTCACGATTACAATACTTCCCTTTTACCAGAAAAACAATCGGTAAATTGGCATTTACCCTTCTTCGCGGCCTATATATAAAACAATTTATATATACGTATATTTATTTAGTAATCATTTTATATACATTATATAAATATTAATATGTGTCACTTTTCTTGGAGAAAATTTTGTCACCTATTTTTTTACCCAAGTTACCTGAACTTACGTTATATTAAAACTCTCGTCTAATACAATTTATACTATATCTATAGAGTTATCTGTATCTGTATTAGCTGTTCGTGGTGGAGTTCGATACGAGAGATGTTCCGGGTAAACCCCAATTTAACGATTTGTGACATTTATTTTCCTTCATTTTGTACATATTTTCTACAGTATTTGCAACATTTCTTTAAAGAGTTTGTCAGCCAAATATCACGTTCACGTTCTCTTGAATAGTGATATTCTGCGTGCACAATACAAATCAATCATTTAGTTTGAAACAAATATACATTTTTCTGCTCCACAGCTTATTTGTTCAGTTCTAACATATAAATACATGCATACCTACGTAATCCATCGACCGAATCGAAGACTACCAGAAGCAGTGGCAGTGAGAAAAACGGCGAAACATCATACCCACACGCACTTAAAGCACTCAGGAAAAAGGTAGACCCGAAGAAAATAGACATACAGGCGTCGGGAATAAGGAAAACGCGAGCCGATGAAATTCTTATCGAGCTAAAAACGATGGCAAAGCGGAAAATCTGAAGGCCAGTGTAGCGGTGGCACTAGGCGTCAGCAACTACCGAGAAACAGAAATCTAAACATTAAAGAAGTCCACGACACATTCGCAAACTTCGTATGGGTTGAAGTAGAGGGTATAAGGGTCAGAAGGGGAAACAAAATGTTTTGAGTGGACGTTACATGTGGAACGGCAACAGCCACAGTTAGAATTTTCGGCTGGCGTATATCTGAACATGAATCACGAAAGTGATCACCAGTATATAGAATACACTCTAGAAGATCAGAGGCAAACACAAAAGACAACGCTGAAACATAAACGTACTCTAAACTACGGGAATATCCAATCAGTGAGACAACTGGGGTTATACTGGCACACACAAAGCAAAAGCCGGATCCGGTAGCACTAGCCAAGCCAAGAAGAAGAAGAGTCACCCCAAACAAAAAAACAGTATACTGGTGGAACGCAGAGATAGCAGAGAAACGAAAGAAGTGTCTAGACGCCCGACGAAAGATGCAAAGCGGCAGAAACATGCCTAACGAAGACACACTAAACGAGCAATACAAATAAACGCGAAAAAAGCTAAATACGGCAATAAAAAGTAAGAGGAAATGTTGGAACGACCTATGCGATACGGTAGAAGAGGACCCCTGGGGACTACCGTATCGGATAGTCACAAAAAAATGCTGGGCCAGCAGGCAGTCCTAGGGAAAAAACCCAGAGAGAGTGGGAAACATAGTAGCAAACCTTTTTCCAAAACATGATAGGAGACCTGTAAAGACAGAGAGACTTCATTACTGCAAACTAGCTACCACAAGCAACAAAGCGGCTTAAAAGTGGAAAATCGCCAGTCCAGATTACATCTCAAATGAAGTACTGAAAGAAATAGTGGAAGTATGGCCAGAGCTTTTGCTAGAGACATACAATGCACGTCTTCAAACAGGAATTTTTCCAAAGACGGGGAAAAAGTAGGTCCTAACATTATTTAGGAATGGGATAAAGCCACTAGACAAACCGTCGTGGTATAAGCCTATCTGCCTTCTAGACACTAAATGCCTTTAATACGACCGGATAGGACAGAATCATGGAAGCTCTAGAAAGAAAGAAAACACCACGTTGCCTCCAACAGATAATAGATAACTGGATCTAATGGAGACTCATATACGATAAAGACCAAGGTCCTGTTGAATATAAAGTGACAGAGGGAGAACCACGGGGATCGATTTTAGGGCCAATCCCTTGGATGTAGCACTAGTAGTACAAGGAAAACACCAATAATAGAGTTGGCAGTTAACGACAAAAGGATTGAAATTGGCTCTGCAAAAAACCGAAGCAGTACTTATTACCGATAAAAGGCTATTCACACTGCCGGTCCTATCTGAAGGGGAAAAGAAGCGAACTGGAAAAAAATAGTCAAATATTTAGAGTGTATATTGATGGACTAAGATACGCTGAGTATACAAAACATGCAGCAAAAAAGCCGCAAGCACTGGAGCTGCATTGGTAAGGCTCATGCCAAATGTCGGAGGGCCCAAAGAGGGAAAGAGAAAGCTCCTAAATACCGTCCTTCACTCCAAAATTTTTGTATGGAGCAAAGGTATGGGAGGATGCAATCAAGAGAGGCGACGTGAAGCGTAGGATGGTCTCGGTGCAGCGACGCAGTGTAAAGAGAGTTATATCCGCATACAAAACTGTGTCGGAAAGCGCAGCCCTAGTGCTGACTAACACGCTATCTATTGACCTCCTTGTCCAGTAGAGAGAAGAAATCTACCTGGAAGGCAAAGAAGGTGACATACAGAGAATGAGGGGTGCACGAAAAAGAGTTTTTGAAAATAGCAAGAAAGATGGGATATCGACACGACGGGGCTGTGGACGCACACCCTGATACCCAACATAGTGGAGTGGTGTAGACGAAGACATGCGCAAGTGGACTTCACTTGATTCAGTTCCTAACAGGTCACGGGAAATTCGACGAATACCTGGCTAGGATAGGGAAAAGAGAAAGTGCGGCGTGCTTTCGTTGTGGACATATCCCGGACAGTCCACATCACGCAATCTTCCAGTGTATAGCTACAGAAAATCAAAGGCAAGAACTTGAAAGGAGAGCAAATCAATCAGAACAATGTTGGTCTAAACGAGTATTGGGATGCGGCGGCCAGGTATGTGATCACTACAATAAAGAAGAAACAGACAATGGAACAAATAGAGAATAATAGGCGGGAAATCAACCTCTAAACACATGGGAAATTAGAATATAGAACTCCACCCCGAAGTAATGCGACAAGCAGTCCCAGGGTGGAGGTGGCAGATCCGAGGATGTGGTTTTAGTGATAATTGTAATCTGGGGATGGAGGCGCGAGTCCCACACACCGTGCATAAAAGCATTTTCACACCTCTACAAACAAAAACATACTGTACATACATAAATAAATTATTTATGTTATGTTATTTTTATTTAAATATTTTTACGATTTTCTTATTTTTTATTATTACATAATCTATATAAATAATAAAAATTTATTATTACTTTTAATATTTGATTCCATAGAAAGACCATTTTTTTATTCTAGGAAATGGAATTTTACCGATTTAACATACATGCATACATACATTATTTATGTTAGGTTATTTTTATCTTAATATTTTTACTCATCACTACTAAAATTTTACCAGTTAATCTCTATGTTGAGATCACTTGATTTTTGTACAAAATTCGAGGTAAATCGGATTAATAGTTTTTTAGTAATAATTTTTTAAAGATTTTATTAGGCCGCCATTTAGGACTTTTACCAAAAGTGTACCATGTCATTCTCATATGACTTTAATTTTTTGACAGAACTAATTATCCAGATTACCTCAAATTTTGCACAAACATCGAGTGTTGCAGAGAAATAAACTGGTAACATTTTGGTACGAATCCAAGACAGCAAAACAAAAAGGTGGCCTAATAAGTAATTTAAAAAACATTAGTCTGAGAAATTACTTGGTAAGTGTGATATAAATATAAACTGGTAAAATTGTGGTACAAATTCAAGACGGAAAAACAAAATGGCTGGAAAAACCTTATTCAATTGACTTAATATCTTGCAGCAAAACTAAATGTGATACAGGGATTAACTGGTACGAATTCAAAATGACGATAAAAAATGGCGGTCTTAAAAAATCAGTGTAAAAACTTCTTATTCAATTTATTTTAAATTATGCCATTAACATTTAGTTCCAACGTTAAAATTATCACCCATTTGCGTACCACAAATGTGTACTTCTTTTTTAAGTTTTGTTTCTGTTGGTTAGTTTTACGTTCAACGGTTACAAGAATTCCATTAGGTTCCAAGCGTAACTGGACAAGTTCCCTTCCTAATCTCTCTTGTTCCAGGACGAGTTTATTGATGTCCTTCATGGCTGTTAAATCGGTTTTCAGCTGTTGTTACGTCATGTTTCGGGCTCCTCTAGGAGCTGGTTGGTTTATTTATTGGCTCCTCTAGGGGTGGTTGTTTGTTGGCTGATTAGTCATGTCTCTGGGGGCTAGTTGATTGTTGCATCGAAGGACCACGAAAAAAAAACGTGTTTCTCTACTCTTCTGCGGTTAAGGGGATTTCCATAAGGTTGTGATTTGGAGGCAAGGATCTTAAAGGTTTTAACGTACATGTGCTATATCTAATGAGCACAAAACACTCATGGAATTAATACTGGTTTTATTTTAAATTCTTAGCAAATATATACATAACAAAGCAAAAACAATTATGTCGGCAACATATATCGTCAACGCTACATTTCTGCGATATCATGGATCACCAAGGATACGTATACGTGCTGAGTCAAAAGACATGTTTTCTCAATTCCGTCGGTATGTCTATCAGTCTGTCTGTTAGCGGCCTACGTAAGAAACTACTTATAACCTAGTAATATTTTGGCAAAAATTCAATATGGCGAACAAAATGGCGGCCTAGTGAAATTTAAAAAAAATTATTACTAAAAAACTAGTTATCCAATTTAACTCAAATTTTACACAAAAATTGATTATTACATAGGAATAAACTTGTAATATTTTGGTACGATATTTTAGTAAGATGACAAAACAATATGACGTCCTTATAAAATATTTTAAAAACAGCCTGAAAACTACGCATTAGATTCATTTTAATTTTTGCAAGAATTAAGCGTGATATAGAGATAACTTGGTAAAACTGAGGTACGAATTACAATGGAAGTTCCCGGTATAGGAAATTTAACCATTTTTTATCAATCGGAACGCCAAGCTTGTATTTAGACTTAACCGTTCTACTGTGTTAAATGTAGCATTGAGAACGAGAAAACTAATGATAAGTTACGAACCGGTACGAATTAATTTATTTTTTTTACGAACCTCGACGCCATCCCGGTGCATTCTGGTCCATTTCTAGTCCGGGTTAACTTCCTTGAGATGAATATCTGTAGATAGTAATTTATTACTGCTGACGTCGTGTTTTAATTTCTTATGGGTTCGCCGCTTATTTGGACGGAGTATAAATAAGTTTTGTTGAATTTTCAGCATGAGTTTCCTGGGTCGGCGATAAGATGTTCGGCTTTGGATGTTGCGCATATGTGTTCGAATCCTCGTTCAGACGAATAACTTTTTTAAGTTTGAAACTTATAGTTAATGAAAAAGTGGTTTAGGTTAGGTTAAGATTGGTTGGGTGTACTGTGAAGAGCGTGCCGATTAAATTCCGTGTCTGTACATTAAGCAAAATGAAAGATTTGGCAATGTGTCAGCAATACATTACTGTCGGTAGACACTCGTTCCTTGAGTATAGGCTAAGCAATGCTAGTTTTCGATAATGATGATCTTCTGATCCCGTTAAATCAAACTTCCTGCATTAGATCTGAAGTTCCGCTTAGCTATCGAATAGCGGTATAAAAAAAACAATATTGCAGCATATCTCTAATAATAACACTACAACATATTCCTAATAAATATAAAATGACATCCCTCTGAACGCTAATTTCAATTAATTTCATTCTGGTGTTTTGTTTGTTTCTCGTTTTACTAGGGGAAAACAGCAACACTATTCCGCATTGCCAGCGACAAAATTTAAAGGGACAAAAATGCCCCGCATTGACTTTTTATAAAGTTGGCCGCCTTAGTTTTTTTAAGATATTGAATCTTTCATTTGCTTTGTATAATTTTCTTCCAAGAAGAAAGTCACCCTCGTTAGCAGTTTTGAAACTAGCAATAAGAAAACTACATTTAGATTTACTATCTGCAACCAATTATGCCCAGAGGGATGCTGAGCGGAGGGTACACCATAATTAATTATTTCGGTATTAAAAAAGGATTTATTATAATAAAAAACTAGTTAAAGATAATAAAAAGTATTAAATTGTATTTAATAGATTTAATAGATATTTAAAAATATAAAAGAATATTAACATTACAAGAAGAAAATTAAAATAGCTATTTAGATCAGCAAAAAGAGAACGGCTACTTTTGTTTTATACTTGGTAATAGTTTGAACAATGATTTCCTTAGGACTTCTAAAATAACTATTTGCTTCTTAGCTTCATTTTCTGTTATTAACCGAAAAATAACCTGCCAATAAGAGTTTTTATAAAAACCGAGATGGTAACTAATTAATAGATTAATCGACTTACCTGTAGGAAGATTAATCGTAATTTTCTTAGCTTGCCGTACGATATAATAACAATGTAGTTTCTCGCTTTCCTGGACCCATCGGTACATATTTGAAGATAAAATGAAAATATTTCCTTACTCAGCTTATCCACACATCACAGCCTCTCCGTGCCTGCCTGAATCATTCCGTTTTCTTGCAAATTCTACTGCTTTCGGGGATAAGAGATACTATTACTATTGGGTGGGATTATATCGTACAGCAAGCTAGGAAAATTACGATTAATCTTCCTACAGGTAAGTCGATTAATCTTACAATTAATTTTTTTGTCGCTTGCCTACCGATATAATAACCATGTAGTTGTTTAAAGCAACAGTAGAATTTGCAATACCTTTATTATCGTATAAAAAAAAATAACAAAAGGCATGTCCTAATTTAAATAAAATAATAAAAATCAATTTTAACACAAGGCAATATAACGTACGTAATATTCTAGGTGTAAACATAATATGACAATAATAGTATGAAACAATATTTATTAGTAGCTCTACAAATTAAGTTTTTGTAGTTAAACTTAAAATTCCGCAAAAATATCATTTGGAGGCCCAACAGGTCTATTATAAAAATTGAAAAAGGGACTGGAGGACGCTGACCATCCTGCAGTGTTTTTTATTGTATCGACTTTAATACCACCTCTAAGTGCAGCTGACGTGAATGCATGTCTGACACTATGAGACGAGAACAGGTTTGTGTTGATTCCACCGTTCTTTAGAACTGTGCGTAACCACCTACTGCTTGTTTGTGAGCACAGTTTTTATGTAAAAATCAATGGTGAAAGCTTTACATAAATTATGATTAGAAGTAAAATAGGGAAATACCAGCAGTGGCTGCAATCTATTTGGCCCGGACGTCTTTATTCTGTCTGTAATTTTTATTTCAATTTTTTCTTGAGTTCTAAAGATATTGTCAACAGAAATTTAACTTATAGCCCAGCGGTACTATTTTTCTTGTATTGCAGAACTGCCAGTATTTCTTGTAGCACCCTGTATATTGTTTAAGGGTACTATCAGTAATGGAAGAGATCATCAAAGGAATAGCTGCTATTGGTACCTCCCTTTTTTCTAATGCCAACCGGATAACTTCCCTGCCACCAGGAAAATCTAATTGTGCAGCGGATGTTCGTTCCTGAAAGGAGAAGTTAGTAATTCTTTACTTGGTGAAAATATAATAGGTTTTTCTACTAATAATTTATAAAATACCGGAAACCAAGACTGTGCGGTCCACAAAGGAACAACAACTATTCCAGTCGCCTTATCTTGTTTGATTTTTTCTAAAACTCTATTTATTATTTGAAAGGGGGGAAAAGCATAAAAGAAAAAAGTGGTCCATTTCAAAGTAAAAGCATCAACTAAAATCGAATTTGGATCAGGGACCCATGAAGCATATTTTTTATATATGTATATATTTTTCGTTTAAATGAGTAGCAAATAAGTCAATTTCGGGCACTCTAAATTTTTGAACAATTTTCTGGGACTTTTGGTCATTTAATTATTCTGATTCTATAGATAAAGATCTGGATTCTATGTCGGCCTCAACATTTTTGCTAGATGGGATGTAGGAAGCAAAAATTTGTAAGTTTTTTTTATTCACACCATTCCCACAACAATCTTGTAACGTGGTCAAGTTGCAATGAATAAAATGTCCTCTAAATAGACAACAAGAGTCATTGATTTACGTCTAAGATAGGAAATGACCGGTTTAAATAGTTTGGTGAATATATAGGGTGCAATATTTAAGCCAAACCGTAAGCAGTTAAACTTGTAATGAAAATTCTTGAATTCGAAACATAAATACTTTCTAAATTGCGGGTGAATTGGTAAATGAAAATAAGCATCCTTTAAGTCTATATTAGACAAGTAATAATTTTTTGTTAGTAATTTAACTACAGTCCTGGTGTCCTCTAACTTAAAGTGAGGTGCAATTATGTAATAATTTAAATTTTTTAGGTTTAAAATAAACCTTTTTTGACCATTGCTTTTTGCTGCTAGAAAGTAGGGTGATAAAAAATTATTTTTGTTGGACAAACTTTTAGATATATCTCCTATATCTAATAAATTTTTAATTTCAACTTCATAAAAACTGGGTTCGATTTTCAAAATATTACATTTTGTTACAATTTTTTGAAGTTTGCTAGAGAAAGGAATATTTATTCTCTTGACCCAATTTAAGACAACTTTACTGTTGGTTATACATTCCCAACTAGATAAAAAGTTACACAATGACCCTGCATATCTTCTTACCCTGCTTATGTCCGTCTGTTGATTCTGTTCTCCTTGATTGATTTTCGGGATCTCTCTGTTCTGTTCTGATCGTCGCATTTCTTCGACTTGTTTGTCCGTTCCGCTCCCCCTTTGTTTTTCATCCGGAAACTTGGTTTGCCGCGCTGGGAGTTTAAACAGTGTTTTTGGCTCTGGGCAGATGGACCTGGTTGTTGATGTTTTGGTATTTGGAACTACCTACGTATATCTGTATAAGGGGTTTTCCACTGTCGTTTCTTTATTGTTCCACTGGTTTTCTTTAATTCTTGGGCTGCTTTGATGGATTCATTAAAGGTCTCCCCGAAAAGATGTGTGTCTATAACTAGTTTTAACAGCTTTTTGACAATCCCAGCTCAGATGTGGAGTTATCTTATATTTTCGGTGGGCTGACAAGGCATTGTGAGTGTTTGTTAATAGTTGAGCTGCATCAGCGATTTCCAACATTTCCGACTGGCCATTGGACTGTATGGATTTATTAATAGCAGTGCCAATTGCAGTTAATGCATGTCCTATTTGTTGTTGTATTGCTGATATGAAGTGATCGTGTTTTTTGTTGCCTCGTCAATGCATTCAAGAATTTCTGCATTAATTTTTGGCGCTTTTAAAGTAGATAAATTTTTTGGAATAGGATATTTGTCCATTAGTTCCAGTTACATTTTCCAGCGTTCTTCTCCAGTTTTTTCGCCCTCTGATGGTAATAATCCTAACGGACAAACTTGCTATTTTCAGCATTTTTTGTTGTGATTTCAGGATTAGTTGTGATAGGTGCACTAACTGTTTCTATCCCGTCAGGTTCTTCGTGTACAAAGTTAACAGAGCCATCATCATTATTTTCATTATCTGATTCTCTCAAGTCAGGTTCAGATTCAAGTTGCTCAGAATCGCCTGCAAAGATAATTAATAAAATTCGTAGCTAATATAAAGAACTGATCGCATGATCCTCAATGTGGTACCATCTATTTAAATATGATAGAAAAAATAAACTTGGTCGCATGACCATTATTTGATTTTTAAGATCGCTTGATCTTACTACTTCTAATCATATATGATAGATTAAGCTGCAAATACTACTGCGCATGCATAACTTGCCATGTTTCATTTAGTACTTAAGATCGCTTGATCTTATAGCGCGTAATCAATAATTATTATAGGTGATAAATAATGTAGAGGATTGACCACATGACCAGCAATATTTATTTTATGTTAAGATCGCTTGATCTTGCACCATCATAGCATTTTTTTTTATATTAAGACTAGTGGCATGACTAGCAGCAATGTTAATATCGGTTGCAATGGCTCGCAATTATTGACGTATATAACCAATGACATTGCTAGCAATATTTATTTTCTGTTAAAATCGTTTGATCTTACACCACCAAACCACTTTCCTTTTTTTTTATAAGACTAGTCGCATGACTAGTAGCGATGTTAAATTTCGGCTATTCTAGCATTATTCACATATATAGCCCAGGTTTTAATATACATGTATAGGTATGTTTCCAAGTTCAAAATAATTTCATAGAAAAAATATCACCCTATATAAGTAAGTTCTAAATCACACGCATTAAAATTTAAAGCCTTATTCATAAATTAATAATTCTTAAAAGCGATAGGCACAAACGGGCCCGTTTTGTTTATATAAAACTCGATACCCGGCCGTTCTGCTGACAGCTGATACTATTAGATTTTATTTATTATCCGAGAAGATTATTGAGAACGCATCTTTTTAAAATTATGATTGTTGAATATATTATTAACAGAATCTATTACAATTATACTAAAATATAGCTCACAAACACATTGGCGCTATTGGCTAAATTTTTTTTGTCAATAATGCAATAAGTAAAAAAACAACGATTTTTAAAATTTTCAATAAATCAAATTATGACTTAATCTATAAAAATGTTACCTTGTCTTTAGTTGTTCAAGATGCAAATTTCTAAGGAACATAAAAACGTAAAGTATGGTCCCTTTTAAGAATGTTTCTTTCATCCTGGGAACAATTACATGTAAACAACATATTTTACTTACTTGAATAGTCCGAGAACTAGAATTTGCGGCTTTCAACACACGTTCGCGTAACATATCTAATTCCAAACATAATTTCTTGTATTTAGCACTCGATTTGTTACGCCTTCCATCAGTAGCTAGCCTTTTAGGCATTTTAAACGCACAGCACTTATCACTCAATTTAAAAAAGAAAAGAAAACAACCGCGCGTGATATTGCCGATGGGTACAGAAAACGGAATGATTCAGGCAGGCACGGAGAGGCTGTGATGTGGATAAGCTGAGTAAGAAAATATTTTCTTTTTATCTTCAAATATGTACCGATGGGTCCAGGAAAGCGAGAAACTACATGGTTATTATATCGGTAGGCAGGCGACGGAAAATTGAATTTATGAGTTATAACATGGCAATGGACCTTATCAGTTTTGTATAGGTAAAATATATATGGAGATTTAGTTTATGGATATGCTTAGTTTTTTTTGCTTTATTCTAGGCTAGCCGAAACCGTCAACTATTGAAAAGTTTTCAACAAAAATATCGAACTAAATGTTAATAATTATTAAGACATTATTTTTGAAAGGCACTGCATAAAAAATTGGTTAAAAATTTACTTGCTTAAAGAGGTATTCTGAAAAAAATTAAAAATATGTTTTGAAAAAATCTGAAATAATGTTTAGATAATTATCTTTGAAAATGTTGAAAACTCTTAAATAAACAACGCATTTACTTAAAAGGGTATTGTAAAAAAATAACACATTTCACCTATTCAAGAGTGAAATATCGAAAGATTTAGGAATCCTCGTTTAGAAATTATTTTTGAAGGCCATTGACGAACAAATAGTTTTAAAATCTCATTTAGTTGTAGATATCTTGTAAAAAAAGCATCTTTTTACTCTCCTAGGATGCGAACTTCAAAAAAATCACACATATCACATTTTTACATACCTTAAGGGGTGAGTTTGGGAAAATCTAGATATCGCTTTTTAGACAATTATTTGTGACAGAGATTAAGAAAAGCATTGTCTTAAATACCATTTACCTTTTCAAATTTTTAGGCGTGAGATAAAAAAAAATCCTCTTTTATCTGCCATCTACATCGCATGCCGAATTTGAATGTATTATCTTTAACCGTACATACTCGAGAACATATTAATTTTAAAAATGCAAAAATAGATTTTTAGATTATTATTTTAAAAAGTCATTGCGAAACCAAATTCCATCTTTCTTCACTGTAAGGGTGGAATTTCGGACAATACGTTGATTTTAGGATATTTATTTTTGAAATCAAAGGTAAAAACACATTTCAACCATTTTCACCCCTTCCTTTCCCTCTTATCTTGCACTTGCATTTAACAAATGACATGCCAAATTTGTCCGTTTTATCAGAGGGTATGTGAACGAGAGGGTTTTCTCTTTTATAATATGTATAGATTTGATTGAAATTGGCTTATATGTTCTATAAAAATTAGTTCTAAAAAAATACCAAGTATCTACGCCAATGATTCCTCAATTTTATAGCATCAAGATATATACGTCAATATTTTTTTTCTCAATTCAATTGGAATTTTGGCTCAAGTGTTCTTAAAATGATTTTTATAATATTTTGAACCCATAAAACACATTTAAAATATATCCCCATTACAAGTAAAATTTAACCCACCCTCTATGTTTATCGATCTAACCTGTTTATTCTGTCCATTTTAAATATATCGGTGTAGGCATTCTCAAGTTGTAGTTAATTAATCAAATTTTTGCTTAGAGCCACACGTACCTACCCTGGCGTAAATGTGTAATGTATTTTATTGTGCTCTAGGCACTCATACTAGTACCTCCCCAATATGTAGCTCATATATTATGTTTAGGCAAATAAAGTGACCATTCGCGCCCCCCCCCATTCATTGTCTTATTCATTTTTTTTTTCAACCGAAATAGGAAACTTTTGTAATTTTTTTGTCTATTTAAATGCAGTTTTTAAAGGGGGTAGCAAATTACAAACAGTAACCCAGCACCTTTTATTGTAAAAGAGATTATATCAGGATGCAACATAATGTTATTTAATTTTTCCTGCGTTTTATAGTTTAGTTTACTACTTCATGTGTTTGTGAGAAAAATATTTCCTGTTTTGCGCGAATAAATATTTGTATACGTATGGACGCATGGGTTTTCTTAGAAGGGTTGCTCTAGTTCTCTTAAAAAAACATTGTTTTAAATAACACTTGTTTTTTTTATGATACCGACGTTTAATAAAAATACAGTAGAATTACCTAATAAACATTTTAATACAATCTATTTTTGGGACTTGAATATGTATTATAAAAAGCATCGGTCGGCCGAACTTTTATTTCAGCCGAGACTTCTCCATAATCATATAAAGTGTACTTAGAATAGTTGCAAGTCAAACAGCATACAGGGTAGGTCAAACACTATTAAAATCATGCAAGAGTAAAGTACCCTTATTTCGAAAGATTCAGCAAAATGTTATTAAGAAAAGTTGTTTAGAATCAAAAGTTATGGCTGGATACCAAAACATAGCCTCCTGAGAAATTTTTTTTTTTAAATTGATTTTTTTGATAATTATCATAAACACTTTTATAGTTTAATGAAAATCAGATCAGATTCGCATAACTCCGTTCAAATTTAAGTATACTAGTGAAATTAGCTTGGATTTTTAATTTTTTAGGGAATCACAAACTTCAGGTTTGTTGCAACGATATTAAACACAACTTGGAAATTTCGGCAATATTCTTTTTAACAAGATGAAGTATTTCTGAAGAAAATATGCACATTAAAAAACTTTCATTTGAAGTGCAAAATTTTCATTTCAAATATTTATTAAAGAACTGTACACATAATTGACAAACTGGAAGTCTTTGAAAAAACCAATGAGGATTAAAAATGAATTACTATTAACAAAAAATCAAACGCACCGAGCATGAAGTAAAAAAACATTTAAGGAAGTACATAAAAAAATGAAAATTATCTAAGCGTTTCTGCGAATATTTCTGCAATGGAAACGAATCGAATTTTCAAGTTCCTCAACGTTATTAAATGGTCGGTGCTTATAAACTTTTTGCTTTAAGTATCCCCATAAAAAAATCTAATAGGGTAAGATCTGGGGAACGAGGAGGCCACCGTGGATCGGTATTTCGTCCTAACCATTTAGAACCAAATTTCCCATTTACCCATTCAGAAATATTTCTAGTAGAATGAGCGGGACATCCATCATGTACAAACCATAATTTATACCGTTCTTGTAAACTTATATTGCCCAAAAAAATCCGATATTTTGTTTTCTAGAAACTGTAAATAGGTATCACCAGTTAGATTTCGGCGAAAAAAACGGACCCAATAATTTTTCGTTGATAGTACTGCACCACACGTTTGTTTTTTGGTAATACTGGTTTCTATTGTCAATAACAAAATTTGGATTTGCGTCCGACCACCACCTACAATTTTGGGAAGAGACAGTGCTATTTGTTGTGAACATGGATTCATCCCAAAAGAGAATGTGTCTACGAAAATCACGCTGATCTTCTATTTCTCCCTGAATCCATATGCAGAAATCATAGCGGATGTCATAGTCTCGTTCTTGAAACGTGCAAATAAACATTGGCCTATAAGCATGAAACTTGTTTTTCTTGAGAATGCTCTTAACAGAGCTTTTGTTAATACCCGTATAAGCAGAAATTTCCTGGGTGGATCTTCTAGGGTTTTCAACAAATGACTGAAGTACCGCTAATTGATTTTCTTTAGTACAAACAGTTTTGGCACGTTCATTTTTATATTTATAGTCTAAAGATCCTGCCTGTTTGAAGTTTATTAAAATTCTACTTACAGTTTAGTAGTGAACTTGTTTGTCTGGATGTCGTTCATTGAAAATATCAGCTGCGTCACGCACTGTTTTATAATTATCCCCACATATCAAAACTAATTCTGCCTTCTCGACTAGCGTTAATTATCTTGGAGGAGGCATTTTAAATTAAATAAAGTTAATATGTAATAATATAATTGTTCTTCTAGAATGAAATATTAACGCCACCGAACTGTCATAATTTTTACTTCTAACCTTCATTTGTTTTTTCCATGGGTATCCGCGATTATCTTAGTATAGGATTTCAAGTTTGTCAATTAATGTGTACAGTTATTTAATAACAATTTTATAATTTTGCACTTCAAATGAAAGTTAATGAGTGTATTTTCTTCACAAATGTTTCATTTTGTCAAAAAGAATATTGGCGAAATTTTGAAGTTTTTATCGTTACAACAAACCCGAAGTTTGTGATTCCCTAAAAAATTAAAAACAGAAGTTAATTTCACAAGTATACTTAAATTTGAACGGAGTTATGAGAATCTAATCTGATATTGATTCAACTATGAAAGTGTTTGTGATAATTATCAAAAAAAATCAATTTTTCAAAAACTTTTTTGATTTTTTCCAAAAAAAAATTTTTTTTCTCAGAGGCTATGTGTTGGTATCCAGGCATAACTTTTGTTACTAACATTTTGCTGAAACTTTCGAAATAAGGGTACTTTACTCTTGCATGATTTTAATATTTTTTGGCCTGACAAATTCTAGTATTTAAAGAAAATAAAGTATATTCAAGAGATTAAATAAGTATTTAAATGGTATATATCTAAAGGTATTTGGGAGTGAGGTGTTTAAGATTTACGGGCCCTCGGTATGTTCTCTTAGGGGTCCCAGACAAAATGTGTCTTAATTAAATACATCTTTATTAAACTTTGAGCGTATCAAGCTATTTACGTATTCAGCATAAAGACAGCACGTATACAAGAGGGGGTAATTACCCCCCCCCCCATAGGACAAAATTATTTAAAATTTACGTTCGTGGGTTTTGAACATTAAATTCACATAATATTACATTGTACGAAGAAGGATATAAGCCTGTGTTCTATATGAAAGCATCTACCTGTTTTTTTTTGGTCGTCAGATTCGTTTAATGCATGAAAAACTTATAAATTACCCCTTCTATAACTCCAAGCTGTATACGCGCCTGGACAGCACGATATTATTTTTAAATAAGACCAAAGTATTTCTAGAGATAGCTCAATAATAAAAAGTTTTAGTCTTCTCTATAGTATTTTTGCATTGCTTGTTAGGCTTCCTCTTCGTAAATACAACGGCTATCATATAAAGAAAAATTGGTAAATTTTGTTTACCCCGAAATTCCCTTGTTATTATTCTTTCCTTTTACCAAGAATAAAACAGTGGGATCCAATTTAGTTCCGCACATAGTCATTTAGTAAAACATATACATATACATATTGTCTATTCAAACATTTTTACTGCGCGCCTTTTGTTCCACCATATCGATTTTTGGGTATAATTTCAATTAAATTGATTAAGTAGTTTTTAGACTGATTTTTTAAGACCGATATTTTCTTCCATGATATTGAATTCGTACCAGTTCATTATTAATCACATTTAATGTTTGTGCAAAATTCATTTGAATAACAATTTTTTTTTACCTTGATTTTTTAAATATTTTATTTAAAAAACACCCTTAGTTTTTGGCCAAAATTTCACCACAATCGGGTAAATAGGTATTTTAGCTATGGCAAGAACTGGCCTACAGACAGACCAACGTAATTGAGAATACTTGTTTTTTTGGCATCTAAAATCGTTAAAACAAGAATATATGTAAAACCTTGAAGGGTGATTTTTTCAGGATTACAATAATTTTAATGGCCGCCATTTTGTTCCGCCATCTTAAATTCGTACCACAATTTTAGCAGTTCATCTCTATATGACACTTAATTCTTGCACAAAATTTGAAATCAATTTAATAAGTAGTTTTTCAGCCTGACGTTTTAAAATATTGTATTAAGCCGCCATTTTGTTTCGCCACCTTGGATTCTCACCAAAATTTTACCACTTGTTTCGTACAGCCTTCATTTTTGTGCAAATTTCAAGTAAATTGCATAAGTAGTTTTTGTAGTAATCATTTTTTCAACATTCCACTAGGCAGGCATACATAATTCGTACCAATATTTTACCATTTTTTTTTCTATTTAGGAGCCACACCTCATTTTTGGGCATAATTTAAAATATATTGAATAAGTAGCTTTTTCCACTGATCTTTACTTCCCTCGTAAAAGTACTGTAATCGTGAAAAAATCACTCTTCAAGATTTTTCCAGACCTTTACGTTTTCAGGGTCTCTAGAATATAAAAAGTCATATGGGGATGACCTGGTAACATCTTGGTAAAAATCCAATACGGCAAAATAAAATGGCGGCCTACTGAAATGTTAAAAAATGATTACTAAAAAAACTACTTATGCAATTTATCTCAAAAAAATCAAGTATTATATAGAAATCAACTGGTAAAATTTTTGTACGCACCTAAGATGGAGAAACAAAATGACGGCTTAATAAATTATTTAAAAATTCACTCTGAAAAAACTACAATGGACTGATTTCAAATTGTGTGCCATAACTAATTGTGGTATAGAGATGAACTAGTAAAATTGTGGGACTAATTCAAAATGGCGGAATGTAATTGTGAAAAAAAAACAATCTTCAAGATTTTACATATTTTCAGGTTTTAACGTCCCTAGTAATCAAAAATGTTTTATCTATTCCGTCGTACGTCTGCCGGTTTGTCTTTTTCACGGCATAGCTAAAAAACTACATACCAAATCTACCTCAAATTTTAGTCAAAAATTAAGGGTCATATGGGAATGGCCTGGTAATATTTTGGTAAAATCTAATATGGCAAAACAAAATGGAGACCTTGTGAAATGTTAAAAAATGTATTATTAAAAAACCACTTATCTAATTTATCTCAAATTTTGCACAAACATCAAGTATTATGTATAATGGACTGGCTTTAAATTGTGTGCCATAACTAATTGTGGTATAGAGATGATAGTAAAACTATGGATCTAATTCAAGATGGAGGACCAAAATGGTGGCCAAATAAAATATTTATAATCGTGGAAAAATCAATCTCTCAGTTTTACATATCTTCAGGTTTCAACGTCCCTAGATGCTAAAAAATATGTTTTATCAATTCCGTCGGTCCGTCTGTCGGTTTGTCTGTCTGTCTGTCAGTTCGCGGCATAGCTTAAAAACTACTCATCAGATTGATTTCAAATTTTAGGCAAAAATGAAGGGTCATATGGAGATGACCTGGTAATATTTTGGTAAAAATCCAATATGGCAAAACAAAATGACGGCTGAAATGTTAAAAAAATTATTTCTCAAAAATCACTTATCCAATTTATCTCAAATTTTGCACAAAAATCTGGAAATCAACTGGTAAAATTTTGGCACGAATCCAAGATGGCGGAACAAAACGGCGGCTTAATAAAATATTTAAAAATTCAGCCTGATAAAACTACTTAATGAACTGATTTCAAATTGTGTGCCATAACTATTTGTGGCATAGAGATCAACTAGTAAAACTGTAGTACTAATAAGTAGCTGAAAAACTACTTCAAATTTTAGTCAAAAATTGAGGTACATATGGTGATGACGTGGTGGTAATATTTTGGTAAAAACCTAATATGCCGGAACAAGATGGCGGCCTAGTGAAACGTTACAAAATTATTACTAAAAAAACTAATTATCCGATTACCTCATCTTCATATGGGGATGACCTGGTTGTATTAAGGCAAAAATCCAATATGCCGGAACATGATGGCGGTCTAATGAGACGTTAAAAAAATTATTACTAAAAAAATTAATTATCCAATTTCCTCAAATTTTGCACAAAAATCAAGTGTTACATTGGAATGAACGAATGAATGAAAAAAAATCGGCCTGAAAAAAACTATAGGATTCCAATATGATGGAACAAAATGGCGGCCAATAAAATTCCTAATAAAAGAAAAGATTTATTACGAGGGATTTTCTTCATTAGACCGTCATTTCATTCCGTCATGTTGAATTTGTTTGTTTGGCAAAAGCCAATTTATTAGGACAATTTGACAAGACGAAATGTTCGAATTTTGTCTACTTTCTTCATCTTTCGATCGTAATACGAATTTACTACCGAAAGTGATTGAATAAGAAGGGGCAAACCTTCTACCATAGGACATATATTTTGTTTGTTGTTGCATGGCTACAAAAACACCCGAGTACAAAGACAAGTGATCGACCTTTCGTAGATAAAAATCCAAACAAAAGCGAAATCAGGTAAAATCAGGAGTTCTTTATGAATTCCCAAGGATCCTACATTATCGACCCTTTTCCACTGGCGCATGGGCATTAATATTACATTCTGTATGCCTTGGGGCGAGAAAAATTTCATGTCGCGCATCGGCATACATCAGGCGAATTTCCTTAAATTTCATTATGACTGATGTACCAAATATTAATTCTTTCTTGATAGAAAACTGTGCGGTAAAAACCCAAAGTGTCACTAAATCCTCGGATTTTTTATTGAAGAGACTTCCACCATTCTGGCTCCCGGAACTTCGGCAAATCCACAAATATCTGCTAATACCAGTGGCAATAAACTCACGAGAACGAACAGTGGTGGGGCCTTTCGGCCTCTCAGGGTTTCCGAAATTTATTCCTCTTTTGACACTCTTTACCCGCTTTCTTCGAAGACTAAATTTTCACAGACACAATCATATTCTTTCGACAGCTACTGGAAGAAATCTAGTTCACAAAAAAACTTGTTTAACGAAGAAGCCTCATCAAACAGGTATTATCTCTATTATATTTTATCTATTTATCTAATATTAATGTGTTTTACTATTATATACACGTGCGTCTATAAAACGGGACGTTATTGTTTTTAACAATGTTATAATTACCTTATTTTTAAATAGGGTTTTAAGCAACATGGGCAATATTTTTTCTGTGTATATTCTATTTATGGTAAATTAACCTGATTTATAAATTGTAGGAATATCTACTGGCTCTATCCAAAAATATTATGATAAATAAGCTACTAAAGAAAGCAAATTAGTAAAAGGACGCATGTGGTATATTTAGAGGGATTCTTTGCTACTAGTTGATTATGAATATAATTTGTTTTATTTTACACCTAGTGGTTCTTGAACAAAAATATAATCTCATGATTTAATATCTAATATCTTTTCTTTTATAACTACTCAATATTTACAAACAGGATTTTGGCAAAATGCCAACCGGGCCAAGGAAAAAATTTACCCGAGCCCAGGTGCATAGCCAGGAGGAAGCCGTGAGGTCTGGACCAACACCCCCCCCCCCTGCCCCTGTAGTTACGGTACTGACAGCAGGGTTTTAATAATCAATTGTAAATAATCTTTTAATTTCATGGACCACGCACATACTTTATAAAAACCAACTTCAGTCAATTTCCGTTAATTTTTTTATGGTGGTAGTTCTTGACCTTCTGAACTAAAGATTCGATGGGTTCAGTAAAAGCACTGACGTAGCCAGAAAACTTTTCTGGTGAAGCAATGCAGGGAAAAGTGGTCCACACTGTGACGTATTTTCTTCTAAACATAGTCAGGGATAACTCTGATTTAATTTAAATAAAAACAAACTGGGGTAATGAAATTTATTTTAATTAAAAAAAAAGTCGGTAAATTATCCTCGTTATGAATCATTTAATTTATTAGGAATAGTGAAGTGTGACTCAACCCAATTTACTTCAGTACATAGTCATTTAGTAACACATATATACTGTATTTTTAAACATTTTTATTGGGCGCCATTTTACGTCATGTTGAATTCGTTCCTGTTTATCCTTATATCACACAATTTTCCTGCAAAATTCAATTGAACAAGATTTCCTTATGTTGATTTTTTGAAAATTGGTTTTTATTTGGCCGCCATTTTGTTTTGCCATCTCGAATTCGTACCACAGCTATACCAGTTTATCGCTATATCACACGTAATGCTTGCACGAAATTTGAAAGTAATCTAATAAGTACTCTTTTCAAACTGATTTTTTCTAAGATTACAAACATTGTATTTGGCCGCTATTTGGTTCCGCCATCTTGAATTGGTAACACAATTTTACTAGTTCATCTATATACCACAATTAGTTATAGAGTACAAATTTTTATATATATATATATATATATATATATATATATATATATATATAGAGGAAAGACTAAATTTAAGACGGTGTTATAACAAAAAGTTCAAGTTTGATCTGTGTACAGAAACAGAGTGTTTCAAAAAAGCCACTGAATTAAAAAGTCTGTGTTCATGTAAGTTTTTACTTATAGTGATATTTATCTAGTTCGGTATAAATATACTGCTGGAGATAATACTTAAATTCGAATATTACTGTCAGATATATAAATATATGCAGGGTTATTCACGGTGAGTGGCCTATTAGACGTTTATGAAGAACCGATTTACGGATCGTTTTAAAATTTTGGTTACAAACGTAACCAGCTATGATCTTTCTTTATAAAATATTTTCAGTTCCGCGGTGTTGCCGCTTCTACCCTAAGCGGGTGGCAACATCGTTATTTTAAATGGAACACCCATATTTACATTTTTCGCTATATTAATACCAGAGCATACAGGTTGGCCCAGAAGTATAAGTTTGTTAGTAACTTATAAAATTGACCTAATATGAAATGTTTTAAACGGAACACCCTGTGTTATATATGATTTGAAATGCCCATAAATATACCTAACACGTCAAGTTTTCGATTTATAAGCATTTCTGTATGACTTTTCATATTTTCCATGCTCTAAAACAATCTGAAGCTGAAATTCTGATTACAATTAGGCAATGCCCGTAAATATTTACTTCTTTGGCCATATCAATACCAGAGCATACAGAGTGGTCCAGAAGTATAAGTTTCTTCGTAACTTATAAAAAAAACCCAATATGAATTTTTTTAAACGGGACACTCTGAATATGATTACTGATTTGAAATGCTGATAAATGTAGCCCTTCAACTATTTATAGGTTTCCTATACCTACACGTCAAGTTTTCGATTTATAAACATTTCTTTATGAATTTTCATAAAACATGTAAGGGTCAACGAGTTATATATAACGGCTCATGAAAACAATAAAATTAAATGTTTAAATAATTTGTTAAAGTACGATTTTCATAAATTCGATACAATAAAACAGCAAATAAACTATCAAAACCAACAAATAGCAAAATCGTTATTATAAAATAAACATAAACCATATTATTTTCAAAACAATATTTTAATATCAGACTTGCTATAAAAATTTAATAAATATTTTGTTTAAAGTGCCCACCATTGGCACTTAAGCAATTATGAATTGACTCCATAACGTTAGCAATTGTTGCCCTTCGAATTTTATTACCATCCATTTGCTGAAATGCGCGTCTCACACGATTTTCCAAATTCTCTCGCGTTTCCACTGGGGTTGAATAAACTCTTTCCTTAATGGCATCTTCTTAAATAGGCGTCGCAAGGAGTAAGATCCGGGGAACGAAGGGGCCAATTCCATGGACCCAAACGTCTAATCCAACGATCTTCAAACATGTTTGTAAGTTCCTGGCTTACCTCATTTGTGCAGTAGGCTGGTGCACCATAATCTAACAAAATTCAACTCGCTTTGGTGCATCTTCTGGTAGAAGAGCTTGCAAAATGATCAATTTATAGCCGTGCATATTATAGTTTTTTAGAATCCTTTAAATTGAAGAATATGTTATACCTAGATCATCTTCTGCGTTTGGGATAGATGCAGGAGGATATGCATGGAAATATCCTAATACGGTAATTTCGTTGTCCTCGGAGTCTGTGATGGGTTTTTGGTAGTTTTCTTTCGGCTCTACTAGTACCAAATTTATGAAAATTAGTCTGAATCCGTCTAAACTTTATTCCAGCTATTATTGGCCACTGGGGATAAGTTTATTAAAAATTCGACGTGTTCTCGATACAATTCGCAGACATTCTCCATGAATATAAAATAAATTTAGGATATCGGAATTTGAGTAACTATTTGCCATTCTATCTTAATTTGCTCATGTTTTTCAAAGGGAAAATGTTTAAAATTAAATTAAACATACGGACAATTCAGTATAAAGACAAATGTCCAAGTCAAAGACAAGAACGCCATCGCCAAGGCCCAATGTTCAAAAATGAAATTATCATATTCAAAACTTTTGATTTGATGGTGGATGTTTAAATACTAGTAAAGGGGCAAAAGTAGGAATAGGAATTATCTTATAAAACGTTTGATAGTTCGTATTCAGGATGGTTTCCGTAAAAATGCGCCACAACATTTATTTGAGTATAATATTAGAATTTTTTGAAAGCGCTGTTCGCTAAAAAAAATTAAATTAATTAATATCTGAAGTACGGCCACAGACAGGTATAGGAAGATATTTACGAAAGTTAGTCAGAAAGGAACGTAGATTCTGTAAATTGAAAAATATGCAGAGTGTTCCATTTGAAAGAACGATCTTGCCACCAGTTTCGGGTAAAAGCGGCAACACCGCGGAATTGAAAATATTTTATAAATATAGATCATAGCTGGTTACGTTATTTAAACAAAATTTTAAAACGATCCGTAAATGGGTTCTCCATAAACGTCTAATAGATAGAATTTGGGTGACATAGGCGTAGATTTTCGATATTTTTTAGGCTTATAAAAACGTAAAGAAAAATAATATTTTGAAAACGCTTAAAACGATAACAATCAAATAGAAAACAGCAAGAGTTATTTGACTTTTTTTGATTATATATTTAAAAAAATCGGTAAACTTATTTACTTCCCTCGTTATGATTTTTTTCTATTTGTTAGAAATAATGAAGTGTGACCCAATTTACTTCAGTACATAGTCACAGTATACATGTCTTACATATACTGTCTTTTCGAACATTTTTATTGCGCGCTATTTTGTTCCATCATATTGGATTCCTACCAATATTTTACCAGTCTCTACCTATGCCACACTTAATGTTTGGGCATAATTTAAAATAAATTCAATAAGTAGTTTTTGCACTGACGCATAAGAATCTAATTAAAAACCGCAAGAGTTATTGAACTTAATTTTTTTTTGATTATATATTTTAAAAAAATCGGTAAATTTCTTTACCCGGAACTTCCCTCGTTATGATTTTATTTTCTATTTGTTAGGAATGATGAAGTGTGACGCAATTTAGTTCAGTACATAGTCACAGTATACAAATCTTATATATACTGTCTTTTCGAACATTTTTATTGGGCGCCATTTTGTTCCATCATATTGGATTCCTACCAATATTTTACCAGTTTATTTCTATCTGTGCCACACTTGACTCTTGGGCATAATTTAAAATAAATTCAATAAGTAGTTTTTGCATTGACGCATAGTGCCATTTTGTTACGTTATGTTGAATTCGTACCAGTTTATCCCATTTTCACATTTAATTTTTCTGCAAAATTTAAAGTAAATTGAACAATATTTTTTTAAGTTGAGTTTTTAAAAATTTTATTTGGTCGCCACTTTCTTTAGCCATTAAATTCGTACCACAACTTTACACACTTAATTCTTGCACACAAACTGAAATTAATTTAATAAATAAGGTTTTCAGTCTGATTTTTTAAATATTTTATTACGCCGCTATTTTGTTCTGCTATCTTGGATTCATATCAAAATGTTACTAGTTTAGTCCTATGAAACACTTAATTTTTGTGCGAAATTTGAGGTAAATTGGATAATTAGTTTTTTACTAATTATTTTTTAACTTTCTAAATGTTTATCTTAACGAGCCTCTTGTTATATAGCGTGGTGTATTATTTGGGGTAAGGATCTAGGAAAAAAAAAACTCTTTTTTTAAATTTTCGACGTTTCGCTACTTTATTGTTGCAAATTCAGGACACACATATAGAGTCTATATCCTGCGTGAAAGCCATATTATCAGTCTTTACCTACTCCGGTGGTCCGCAGAGATTTCCTAGATATTAAGTTTCTAAATGGTTTTCGTTAACGATACTCTTGTTGTGATGTTACAGTTGTGTATTATTTGAGGATAGAATCGAATAAAAAATATAAAAGTATTTTTTTAAATTGTCGACGTTTCGCAACTTCAGTGTTGTATCCTCAGGACACATATATAGATTTTTTATCCTGCATGAAACCTATACTATCAGTCTTTACCTACTCCGTTGGTCCACAGATATTTCCTAACCCCGAATAATACACCACTCTAACATAACATCAAGAAGATCATAGAACGAAAGCTTTCACGGCTATGGTCAACTAAGAAATCACGGTTCTTGGGATTAGACCGTGTCAAAATGGAATCACTTTCTGACGTTTCGCCTTCGACTGCACGAGACATCTTCAGGCATCTTTACTTCACGAGATTGGTACACTGAATGAGCTCGAAGAGACCCAGGCCGGCTATTAATAGTCGACCTCTGTCTACCGAACCGTAGCTCGGTGTAACCATCGGATTCCAGGTATGATGTAGCTTGAAACCCATATCTCTATCAAAGTTATTATTATTAGGAAATTTCAATAGATTCTCTAACTTTCCGTTTATAGAATCTCTAAACCGATGCAAGAACTTTGTTTTCTTTTACATTTATGTTATGTCCAGTGGAATGTTGGTGTTCAGATACAGCAGATTGTACAATTTGTTTCTTTCTGATACATCGTTCATGTTTCTTAAGCCTAGTCGATATGGATCGTCCAGCTTCTCCAATATAGACATCACCATAGGAACAAGGAATTCCATATACTCCTTCCGTTTAGAAAGGATTAATATCCTTTGGCGATCGCAAACATTGTTCAATTTTCTTGTGTGTGTTGAAGATTGTACGTATGCTGGACCGGCGAAGTAACCTTGCAATCTTGTTACTTTGTGTGTAGCTTTGACTGACATATTATAATAAGCAGTTTGAAAGGGTCGCGATGATTTTAATCCGAAATTCCTCCAAAAATTGAAAATATCTGTTAGTCTATCTATCCTGCACGCTATGAGCGGCGCTAAAAATGGATATACATCCCGAAAAATATAGAAATATGAAAAATCATGTCCAAATAAAGTTATAGCAAGTATTTTATATTCGAAATAAAGGTCGTTAAATATAATTATTATGGCTTTGGTGATGGTTTTGACGAAGCTGGTGTTGACCTAACGGGTCAAAATATGAGAAATCATGTCCATATAAAGTTATAGCAAGGATTTATATACGAAATAAAAGTCGTTATATATAATTATTATAGCTTTTGTGATGGTTTTGACGAACCTGGTGCTGACCTAACGGGACGGATCCACCTAACTTGTTAAAAAAATCCTTGTTTTATTATAGACTCGGAATTTTGTTGGCGCGCTACCGCGCTCTTTTTTTACAGTAAACCTAACCAAACCTAACCTAATCCGCATTTTTATTAATTGGAGGTTTTGTTAAAAAAAATAAAAATATATCAAATCATCAGGGCAACCGCTTGTCATTTTAAATGAATAAAACCAGTTATTAGCGGTTTCTTATTGAATAATTTGACTTTTCCAAGATTAGTTATGTTTAAAAATGTCTTTATTGATATGATAATCCTCCAAAACAATATCAAAAAAATGTAAAATTTCTAGGAATATAATGTAAAGGATCACCAACATTTCTTCAAATATACAGGGTTAATCGGTAAATTTCCTTTACCTGAAACTTCCCTCGTTATGATTTTTTATCATTTATTAGGAATAGTGAAGTGTGACCCAATTTAGTTCACTACATAGTCACAGTATATATGTGTTACATATACTGGATTTTCAAACATTTTTATTGGGCGCCATTTCGTTCCATCATTATTGGATTCCTAATAATATTTTACCAGTTCCTTTCTACCTATGCCACATTTAACTTTTGAGCATAATTTAAAATAAATTCAATAAGTAGTTTTTACATTGACACATACCGCCATTTTTCTACGTCATGTCGAATTCGTACCAGTTTATCCCATTTTCATATTTAATTTTTCTGTAATTGACTTTAAGTAATTGAACAAGATTTTTTTACGTTGACTTTTTTAAAAAATTTATTTGACCAACTTTATAAATCATTGCCACAACTTTACCAGTTTATCTCAATATCACGTGCACAACGTTTGAAATTAGTCTAATAAGTAAAATTTTCAGGCTGATTTTTTTAAACACTTTATAACGCCGCTATTTTGTTTTGCTATCTTGGATTCATATCAAAATGTTACCAGTTTATTTCTTTGCAACACTTGATTTTTGTGCAAAATTTGAGGTAAATTGGATAATTCCTTTTTCTAGTAATAATTTTTTTAACATTGTCCCGCCATGGATTTTTACCAAATATTACCAGGTCATCCCCATATGACCCTTAATTTTGACTAAAATTTGAAGTCAATCTGGTAAGCAGTTTTTAAACTATATCGCGAACTGACAGACAGACCGACGGAATTGACAAAACATATTTTTTGGCATCTATAGACTCTATAACGTGAAGATATGTAAAACCTGAGAGAGCGATTTTTTCAGGTTTACAAATATGTTATTTAGCCGCCGTTTTGCTTCGCCATCTTGAATTATTATCACAGTTTTATTAGTTCATCTATATACCATAATTATTTATGGCACACGATTTGAAATCAGGCCCTTAAGTAGTTTTTCAGGCTTAATTTTTACATATTTTACTATCAATTGATTCCTACAAAATATTTAATTTTTGTGCAAAATTTGAGATAAATTGGATAAGTAGTTTTTTGGTAATCATTTTTTATACATTTCACTAGGCCGCCATTTTGTTTGGCCACATTGCATTTTTACCAAAATGTTATCAGATCATCTCCATATGACCCTTCATTTTTGATCAAAATGTGCAGTCAATCGGGTAAGTAGTTTTTTAAATATGCCGCGAACAGGCAGCCCGACAGATCGACAGACAGACAGACCGACGGAATTGAGAAAATATTTTTTCGGTATCTAGGGACCCCGAAACGTGAAGATCTGAAAAAATCTCGGAGGGTGATTTTTTTACGATTACAATACTTCCCTTTTACGAGGGAAGTAAAAACCTTATAACATTTTAATTGTACATCCGATGAAGCTACAGTGTTGGCGAAACATGTCATAAGTTTGTTTTTTTTTTAATATAGTGGAAGTTTTAAGTAAAAAAGCTACTTATCTAATTTATCTCAAATTTTGCACAAACATCAAATTGTTATAATCAACTGGTAAAATTTTGGTAGGAATCCAGGATGGAGAAACAAAATGGCGGCCTAATAAAATATTTTAAAATTCAACCTGAAAAACTACTTAATGGAATCAATTTCAAATTATGTGCAATAGCTAATTGTGGTATAGTGGTCAACTAGTAAAATTGTGATACTCTTGCGGCCAAATGAAATTTTTGTAATCGTGATTAAATCACCCTCTCAGGTTTTCCATACCTTTACGTTTTAGCGTCCCTAGATGCCAAAAAACATGTTTTATCAATTCCGTCGCTCCGTCTGTCGGTCTGTTTGTCAGTTCGCGATATAGCTTAAACACTGCTTAGCCGATTGACTTCAAATTTTGACCAAAAATTGAGGGTCATATGGGGATGACCTGGTAATATTTTGGAAAAAATGCAATATGGTGGAACAATGTTAAAAAAAATTGTTAAAGTGGTGTATTATTTGGAGTTAAGATCCAGTAAAATAACAAATTACTTTTTTAAATTGTCGACGTTTCGCAACTTTGTTGTTGCATCCTCAGGACACATACAGATTCTATATCCTACATGGAACCCATAATATCAGTGTTTACCTACTATGTTGTTCGCAGATATTTCCTAGATATTAAGTTTCTAAATGGTTTTCGTTAACGATCCTCTTGTTTTTATGCTAGAGTGGTGTATTATTTGGGGTTAGGATCCAGAAAAAAACAAACGCCTTTTTTAAATCGTCGACGTTTCGCGACTTTAGTGGTGCATTCTCAGGACACATATAGATTTTAAATCCTGCAATATTATCAGTCTTGACCTACTCCGTTGGTTTGCAGATATTTCACAGATATTAAGTTTCTAAAAGGTTTTCGTTAACCATGCTCTTGTTGTTGTGTTAAAGTGGTGTATTATTTCGGGTTAGGATCCAGTAAAGGAAAAAATACTGTTTTTAAATCGTTAACGTTTTGCTATATTATTGTTGCATCCTCAGGACACATGTAGATTCTCTATCCTGCATAAAACCCATAATATCAGTCTTTACCTACTACGTTGGTATGCAAATATTTCCCAGATATTAAGTTTCTAAATGGTTTTCGTTAACGATGCTCTTGTTTTTATGATAGAGTCGTGTATTATTTGGAGTTAGGATCCAATAGAAAAAAAGAAAAGTCTTCTTTTAAATTGTCGACGTTTCGCAACTTTACTGTTGCATCCTCAGGACGCATATATAGATTCTATATCCTGCATGAGACCTATATTACCAGTCTTTACCTGCTCCGTTGGTTCGCAGATATTAAATTTCTAAATGGTTTTCGTGAACGATCTTGTTGTTATGTTAGAGTGGTGTTTTATTTGGGGCTAGGAAATATCTGCGAACCAACGGAGTAGGTAAAGACTGATATTATGCGTTTCAATTTAAAATGTCTGCCAAATAAATTTTTTAAAAAATCGACGGAAAAAAATCTTGTTCAACTGACTTTAAGTTTTGCAGAAAAGTTGTATGTGAAACTGTCATAAACACGTGACGTAGCAAAATAACGTTATGTGTCAATGTAAAAACTACTTATTGAATTTATTTTAAATTATGCCCAAAAGTCAAATGTAGCATAGGTAGAAAGAAAATATTGGTAGGAATCCAATATGATGGAACCAAACGGCGCCCAATCAAAATAAAAAGACAATATATGTAACACACACACACACACATACACACACACACACACACACACACACACACATATATATATATATATATATATATATATATATATATATATATATATATATATATATATATATATATATATATATATATATATATATATATATATATATATATATATATATATATATATATATATATATATATATATATATATATATATATATATATATATATATATATATATATATATAACTGAACTAAATTGAGTCACACTTCAATGTTCCTAAAAAATGGAAAAAAATCGGTAAATTCCTTTACCCGGAACTTCCCTCGTTATGAATTATTACTTTTATTGGGAAGAGTGAAGTGTGGTCCACGTTAGTTTATTTCATAGTAACAGTATATATATGTTACATATACTGTCTCTTCATTTTTATTAGGCGCTATTTGGTTCCATCATATTGGATTCCTACCAATATGTTTACTATTTCCTTTCTACTTATGCCACACTTCACTTTTGGCCAAAATATAAAATAAATTCGATAAGTATACCATATTCACATTTAATTTTTCTGCAAAATTTAAAAACAATTGAACAAGATTTTTTACGCTGATTTTCAAAAAATTTTGTTTGACCGTCATTTTGTTTCGAAATCTTAAATTAAAACCCATATTATCAGTCTTTACCTACTCCGTTCGTCCGCAGATATCACAGATATTAGGTATCTGAATGGTTAGAGTGGTGTATTATTTGGGGTTAGGATCCAGTAAAAAAACAAAGGTTCTTTTTTAAATTGCCGACTTTTCGCCAATTTACTCTTGCATCCTCAGGACATATAGATTTTATATCCTGCATGAAACCCATATTAGTCTTTACCTACCCCACTGTTCCGCAGATATTTCCTAACCCCAAATAATACACCATTCTAACATAACAACAAGAAGATCGTTAACAAAAACCATTTAGAAACCTAATATCTGGGAACTATTTGCGGACCAACGTAGTAGTTAAAGACTGATAATATGGCTTTCATGCAGGATAATATATATATATATATATATATATATATATATATATATATATATATTATATATAGAATTGAATAGAGAGGCGAAACGTCGACAATTAAAAAAAAAGACATTTGGATTTTTTACTGGATCCTAACCCCAAACAATACACCACTCTAACATAAAAACAAGAGGATCGTTGACGAAAACCATTTAGAAACTTAATATTTGTGAAATATCTGCGGGCAAACGGAATACGTAAAGACTGATAATATGGGTTTCATGCTGGATACAGAATCTACGCATGTGTCCTGAAGATAAAAGAACAAAGTTGCGAAACGTCGGATATTTAAATATTTTTGTTTTTTTACTGGATCTTAACCGCAAATAATACACCACTCTAATATAACAACAAAAGCATTGTTAACGAAAACCATTTAGAAACTTAATATATGGGTAATAAATGCGGAACAACGGAGTAAAAGTACTGATAATATGGGTTTCGTGCAGGATATAAGATCTATATATGTGTCCTAAGGATGCAACAATTAAGTTGCATTGGACCTTAACCATAAATAATACACCACTCTAACAAACATTTTTTAACATGACCATTAATATTTGGTCAAAATTTCAAAAGTCAATCGAGAAAGTAGTATTTAAGCTATGTCGCGAACCGATAAACAGACCGACAGACCGACCGACGGAGGTGATAAAACATGTTTTTTGGCATCTAGGAACCCTACAACGTGAAGATATGTAAATCCTGAGAAGGTGATTTTTTTCACAAAAATTTTTTTATCCGCAATTTTGTTCCGCCATCTTGAATTAGTAATACAGTTTAGCCCTATACCACAATTAGTTATAGCATACAATTTGAAATCAATCCATTAAGTAGCTTTTTCAGGTTGAATTTTTAAATATTTTATTATACCGTTATTTTGTTCCGCCATCTTGGATTCGTACCAAAATTTTGCCAGTTGATTCCAACTTCACGTTTTTTCAAATAAATTGGATAAGCAGTTTTTTTATAATAATTTTTTTAACATTTCACTACGCCGCCATTTTGTTGCACCATTTTGGATTTTTACCAAAAATTAAGGGTCATACTCATACGACCCTTAATTTTTGATAAAAATTTGAACTCAATCGGGTAAGTAGTCTTTAAGCTATGCTGCGAAGTGACAGACAGACATACCGACAGACGGATCGACGGAATTGATAAAACATTTTTTTTTGGCATCTACGACGTGTAAAACCTGAGAGGGTGATTTTTTCACGATTACATACTTTTTATTTGTCCGCCATTTTGTTCGACTATCTTGAATTAGTATCAGAATTTTACTAGTTCATCCCTATACACAATTTGAAATGAAACCATTAAGCAGTTTTTCAGGCTGAATTTTTTAATATTTTATTAAGCCGCCATTTTGTTTCGCCATCTTGGATCCGTACCAAAATATTATCACTTGATTTCAACATAATATTTGATGTTTTTGCAAAATTTGAGATAAATTGGATGAGTGGTTTTTTAATAATAATTTTTTTAATAATTCACCAGGCCGCCATTTTGTTTCGCCAATTGGATTTTTACGAAAATGTTACCAGCTCACGCCCATATAACCCTTAATTTTTGACCAAGTCAATCGGATAAGTAGTTTTTTTAGCTACGCCGCGAACAGACAGACAGACAGACGTGAAGATCTGAAAAAATCTCGGAGAGCGATTTTTTCACGATTACAATACTTTACCATTTTACGAGGGAAGTAAAAATCATAACGAGGGAAGTTCCGGGTAAAGGAAATTTGCCAATTTTGTTTACTTAGTACCATATATTTTAATAATGAAGTGTTTTTTACTTCCCGCGTAAAATGGAAGTATTGTAATCGTGAAAAAATGTTTAGATTACAATACAGATCTTTACGTTTCAAGGTCCCTAGTTGACGAAAAACATGTTTTCTCGATTCGTCAGTCTATCTGTCTGCCTGTGGTCTGTCTTTTCGTGGCATAGCTAAAAAACTACTTACCCGATTGACTTCATATTTTGGTCAAAAATTGAGGGTTATATGGCGATGACCTGGTAACATTTTGGTAAAAATTCAATATGGAAAAACAAAATGGCAGTCTAGTGAAATCTTAAACAAATTATTACTAAAAAAGTGCCTATCCAATTTATTTCAAATCAAGTATTGTGTAGGAATCAACTGGTAAAATTTTGGTACGAATCCAAGTTGGCGGAACAAAATGGCGGCTTAATAATATATTTAAGAATTCAACCTGAAAAAAACTACTTAATGGGCTGTTTGCCATAACTAATTGTAGTATACAGTTAAACTAGTAAAGCTGTGCGACTAATTCAAGATGGCGGAACAAAAATGCGGCCAAACAAAATTTTTGTAATCTGAAAAATCACCCTCTCAGGTTTTACATACCTTCGCGTTTTAGCGTCCCTAGAAGCCAAAAAATATGTTTTATCAATTCCGTCGGTTCGTTTGTCGGTTGGTCTCTCTGTTTGTCAGTTTACCGCATAACTAAAAAATTACTTATCAGATTGACTTCAAATTTTAGTCAAAAATTAAGACTCATATGGGGATGACCTGGCAATATTTTGGTAAAAATCCAATATGCCGGAACAAGATGGCGGCGTAGTGAAACGTTAAAAAAATTTGTACTAAAAAACTAATTATCCAATTTAGCTCAAATTTTGCAAAAAAATCAAGTATTATATATAGGACATTTTACATTACACATAAGTATGAAACAAAAAGGTAAAAATTTAGATTACCAGCAAATTAAAGCATTAGTATAAAATAAGGTAACTGCGCGTTCTTAACTTATCTTGCAAGCATATATTTTACAAACAAAAATATAAAAATTGTGGTAAATTACCAATAATTTATCAATTTTTTTATTATGATTAAAAAGTTGGTAATTATTTCCGTGATTTATTTTTGGTAATTTACCACGGTAATTTTCCGAATAAATTATGATAATTTAATAACTGATTATGGGACTGCCCATTTTTAAATTGTTTTATGTATTTCCGACAAAACTTATCATTTCTCCTGACAGCTACATTTTAACTAAATGAAATTTTGTGTCCCTAGGTTTTTTAATTCGTAATTAATTAATTTTTTTCCAATTTTCATTGATATAGCTCAGAAACTGCTTTACTTAATGTACTTCAAATATTACACAAATCAAGGGTGATATGTATTTTTGTATATACGCAGGAAAATGGCTTAAAAAAATAGTAAAGGCCTTTGACTTGTAATAAAATCCGTCTTCTATCGAGAAAAAAAATCTAAAACAATGTTATGTGTAAACTTCTAAATTTAAAAAATTAGCCGAAATAAGTGTGGTATAAAAAAAAAACGAAAAATAACAGTTAAAATTATTAAAACAGATAATAGCAAAAAATTAAAAATGCGATAATAACTTCAAGAATGAAAAGTAAAAAAACTAATGTTTTTAAAAATAGGGAGTATACTAGAGTTTCAGAAACGCGAGTCATTTTACAGAGCTCTGAAAGTATAGTTTTTTAGTCATAAATGTATTCTTCTATACATTGTGTTATCCTTCACTTTCCTTGATAGAAAAAAAAGAATTCAATATGCGGAATGTTCGAATTGACATTTTGATTCAGAGGCATTGATACAATCCTTATTTAAAAACTAAAAATTTAATTACGAGTTTATGACTTCTGAACAATGTCATGCTATATATTTAATAACAATGATTTGAACTATTGAAAAGATCAACTAACATTTCATGTATCAATTTTTTTATTTATGTACGAATAACTAATTTTAGTATTTAAAAAATTGTTTCACAAATCCATTCTGCCACATTCACTTCCTCTGTTTCCCACTTCTTTATCCATGGATGATTCTAAAAAAAAAACAAAAAAAAAAGAAACTATTGGCTGCTGGCGATGGATTATTAATCAATAAATTGACGGTAGCTGAACACTAGCATTCAAGAGCGAACAATAATGTAAGTATTATGAAGAAAGCCAAAACGTTTTCATCAAGGGTCAAGATATTATAAAAAAAATATTTTAGAACCTATTATTTATTTATTTATGAACAGATTACCCATCTTACACTAAAACATACAACCAATTAAAAAAAATAAAAATACACTTAAACTAAACTTAATGATATCATAAATGAATCTAAAAAGATTGTGAAAAGTTGTAATGATTCCTTGTATTTCTAGGTGGGATAAAAAAATCAATTTCAAATAAAAGATACGGACCGTCAATAGCAGAATTAATTATTTTATTAAGAAATAGATCAGCATTTGATCTTTGAGTCTAGAGAGGCCTGTAATCGACCTTAAAGCTGACGCAGAGTACTCAAGTGAAGGAATGTACAGTTTATAAGACACACATTTTAAAAATTTATTCTGGATAGGAGAGAATGACTATGACACTGATAATTATCCCGTTGTAAATAATTTCGAAAATCGGGTTATTCAATTTTTATATTATTCCATTTTCTTCTTCAAAATCAAGTATTATATAGGAATCAACTGGAAACAAATTTGGTACGAATGATATGAAGTTGTGGAACAAAATGGCGGCCTAATAAAATATTTAAAAATTTAGCCTGAAAAAACTATTTATTAGATTGAAACTGATAAAGTTCTGTTACGAATTTAAGATAGCGGAACAAAATGACGGCCAAATAAAATTTTTAAAAAAGCAACGTAAAAAATCATCTTATTCAATTGACTTTAAATTTTGGAGAAAATTAAATATGATGATATACAGTGACCGGCAGAAAGTTCGCATCATATGGGAAATTTTTTAATTAATAATTTTTGACAAATTTTGATACATGCAATCGCTTCTGCATCAAAAGAAACCCGAAAAAAAGTTGGAGAGTTCCGTTCGTCTTTTCGTGGTTGGCGGAAAATTTTAAAAAATTTAAAATTACTTCTCAAAACGCATTTATTTAATAAAATATCGAAAAAAGTTATTTGATAAAATTGTTCAGAATGACATTTTATAACTTCGTATAAGTTTTGAAAAAAATCTAAAAATAAAAATAATTTTTTTACCATAAAAAAAATTTAATATCGACAAATATATTTCTGATAAAGAATATTAGTAAAGCCAAAAGTAATTTTTTAAATATTATTTTCGTATAGATTCGCAAGCTATTTCTATTTTATTTGGAGAAACTTTGAAATCTGTAAATTTACCGTGTGTTCAGCTGCTTCATCTCCTGCTAATATCTCCAAAACATTATATCTCGATATTGTTTATTATTAATCAAGGACCATGTATCTACGCAATTTTAATTTGAA
Source organism: Kuschelorhynchus macadamiae (assembly GCA_030620095.1). Lineage (NCBI taxonomy): Eukaryota > Metazoa > Arthropoda > Insecta > Coleoptera > Curculionidae > Kuschelorhynchus > Kuschelorhynchus macadamiae. The sequence goes on from JAUTXW010001778.1 coordinate 144,624, forward strand.
TTTTTTATTAAAGGAAAAAATTGAGTTGAATTTAAATTTTTTTTAATTTTCAAACACTATAATAAAATTAAAAGTAAAAATAATTATAAACCAACCAATTTAATACATAATTACTATCCATTACTCGACATGTCTACCCTGACGTTCAATACATGTAGTTGTTCGAGATTTCATTTCTCTGGACACATTTCCCAGCATTTGTGGTGTAATGTCATTAATACATTGTCGTATTACTTCTTCTATATGGTCGATATTCTGAAATGGCCGATGCTTATAAACCTTATTTTTAAGGTACCCCCATAAAAAGAAGGCCAAGGGCGTCAAATCTGAGGATCTTGCAGGTCACGGGTTTTCTAAATATCGTCCTATCCATTTATGAGGAAAGTGTTCGTCAAGCCACGCTCTGACTTCAGGGGTACTTTGTATTGACGCTCCGTCTTGTTGAAAAAAAAATCATTTCTTCTCTGCAGCGGTAATCCATGTAAAAAATCAAAAAACTCGTTATTTAAAACTCCAAATAATTTCGTGAATTAAGGCTGGCTCTAGAAAAGTAAGCTCCAACGATTTGCGTATCTAATATACCGCACCAAACATTAGTTTTAAAGGAAAATTGACTTTTTACCTCTATCGTCCAATTTGGGTACTCATCAGCCCACCATCTACAGTTCTGGGAACTGACAATATCGTTTGATGTAAAAGTCGCCTCACCAGTGAATAAAATTTTGCAGGGAAATTTTGGCAGTCTTCAATCATGCCTTGAGACCAAAATGAAAAGGTGTGGATGAATTTTGGTTTGTACGCACGAAATTTATTATTCTTCAAAATTCTTATGGATTTTTCAGATATACCGGTTTGTTCCTGCCTCTCCGATAGTGCCATCTGTAGTTTTTCTGTGACCGATAACAAAACATTAAAGGTACCTTCTTCATTAGTAACGGGCTTACTAGTAGAATTTTATAACGATTTTCTACATTGCCTGAAGCTTTAAATTTGTTTAAAATACGCAGCATAGTAGATCCATGGATATTCTTTTTTGAATATCTAGCATTGAATATATCTGCTGCTTCTCTGGAACTATGAAAATGCTCGCCACATATTAAAACGATCTTGCAAACTTAGCTTTTCTTGGGGCATCTCTAAATTAACGCAGAACAAAATTTAAAATAACTTTTACAGTGAAAAAACTATAAAAATACCTGGATAATTAATAACTCTACTAACGCGCTGGACAACTGTTAATATTAGCATCATTGTCAGTTTTCTATGGCTTCCTCGATTCAGACGAAATCTGTCGATGCACGCATCAGCAATGATAATATTATAGGCAGGTGTCAATACCTTTTTGAAAAAATGAAATTATTAACAAGCAGGGACCGCATGGGAAATTTAGTTAAAGTTATAACTAAAAGAAAAAACATAAATTAAAAACGTGATAAAGCGAAATTGTGAAATGAGGGTGCAGTTTAGGTAAAGAAAGTGTTTTTTTTTGCAATTTTCGGAGAAACTTGACCTCCTAGCGGAAAGTGATTTTTTGGGATTTTAATTTTTTTCTCTCGTAAAAATAATTCAATTCACATGAAATTCTTTGAAAGTGTACCTTTTCTCGCAGTGAATAAACGTGTTTTTTTAGCAGCAGGAAAACAAGTAGTTTCTGAGATATTAACATTTTTTGAAACAAAAAAATCATACATTTTCACGGAAAACTTTATTGGTGTTTTTTCGGATTTAGATATTATACATAGGTTATTTTAACCGTTGAAATGTCTACTTAAAAATGGTCTATATTGGTTTATTTTTCATCAAACCGATTAAAATTGAGAAAAACAAAAAAAAAATGTCACGAATTTTTTAATATTTTTTTTGTTATTTTCTATTTGTTAAATTATTTATGTAAATACAAGTGTATAAGCCTGCCTCGCCAGGGACAGCGTATTTGTATTTCATTTTCACTTTTTATGTATTCACCAATGTGTACAGAAGTTAGTTTTAATTTAAAAAAAAAATAATCCGCCGTGTTCTTCGTTTTTTTTTTTGGTTATGCAAGTTTCCTTTTCTACCTTCAGCTGAGTGTTAATCATCATTAGGTGCCCGAGAATGTCTGCACCAAATTTCAAGTTTCTGTGAGATCGGGAATTACCCTAAAAAACGCAGACAGACAAACATTTTAGGGTTTTTATATATTGGTTTGATTAGATTAAATTTCATTAACCGAATTTGCTTTATTGTAATGCGATAAAAGTTGAATGAATTGATGGTTCAGTGTGCATTTTTATTAACGTAGATTTTACTATTTTTTCACTAAATAAAACGATGATTAATCTCTTTTAGGTATATTTCAATAAAGCAATTTCGATACATAATTATTAAGTAGAATAAATAATTAGTTCTTTTTTACAAATTTTGCTTTTTTTTTTGCTCATAGGCATAACCCTAACTAAATTTTCCATGTGGTGCCTGCCAGTTAATAATTTTTTTCAGCCTTTAAAATGTAGTTCGGCACCGGCCTATTAGGTATGATTGCAACAATTTACCAAAAATCAAATTAAAATTCTGTAGAGACATTTTTCTGAATAATAATATACAGTATCGAGATTATAATGTACTGGAGATATTTCAATGACCTCTTATGAAGCAGTTGAGCACATGGCAAATTTACAGATTTCAAATTTTCCCCGAATAAATAGAAATAGCTGGTGAATTTTTATGAAATATAATTTAAAATATCACTGTTGGCTTTACTAATGAGGTTCTTCATCAGAAAAGTATTTTTCGAAATTAAAAATTTTTTTATGGCAAAAAAATTAATTTAATTTTTTTATCTCAGATTTTTTTTAAAACTTATACGTAGCTATAAAATGTCATTCTGAACAATTTTTTCGAATAACATTTTTCGCTATTTTGTCAAATAAATGTGTTTTGAGACATAATTTTTAAATTTTTTAAGTTTCCCGCCATACACAAAAATACGAACGGCACTGTCCAACGTTTTTTCGGGTATGTTTTGATGCAGAATCGATTTCACATATCGAAATTTGTCAAAATTTCCAATATGATGCGTACTTTCTGCCGGTCACTATATAACGATAAACTGGCCTAATGTGCCTTCGTATGATCACGCATTCTGCTAATGGAAACTGAAGGCGGTGGATCTTATTGACTTTGCCTACATAGTTTAAGAAAGAAAAAGAGGGTTTGCTTTATCCAAGTAAAATTGAATTACGAACCTCAGTAGCGACTCGTGATCTTAGAAAGTGACAGTGCTGCGGGCTTCAGTTTATGTCGAGAATAAAATATAATATATAATTTAACTTATTTAAATAAAGGTTATCGATGACCATTGAATATACAATATGCCTCGCAATATTCAAAGAAAGTCAACATAAAATAAACAAATCAATAAATTTCCTTTACGCGGAACTTCCCTTGTTATGAATATTTCCTTTTATAAGAAATAGCGAAATGTGTTGAAATTTAGTTCAGTACATAGTTATTTGGGAATACCTATATACTGCCTTTTCAAAGATTTTTATTGGAAGCCATTTTATTCCAACATATTGTATTCCTACCAATATTTTACCAGTTTCTACCTATGCCACACTTGATTTTTGGGCATAATTTAAAATAAACTCAATAAGTACTTTTTAGATTGACACACACCTCGATTTTGTTTCCTCATGTTGAATTCGTTTACTAGGCCGCCATTTGGTTTTGCCATATTGGATTTTTACCAAAATGTTACCAGGTCATCCTCATAAGACCCTTAATTTTTGACCAAAATTTGAAGTCAATCGGGTAAGTAGTTTTTGAGCTATGCCACGAACAGACCTACCGATATGTTTTTCAGCAGCTAGGAATCCTGAAACGTAAAGATCTGAAAAAATCTCGGAGAGTGATTTTTTCACGATTATAATACTTCCTTTTACGAGGGAAGTAAAAGCAAGGAATGCCATGGTGTCTAAAAAGCAGTTAAGTTTAGGTAACTATAAACTTTCTATTTTTAGATATTCTGCCAAAAGACTTCCCACATTCCCAGTATGTGGACATACCGTTGCCAAATTTATCTATGAAATATATATTCGTGCATTTTAGGCAAAGTTTTATTCTAATCAAATAAAAAGTTCACAGGATGCATTTTTACTTAACTTTATGTCAGTAAAAAAGCCTATACGAAGCAGAAGTGTAAAAAAAATAGTGGCAGACAAGGTGTGGCTACAGAATACTTTATCAAACCATTTGATACACGGAATTTCTTGTTACAACTTTGCAAGGCAGCCGTCATGGAAATATTAAATGTTTTAAAACATAGACCATAAAAAATGTATCCAGAATTTAAGAGGAGTTGAAACCATTATTGCCGAAGCAAAAACATTGCAATACAATATTTGCCGAGCGAATTAAACATTGCGAAAATGTTTAAAATGTATACTGTTGTACATGACATAATTGAGACAGTTTGAGAAAATAAAAGAAAACTGATAACGGAAAAGCGGGTCCACAAACTGAGACCCAAATAATTTCTTTCTAAACTCAAAGAAGAGAAACCAGAACTTTTTACTTGATATTTTGACTGTCAGAAGAACTTGGCAAACCTCAAACTACCCGATCAGTAGGCTTACTACAGTCGCTAACTATATACATATAATTTTACAGCGGTAAAAGGGTTTTCAAAATCAAAGTTAACTACAGACAATGTTTTTATTTACACTTGGCTGGAAAACAAGTTCATCAAAGGATCCAACCAAATCCGCTCAGCTGTTTCTGACTGTTCAAGCTAAACTGACTTAACAGGTTACTCTACAACAAGGTTTTGTGCCGACGGATGCGGAGGACAAAATAGGAACACTACCATGATTGCAATGTGTTGCCACTTTTTAAAAAGCATTGCACCTAGAAACATAAAGCAAATTGAATTGATTTTTCTCGTTCCAGGACGTTCTTTTTTGCCTTCCGATCCGAATAGAGAAAATCCTTAAAAAATAAGCGACCATTGTAGATCCAAGAAGATACGTAGATATTTTCCAAAAACACGGTGCAGTTAAAAGCTCAGGACACGAATGCAGAGTAATGGATTTTAAATTAAAGGCTGGGATATATTTCAAAAGAGTAGCATCTTGGCACGTCTCCGAGGCAAAAAGGTTCATTATAACCAAAAATTCAGCAAGTAAAATTTTGGTAAGAGGAAAAAACCTTTTCAATGTTTGCCATACGGTTATACAAAAACGAATACCTGTGAAGCCGTAAAAATTACCTGATGTAAAAAAGCTTTTAACAAAACATTTTAGTGAAGAATGTGTCAACAGGGAGGCGCTATCGTTTTGCAAAAACCTTTTGAATATTGATGTAGGTGATGAAGACATAATTCAAAATGATGATGCTGTCGACCCTGCAAACCAAGAAAATACCGGTGAAAGTGAAGAGCCTAGAGTTTAATTGTAATAATTCTTGTTTACATTTTGTTTATTTTCCAATAAAAAATTGTAATTTTTTGTCCCGAGTCTTAATCAATAGGCTTACACCTTAGTAAAACTTTTTCTGCGTTGCAAAACTCGCCTTATCCACACAGACGCTTCAAAACTTGCCTCATCCAAAATTAAAATGAAAATATATAAGAACTGATCAAAATATGATTTAAAAAGAGATGTTTAGGGACTTATAAATGTATATAAAAATAACAGTAACCAAATTGCCAGTGATATGAATATAAACGTTTTTTTTCTGATTTCATGAAAAACGCTTAAAGGGATAAGACGAGTGTTACTATGGAACGCCTCATTTATAAATAGATGAAGACTTATTTTCTCGGTAACTTTTACTAACATTTTAGAACTTTATTGGTCCGCTCTAGTACTACTGCCACAAAAAATGATTTTCTTTTAAATTCTCGAAAATTTAAACATATGTTTTTATTGTTTTTGAAACCCTGTACACCTGGCATAACTTTTAATCCTGTCAAAATTAGTTTTTTCAAGCACCAAATTTTATTAAAAACAAAATTTTTTGAGAAATATATTCATATTTAAATGAAATATCTTAAGGTCTAATAGTAGTAAATATGTAAGCATTTTATTCTAATACAATGCGAATTTTATTGTAACACTAAATTCGATATGTACTAATCACCTGGAGTAAGAACTCGCGCAGTTATTTCCCTCGAACAACGTCTAAAACAAAAAAAGCATGAATTCCGAAGTGACCAAAACCGTGACAACTTCCTTTCTTTGTTAATTTGTAATTTTATTTCTAAGAATAATATCAAATTTATTTTATCAACATCAATTAACACACAATTTCTTATTCAATCAAATCGACTATAGTGTATTCCCTATCCATGGAGCATAATGCTTCAATTTAATTTAATTTTACTTGGATAAAGCAAGCCCTTCAAGTAAATGACCTTTTCCTGTTAGTTACGACGTAGGTAAAATCAATAAAATTCACCGCCTTATCCTTATAGATATTTATGGCAGTTTCCATTATTAGAATGCGTGTACCTATGAAGGCACACTAGGAAGCTAGAAGTAAAATTTATTACCTATATTGCTATAAATAAGGACAAACATAATAATCGGTAAATTCGCCTTTATCCGCAACTTCTATCGAACCGATTTCCACTACGTAAATGTCACAGTCTATATATGCATATAATTATTTAGTAATAACTTTATACGAATCTTATAAACTGTAATTTATTTAAATTATCTTTAAAATTTTAAGTTGATTTATTCTTATTATTAATATTCTTATACTCATCATTAAATATTGGTGTACAACATCCATTACGCATACCAGTATCAAAATGAGTACGTTGGTTTTGGTTATGAAAAACCGAAATCAAGGTCCTTCCTGTAAAAATTTCCTGATCAAATGGGAGGTATCCAAGACGACTGTTTTCTGGAGGTCCCTATAACTCGTTTATGCAGTCTTATTTTTACCGGGTTATCTTCTAAGGTCTTCAGTATCAAACCCGTTGATGACACGATAGCGGGATTCACTTCGATCCTGCCTATTTTCTACATTTATGGGATCTTTATAGCCAATTGCGCATACTTAGTTTTCTTCTGTCGATGTTTCTCATCCATGTTGCAATTGTTGGACATAGCAACATGAATTAGGTACGCGGACTTGACTATTTTTTCCAGCAGCACGATGTCGGCTCGCTTATGCGTCACCTGTCTATCAGTGAGGTACCAAGGTGTTTAGGAGCTCATACTTGTGGGCTAGTTTCTGATGTACAATGTAAGTGCAACCTGATGTTATGTGCTGAATGGTTTCTGATTTTTGGTGGTATCTCCTATACATGTCCAATTGGATGTTATTATTGAGATACTCGTTAAAACAATACAAACCTTTTCGTTTAAATAGCCCAATAAGATTGTTTTAAATCGTTTGTATCATAACGATATAATATTTTCAGATATGGCGTTTAAAAATTTTATACAGAAAAGATTTTGCACGTTCCTGGCTCTTGCGGTGCGTGGAATTAATAACTAAATCGTTTATATGTATTGTGTTGAATGTGTGATATGAACTGTTCGTTCTATGCTTGAAATCATCATTCTTAACACGCGAAACACAGCAGAAAATATATACATAAGGCTCTAAATTCCAGCTCAGCAATAACCCGTACACACCTTCTCTGTACCCCAAAGACCTTCGAGACGTGGGCTGAATGGTCCCAAACCAGTAACGCATCGCAATAAGAAATGTGTTCGGAACTTCCCGTGATAAGCATTTATTAAAATGTCGGCGGAAACAGTGGCGTAACAAGACAACGTGGGGCCCTGGTTCCAAGTCGTAAAACTGGGCCTCCTGCCCTCTCTTAATAAGTATATATAAATAAAAAAAAATAGGAGATTTTATAAATCGCAAAAAATATTGAAATCTTGTTTTAACATTCAGAATAGCTCCAATAAATCGGATAAGTCCCACAAAAAAATGAAATAAAAACCATAATATATTCCATATAAACTATTCTAAATAAACAAAACAAAACAACATTCTAAAGTATAATCATAATTCTAATTACACTAACTTATGAATAGACGACTGACTGGTATTACTTTTGTAGCGTGTAACTTATCTATGTTTGCATGCTTTTTCAATTTTGCTTCGTTCTCCGCAGTTTTTTATTTTATCACAACTACAACGCTGAATATTCACAAAACAAAATATAAAATCAGTATCACTGCAATTATATGCCTGTTTTAGTTTAGCACCCAACACAGAAAACAAAAAATTATCACCCAAAGCCATTACCGCATTTACAACTTTTGGGGCTCTAGGTCCTCTTGAAATTAAGGGCCCCTATCGACCACATCCCCTCGGCCCTCCTTTCTATTAAGACAGCTTAAAAATAAATTGTCAACAACTGCTTTGACGGCAGCCTATTTTGCCTTGTTCCACTCTCGACTGGCGTATGGAATAACATTGTAGGGATGTTCTTCTGGAGTAATTAGGGTCTTTAGACTTCAGAAGCAGGCAGTTAGGGTTTTATGTAGTGTTGGCCTAGTGAACATTGCAAACCTCTCTTTATTGCCTCCAATATATTAACCAGTGACGGCTCGTGGGTAAAAAGTAGGGGAAGTTTCAGTTAGAGAAAAGTAGGACAGACAATGTCTAAAATGGGCACCGCATCCAAAACATTTTTTGTAAATATCCACTGCTACACAGCCACTTAAATTCAGAAAATCAAGAATTTTTGAAATGAATATTGTAGGATTTACCAGAATTTTTAATGTCTTTTTTGGCACTAATTGTCAGCACACTTGTTTGTCGACCCGTAATTAAAAGGTCCTTTTTGTCATCTTCATTCTATTGGGAAAATGGAGTTTCTAACAAACTACAAACAATGTCACTAACTGGCCCAAACGAATTCATTTTCAACCACACACACGCGCCACTCCTCCAAAGAATAAAATAAATGGCCGCCGATAAAATACTGAATAAAGTGCGATCGCCACGATCTACTTTACGTAAAATACGAACGGAAATCTTAAACTGCGGCTCTTCCCTAGAGGCGCGGTCTTCGTACATGCGATACTCTCGTTGCCATAGCAACGCATTATTTTCAGGCATTGTTTTCGTTTCTCGCTGGGAGGTTTTTACCGAGCTCGCACGTGGCTCTTCCGTTGGTGGATCGACACAAACGAGTTTGCTGCCTGTTTGTTGGTGGGCGCACATACGTGTTTGCTTAATACGCGCAAGTATATCATTACGTTTTGTGTTTGCCTCTATGTTTCTGACGAGCGGTCAGCGGCAGTACTACGAATGCATTAAATTTAACATTGCAATTATTGATAATTTTTAATGAAATTAATTAGATTTAATATTGAAAATTAGTATATAGTATTGATTTTTAAAGTGTGTTAAAAAATAATTTGCAGGTTTTTTTGGGGTTTTGGGGGAGAGGCACTTCCCCTACTTCCTCCGAATAGCCACCACTGATATCAACACTACCTTCTTTATTTATGTTTTGCCACGTTAGGACATACATAGAAGAAAGTGTCTGTTTCGCACACATTCTGAAAATCATAATTATCAGACACGTTCTGCTAATCTAATAATAGCACCCGATTTAAGACTTACAAAATCTCGGAAAAGATTCATTAAATATTAAACTTTACAATGCTTTGCCACAGATATACAAGGAATTGAAAATCGATGTGTTTAAAACTAAACTTAATCTTTTCCTTGTAAAAAAAGGCTTTTATTCTATCAACGAATATTTACAAGAAGCTCCCACTGCAACCATCCGACTCTGTTTTTGTTTTTTTTTCGTTGTTTTAACTATGTACATACATGAATATATTTTTTTTTAAACTCTGTGTAAGATTTGACCGTTTGAGTAGTTTTAGCGACTTTTTAAGTGAACATTTTTTACTTGTTATATGTAAAGTTTCTTTTGATTTTTGATTGATTGATTTTAATACTGATTGTATGCTTATTGTATGTTTATTTTTATATTTAGCTACGTGTGACAGGCCAGTATTTTAAGTTTTCCCAATACCCCAATTTTATATTCGAATATTTAACTTGCTATAATGTTTCATTTAACAAATGTAGTCAAATAAATAAATAAAGCATTGCACCCAGTGCCGGTTTAATTATTTTCGGGCCACAAGGTCATGGGAACAAGTAACGACCAAAAAAAAGTCCTCTCCTCCATATAACAGACACTTACATCCTCCTTTAATATAATAATATATAAAAATTACCTAATTAAATAATAAAAACAAGGAAAATTATATAACCGATTTTTGTTGCAGCGAGGTGGTAGCGGGCCCTCTTTTCGACAGGCCCTAGAGCGGGCTTCACGGGCCTAATGGGTAATGCGGCCCTACCAAAGCAAATAGCAAATAACTTAAAATAAACTATCAGTTCAGTAATTATTTTGCATCTTCGCTCCCTATTCCCCATAGAAATATTGTTCGATTGATCTTTACCGACGTAAAGCGTTTCGCTGCGACAGAAGTAAACCTGCTGGTGAAGGCCAAGTAAAAATGAAAGCCTGTTTGTCCGTTTGGTGCGCGTTAAAATCTATACACATGGCGAATTTCCTTACTTAAATATGCGCTTTTTTAAATCAATAGTTTTTAGTTCTACCGATAGTTCTATCTAATACGATAGTTTTTTCTGTAGACTTTCACCGGGTCACCGCCGGGCTCCCCAAAAACTCAGGCTCTGGTGCAACTGCACCACTCGCACCTACCATTGTAGTTACGCCACTGGGTGGAAATATTGTTCTTTAAAATCTTTATTACAAATATGATTTTACAAAGTTTCTTAGATAATTGTAAGATTGCTCTTGCCATGTCAGCCCGGAATCGAAGCATGTTTTCAGATAATATACTTCATTCCATGCTTCATTTCGCTCATAAATCATAAAATTTGATATATTTTCATGTGTAAGAGAACGCTTTTTGAAATTTGATATACTTCAACTGTCGCTGATGTAAAAATAGATTACACTTAGTCTCAATGAGTACTTTAACTGGCTATATATTAAGTAATTTTCAGTTAATAACTAAGCCCTTAAAATTAAAAACTTACTCTTTCAAGTCATATACAGATTCTCCCAGCTTGAAAAATCCGTAGTTTTAAGTGGAATATCAGGCCATAGACGCTATAATCTAGCTTGGAACATGCAGAATTAAAAAAATACGGTTTGCATTTTTTTGTTAAAGAAATATTCATTGCTCAGAAACAAACTTTTTATTCTCTAATTCTCGTAATAAAAACTTGAAGGACTTATTATTATTTGAAATTGGGCACTTTTGGATGGATTTTTTAAATCTAGTAACGTAGATAACAACTTTAAACTTGACCTAGTTTTAAATATGAGGCCTTGAAAATCTTCAAAACATAACAAATATTCATGAAAGTAACAAAAAAAAATACTTTGCTTAAATATTTGGTAACATATAAAATTAGGAAATATATCTAACAAAAACTAGAATCGTATTCTTTATTTGAGATCATACTTCTATAACAGTGTCAACACTACCCGGGTCATAATTTTCTTGAAAACTGTCCTGTCTTTGAAATTCCCCAGTTATACTTTTACCTGGTGCAACATCTAGACGTTTTTTCTGGATGATTTGCATTTTCTTCTCACCTGGTTTGCATTTTCGTCTCACCTGGAGGATATATAATAGTTTCTAATAGTTCTATGAATGAAGAAGGAAATGTCATTCTTCGTAAGGCGGGTAACTGGTCTTTTAGAACAAAACCCATGTTCTTTATTTTCTACTTGTCAAGTTATTTTCTCCAAAAAACTTTGAGAGGGTGGAAAAATGAAACGTCGAAGAGTCGGTATACATGAGTACTGTTTGGTGGTAGAAAAACTATATTTTTGACACTCATTTGTTACTAACATCGAAATGTGGCTCGACAGGTTATCGTCAATCATAACCTTTGGCTCATCATCCAGTTTTTTCACAAGCGGGATGACAATGGCATTAAAACAGTTTTCAAATATTTTTGAATCAAACTAACCATTTTTTAATTGGTTGTATCGTGACCCTTTTCCCCCTATAATTTGTCCAAGTGTCGTACAAGTGTTCCCTTTTGTAGACAATATAGGGTGGAAAAATTATTCCATTGGTGGTGCCAGCCATCTACCTTTATTTTTTGACCAAAAAAATTGATAATTTCGTTTCCGGCCCCGTACGCTCAGCGACGAGAGTGTATAAGGTCGTATCGTGATTTGTTGCAAGTAAGGTACGTGTTCCAAGATGCGTGCATTTACGGTACATTACCTTGTTCTGCTTGATGATGATGATGATCCGAGATATACAGGGTGTTTCCTAACTGCGGCACGTAACTCCAGGAGGTGATTCCTTAGGCCATTTTAAGAAAAAAGTTCCTATGAACATGTGTCCGGAGTTGTCTCGATTCTGAGTTAAAGAAATATATTTTTTATAAATATTATAAATATCCTTAAGCCGATTTGGTTGAAATTTGGCAGTGTTATTTGTAGTACTAAGGCGCTAAACCTGCCACTGATCCTTTTTGCAGTTTTTATAGCTTTTGCAGTTTAAGCAACTAAAAATACCACTTTTTGGCCTCTTGTGTTTTGTTTGTATCTTCGTCTTCGATAAAAAAAAAACACTTTAAACAACTCTAATTGTTTTTACACCTACCTGGAGGAGTTTACCATACTGGTATCAGCATACAGTGATAGTACTGTCTGTTACTGTCATAACAGCAAATTTTAAAGTTGTACTACATAGCAGTGATTCCATTATGAATAATTTTAGTAATTCTGAAATGAGTGACATGTACTTTATTTATGGATTAGCAAATTGAAATTCGGAGAATTTACCAAGACAGATATCCTAACAGAGTAATTCCATGTGCTATAGCATTTAGAACGATACAAGATTAAGTGAAACTGGTAGTTTTAATAAAAATACAGGTGGTGGAAGACCAGAAACTGTAACAATGCGTGATCCTTCAAATAGTACCAGGAAGATTGCACTGCCGCTTCAAGTCGGCACAAAAACAGTTTGGAAAGTTTTAAAAAGAAATCTACTGTACCCATATCACATACAGCGGGTTCAAGCTTTATTGCCTCGGGATTTTCACCCAAGATTAATGTTTTGTAGGTGGTTGCTTCATACGGTGGCACACAATAACAATTTTTTACCAAATATTTTATTTACGGAGGAGGCAAATTTTTCACGAGGTGCCATCATTAATTATCATAACAACCATTTTTGGTCCGACGAAAATCCCCACGTTATTAGAGAAAGTCATTTTCAGCAACAATTTTCCCTGAACATATGGGTAGGAATTATTTATGACTACCTAATTGACACATTTTTTTTACCAGCAAGGTTAACAGGTGAATCCTATATAGACTTTTGCAAGAACATCTACCCAATTTGTTAGAATATGTATCCCTACATGTAAGGGCGAATATATGGTTTATGCACGACGTGGCCCGAGCTTATTTTAGTGCCCTTGTTCGTCAGCTTCTCGGCATTACTTACCCTAATCGCTGGATCGGACGTGCAGGGCCTCAAAATTGGCCAGCTCGTAGTCCTGATATGAATCCTCTAGATTTCTATTTATGGGATCATCTGATGGCTCTGGTTTATAAAACTCCTGTACTAGATGTAAACGACTTGAGAAATCGAATAATCGACAATTGCAATGTCATAAGGAATACTCCAGAGATTTTTGAACGTGTCAGACAATCAATGACGAAGCGGTTGCAATCATATATTTTATCAGATGGTAGTAATTTTGTTCATCTACTTTAAGGTCGAAATTGTTTATTTTTTATTTTTCTTTAAGTTATGTATAGTAATTAATACATAGTTTTTATTTTTTCAATGTTGTCCATGATAATTTTTTAAGTGGTTTAAAGTCATTTAATTGTTTTTTTCTCGAAAACGAGGCTAGATACGAACAAAACAAGAGACAAAAAAAATGTATTTTTACTTGCTTAAACTGAAAAAAGACCATAAAAACTGCAAAAAGAGTCAGTGGCGTACTTTTTTTTCTCAATAATAATGGTTGTGGTGCCCCTTGAGACGCCACTAGACTTCCTGGAGTTACGTACCGTCGTTAGGAAACACCCTGTTTATGTTACAGTTATGAAAGTTTTTGTTCTATTGGCAAAATGACCTGGTTATTTAACGTGGCCAACCATTGTTTACCCAACCTTCTTACGAGGGAAGTATTGTACTTGTAAAAAATCATCCTCCGAGATTTTTTTCAGATCTTCACGTTTCAGGGTCCCTAGATGTTGAAAAACGTGTTTTCTCAATTCCGGCGCTCTCTCTATCGGTCTGTTCGCCTCATAGCTCAAAAACTAATTATCCGGTTTATTTCAAATTTTGGTAAAAAAATAAGCGTCATATGGAGATGAGATGGTAATATTTTCAGAAACCTTAAATCCCATACACAACCCGCCAATATATATTGAAACAAGGATTTTTTTTAACAAAACCTATAATGTTAGGTGGATCTGCTCCGTTAGCGTTAGGTTAGCCCATGTTCGTCGATAAAACCATCATTACAGCCATAAACCATCATTAAAGCCATAAAATCGCAAGCTGTCCTGTTAATATTTTGGTAAAAATCCAACATGGCTAAACAGAATGGCGGTCTAATAAAATGTTTAATAATTATTACTAATAAACTGCAAATCCAATTCTTCCCAAATTTTTCATGAAAATAAGGTATATTATGGGGATGAACTGGTAAAATTTTGGTACAAATCCAAATTGCAGGAACAAAATGGAGGCCTAATAAAGTCCAAAATACCAGTGTGTGTACTTCATGGATTGTTTTCAAATTTTGCACAAAAATCAAGTGTGGATAGATCAACTGATAAAAATTTTGGTGCAAATACAAGATGGCGGAATAAAATGGTGGTCTAATTGAATATTTAAAAATTGGTATGAAACATACATATTCGATTGATTTTAAATTTTACACAAAAATCAAGTGTAGTGTAAGGATAAACTGTTAAATTTTTTGGTGGGGAGTCATTCTGGCGCCAAAATGGCGGCGTAATGAAATGTTTAAAATATCAGTCAAAACGTAGCTTGTTCAATTGAGTTGAAATTTTACACTAAAATTAAGTGTGAAACAGGAATGAACTGATAAAATTATGTCATTGCAAAACAAATTAGCGGAGTAATTAAATATTTAAGTCAGAAAAATTCCTTTTCCTAAAAAAGTCCTTCTTGATATGGAGGAAAATGAAAATGTCATAATTAATTAATTAACGACAAATAAAAACAAATAAAAAAAAAATAGTATACAGGAGTATCCAAGCAGTGGTTTTATTTAAGCAGATATTTAGATATGGAGATCAAAAATGTACACTTATTTCAATCTGAATGATGGTTAGATATGTGAATAAAACATGTATTGTCGTAACTTTACATATGCTCAAAATAACTATTCAAGAGTTCGGTGTCTTTCAGCTTGAGAAACACTAAAATCGGCCTGTCGGACCTGCGTTCTCTTTATTACATTGGTTTCACAACGTTTCGAATGGTAATTATCTCCAATCGTTTGCAAGTGTAAACTAAACGCTAACTCTAAAGCTACGGGCTTATATACTAGTCGTGTGCGGTGATGCGTGAAGTTTTCGCCCCTGGTTACACGAATCGCGAAGTTTTAGGTCATTTCGAGCTAGAAGGGGCTTTCATATATTTGGAATATCGACGCTAGGCTTACTGAAAATGCCTTGATTCCTTTTAATGAGAGCTACTTCTATAAACGTCTTTGAGTAAGATTAAAATGCTCCTCGACTCTTACACTAAGAGGGCGTTTTGTCTCTTCCATGTATGATTCACCACACTCACACAGGATTTCGTAAATGCATTCTTTTTTCTTGTCGATGTACTTGGCTTTGTTTATGTCAGAAGGCTTCTTAACGTATTTCCTGATTTGAAAGCGTTTTTGATGTTGAAATCCCTGGCTATTCTTCGAATATTTTCAGATGTTCCTTTAATATAGGGTAATGTGAGAAAGACTGATGTTTCTTGTGGATCGGAATGTATCGTAATATGATGATCATTTTGTAATTTTGATATTGTGTTACTTATTAACCTCTCAGAGTAACCATTCTAAAGTGGATCTTTCAAGGTTCAACGTATTGGTACGGGTTGTTTGTTACAGCTCTGTTGTAAAGTGTTCTTACGATGCCCTGTTTTGTTGCTGCAGAATGATTAGAACCCTATTCCGTGAAGTTAAAATTTATAAATATATTGTCAATACAGTTAGAGTTAGGGGTATGGGTCTTTATTGTTTGCTCAAAATTGAAAGTTTGGAGAATTTCTAATAGAGAAATACTTTGAGGATCTAAAAGATTAAATTTCACATTGAAATCTTCTAATAATATAGTTTTTGATTTAAAAGATAAAGTCAGAACTTGGTTCAATATATCAAGACAGAGATCAAGCTTACCATCAGGGGGTCTATATAATACAATTAAGACAACATTCAGATCAACCAACCTTACAGCACAAAATTCACACTTGTCTTTCTACAGAAAATTTATTTATATTAGGTAATGGTTTAAAATCGATACTATTTTTCACAAAAATCATTGTCCCACCATGCCGGGAGGAACTTCTGTAGTAGGATATGGCATTCTTTTACCCCTGTAGACAGATATACTGAGCCTCATCAGTGGACAGCCAGGTTTCCGTAAAACATAGTGCTGATACATCTGGAAGTTTATTCACAAGAAAAGCTTCGAGCTCATGGAGTTTATTTTTGTTGCTTTGTATATTGAGATGCATGCATTGTAATTGGACATGTTTTTGTTTACTAGAGTTTAATCCCGTATGATTTCTATTTGGGGTGTGTGAATATATAAAAAATCACCCTATTCTGTAGTTTTACTTCGTCGATCTTCTGGTCATATGTTTTGGTGTCCATAACTACTCTAGCATTCCCTTTGTCTGCAGGAAGAATCTTATGGAACTGACTTTTTACAGGCGTTTAAGTGTGGTTTCTTCTTGTTTGGATATATTATTTGTTGTGTTTGTCTTTTTAACCAAAACAATTCTTATTCTATGATCTGCTTTAGACTGAGGGATGTTGATGGTTTCGACAGTTGCAATTATTTCAAAAACTGGTGTGCGGTTTGTGCCACTGCGAAATTCAGACCCTCGCTCAACAATGGTTCTTCTGTCTCTGACAACATTCTTTTTAATACGTTGACTATAGTCTTTCGAGCATCTCTTGTTGGTTTTGTTCTCAAATGTATATGCAACATTTGCCGTAGTAAATTGGAAATTCGTCTAGTATTATAAAGGCAAAATTGGTAGTATATGGTTACTCTCTGTTTACACCTAAAGACGTTCGTGGTTATTTTAATTTTATGCAGAATAAATAAAAGCTTCGATGATATTAACGTCCAGTTAATATTTTCTAAAGATTAGACACAAAAAAAATTAAAGCATGTGTTATTTTAAGTTTAATCCTTTATCACCAAGTAAACTTGGCCATTTAGTTAGACTACAAAAAGCCAGCTTTTTTATTATGTGTTATTTTATAAAATAACATTATCTGTTGAATACATACAAAAAATTTACAAACAATTCCACTGTATTTGTTTAAAACAGCATATATTCAACTGCATACTATAGCTTCTGGTACCCTTAAGGTTTGTTTATTCGAGATGATATGTTCGAAGAAGCTATTGTGTCACGAAACACGTCACGTTGTGTTAATCAAATATAGAGGTATAGTTTTTGTGAAAAAGAGATTATAGTTTTACATTTTACATAATATTATTATGCATTTTTACCGAGTATCTTCTGACACAACCGTATTTTTTAATATCCTTATACAGGATATCGGAGTAAGTTTATATTGTTGATTCTGCTGCTGTACCGGGTATCCAATTAAGAATGGTCCATAACTCGGTAACCGTTGATCACACAATTATGGGTAGATCGGACTAGATAAATTGCATGAAACTATTTTCAATAACAGCAACTGAAAAATGGAAATGCCGATTTTCTCTCGAATTTTCCTAATTAAGGTTTGTCGAAAATATAAGCATTGTATTCTGCAGGCAATTATGCAACTTTCTGCTATTTTTCATTTTTTTTTTCTGCTTTCAGTAATAAAGTGGTAGGGAAAGGTCAAAAGTTTATATCTCGGTTTTGGATGAACCGATTATATTGAACTTTGTGTCAGAATAAAGCGCTTGTTTTGCTCTTCGCGCAGAGCTATTAACTGTAGGTATCGTAATGTTTCCATTAGTGGTCATTAGATGGCCTTTTTTCTTAATTCTTCAAATAATATGGATTTTCTCAAAAAAATCAAATGGTATGATATGGCTTTTTGGTCATAATTTAATTGAAGGTTATAAAAGGTATTTAATAATGAAGTAAACATCCAGGTAAGTATTTAAATTTAAAAAAGTTGATAATGGTGGCCCGAATCCGAAACTTCAATTAAAAAACTAACCTCGCCAATTTGTAGAGGAGAAAAAGTGACAATGATGAAGTGAAAATTATTTTCATCTGTCATTTCAACTAAGCCTATAATTTTTGAAAAACTAAAAATAAAACAAAAAGTATTCATCACATCATTTTAGACTTAGTTGAAAAGACAAATGAAAATAATTTTCACTTCATCATTGTCACTTTTTATCCTTTTAATCCGGCGTTTCTGATTCGGGCGACCATCATCAACTTTTTTAATTTAAATACGGACCTGGATTTTTCTTTCACTATTCGATACCTTTTAAAACTTTAAATTAAATTATGACAAAATAGTCATATCATATAATCCGATTTTTTTGAAAAATTCGTATTATTTAAAGAATTACAAAAAAACTCCAACTAGTGACTGCTAATAGAACCATTACGGTACAGTTAATAGCTCTACGTAGAGCAAAAAAAGCGCTTTTTTTGACACCAAGTTCAATTTAATCGGTTTATCCAAAACAGAGATATAAACGTTTGAACGAAAAAAGTTTGACCTTCCTCCACCACTTTATTACTGAAAATTCGACAAATCTTAATTAGAAAAATTCAAGAGTGGATTTCCATTTTTGATTTGCTGCTACGCCCCCTAGCGGCCATTTTTCAAACTTGAAAATACTTTTCAGCGATTTTTTTTGGTTGGTTTACCCGTAAATATGTTTTCCCCATAATTGAGTGATCAACGATTACCAAGTTGTAGCCGGAGACCATTCTTAATTGTTCTATAACAGGTTGATGTGGGTCACCGACAGAAACCTCATTAGTCTAGCGAATATAAGAATTGACCTTGAAAAACGTCTTTTAGTAAAAAAATACATTGCGTTTTAAAAAAAAAGTGTTAAAATTAAATATATATTTAATTTTTTTAACAGAAAAGATCTACAGTTTTTCAATAAATAAAAACATAAACCTATTTGATAGACTAATGTACCACTTTGACCGATCGTCAGTGCAATAGACTCGCTTACATACAAATTAGGTAAATATCCTTCAATGTTTCTTAATACACCAAAAACGATTCTTATCTCTGCACATTTCGTGGAACAAAACACTGGTTCAGATATGTAGATGATACTTTTGTTGTTTGATTTCGTGGACAGGAAAATCTCCTCAAACACCATAATATTAAATTCACAACAGTGGCGGCTCGTAGATTTAAGAACGGGTGAAGCGCAGCGTAGCAAGGTTCACAGCGTCAAGCACGAAAATTTTTCTGGGTGCTACGCCCAAAATGGCTGTTTTTTTAACCTTTTCATGATGTTAATTATCCATAGCTTTGGAGCGTTTTTTAATACTTATGGGAAATAATATGAATTTATAAGATTTTAAATATGGTTTTTTTGTTCTTAAAAAACAGTTATGTACCTATATCTTAAAGCTAATTTCGATTCGATTCGATCGATGCAAAACTGCTTCCGCCTCCGATGATCCGAACGCACTAATTTACATTAATTCTATAACAAGCTCCTGCAGCCTGCAGCAGCAGTTTTATGCTGCTCCCATCTCTATTTGGCTAACGGATATTCACCATTGGGTTGCCATAGCAACTGCCGTAAACAAATCTAAGCGTGGAAGCCGGAGTGCGGGGGGAGTCTGATGCGGAATTTGTTACTGCTGATTGTGATTCCTCCACGGTCGCTCTTATGAAAAGGTGTTCAGCGCGCTACGTTTTTGAGTCATTATTATTTTTTGAGTATATAACGCACTAGTTTTAATAGAAAATAATGGTATAATTAAGTAAATAATGTGAATTTATATAACACATACTACATTTTTATGATACAAATGTAGATTATAAAATGCTTAATATTTTAAAACTATTTTTATTTTTAAGTAATTTGATTGGAAAATGAAGGAGAATCGATGCTTCACCCACGTCCCCTGGCGAGCCGCCACTGATTCACAATTTGTTTTTTATATTGGTTTAAACGAAGAAAAATGGTACATTAGGACATTCTGTGTATAAATGCAAATTCTCATCACCATCCAGCACAAAAAAATTGGTTAATAACTCACTAGTATTTGGAGCCATTTCGGATTTCTGATCAAGATTCTCTAACATCCGAAACAGCAAAACTGACCTGAAAGCTCTGAAAGGCGTTCGATTAAAACCAGTGACGGCTCTTACTCTAAAATTTAGGGTGGGCCGAGGCTCAAGGCCAATCAAGGACAGTTTTACAGTGAGGGGGTATTGAGGTAATTACCCCTCTCCCTCTTCTCAGACCGGTCCAACATCATGTGTAATTTACATATTTATACGTGAAAATTACGATTAAAAACTTGGCTAGGAAAAAAAAACAGATGCCAAAGTGAAAGCTACATACACAACCAAAAAAGTAGGTATATTGCCCAGCAAGAACCACGATGCGGCAGGCTGAATTATAAAACAAACTGCAAATTATATTTTAAAATATTCACTTCACATTTCGTCACCACATTTAAACATGTAACATGGAGTGAAAATACCTAATATAATATATTAACCATCATTAGTCATGACTAATATAAAAAACTAAGAAATGAATTTAAAACTAAGCAGTATTATTTCATAACAATTACAACTAATATCTGAAAAATGGTAGTATTCAATTCGGAAAAATTCTGGGGATACGGCCACATCGAGACGGGCCGGTGTTGGGTGATATAAGCAACGACGAACGTTATAGCATGGGGATATAGGCGAACGTACTACGTACCGCGTGAATTAGTAACTGAAGTCTAGCATGTGAGATGATGGAATTGGCTGGCCGAGCTACCCTCTATAATAAATATATTAGAATATCTGTGGACGGTGGCCAGCGGACTGTTGTTAATGGCGTTATTTGTATGTTAGTCAAGCAACGATAATAGATTTTAGGGCTTTTGCAAAATTATTTTTGAATAAATATTTACCTACAAGGCCCGGCCGACCCTGTCGCCCCTGAGGAGCCGTCACTGATTAAAAGATTTAGTATTCCAACTCCGCGAAAGGAGAATGAAAAGGAGCCACAGTTAGGTAGTGTTGTTCTTCCCCTACATACATGGCACTTCAAACAAAATAGGACGATTACTTCGGCGGTCCAGCATACGTACAATCTTCAATACATATAAGATTGGACAATACTTGCAATCAGAATAGATACATAATCAAAAAGTAACTAAGTTCCTAGTAACTGTAAGTTACTTTTTAAAAGAAACTAGTTAGTCTAAAAAGATACATTGTTTCCTGGGTTTAACATAGGTAATATAACTGTACTAAATACGTTATCAGGTACTTATTAGATACTTTTATATCTATAGTACGTATGATATAACTTAACAGAAGTAACTGTAATCAAAGACACGCATCAGCCGGCTGAAAGTGGCTGCTGTAGCGATAGTGCTGGTGATAACGTAAAGAGTGAAAAGAACCATTTTTGTTCAAAAGCTTTTATTTTATATACCATCATATTTATCGTATGAGTAAGAGAAAAACAAAAATCAACTTGCATATAATTTTTAAAGGGTCGCTCTCTCATTAGAAGGGGTAGAATTTTTGATATCTTTTCGTGAGCCTCACGTCTTATTATTAAACTATTATTATCGCTTGGAGTATTAACATTTAATTAGATTTGTTTTCTTCAAAAAAAATAGTATATATGATCAATCATAACTTTCTTGGTAATTACCGTGCTTATTTTTGTGAGGAGAAAGTTTACATAGGGTAACAAAAAGGAATAAAGCAAAGCGATAATATTTCTTATATAACATTGGAAGTAAGGTGTGTTTAAAATTTATTCAAACCCAAAAAACTTCAACTGGAAAATATAAGTTTTTTTTTAAATAGCAATTGGTGAAAGTAATTTTTTACTCCTAAAATATTTAAAAAAACACTACGAGACACATTTTACAGCCTTTATATGTAACATTGTTCTCTAACTCATAAAGTAAAAAAGTTAAATGGTAGTCCAATTTATATTCAGTATCCCTGTATATTTATCCTTTAAGAAATAGGTTTTAAAATTCAGAATTTAAGAATAAATATATAGGAGGTTCCATTTAAAACATAGTACATTTTTTGTACTACTTTTTGACCCACCTGTTTACGCTACTAATGTTTCAATTGTGTTTTGTTGCCAAATGTAATCTATAAAGCATAAACAACGGAGTGTTGTTGACTTACCCTGTACACACCACTTAGCTTCCTGTCAAATTTGTATTACTTACCTAACTACTTTACTACCTAAACCCCACCTACATCATAATATTAATCACCTTCAGAAATAAATAAATTCGTAGAAAAACTATATATTTAAAAAATCTAATATTCTAGGTAAACCTAGTTATCTTGTTTATATGATTTATAATTTATTTATAGATATTATAAAAAGCAAACAAACTGCACTTTACGGCTTGTTACTGCAAATCCAGTAACTAAACTCAAACTAACACAAACACATAACAATAGCTTGCTATGTTCCCTTCTGATATCGAAGTAACAATGGTAGGAGTAGTAATAAAAAGTTGGTGAAACTTTCGGAAAATTAAAAAAGATAAAGTCAAAGAGTGAGCGCCATCAAAGCGGGAGCGGCAATAAAGCGTTTCTTACACCTTTTTTACACTTTCTTACATCTTTTACGCGTGTTGCAAAGTTTTTATAGGATTTATACGTCAAAGTTAACCAGACTGACAAATATATATTTGTGATAGTCTTTTGTAACTAAAGTTACTTTTTGTAACTAAGTTATATTTTGTAACTAAAGATGCTATTCAAAAGTAACCGTTACAAGATACTCCACAAAAGTATCTAGTTACAAGATACTTTTTCCATAATTAAAAAAGTAACTAAGTTACTTCAGAGTAACTCAGTTACTTTATTGTAACTTAGATATTAGATACTCCCAGCTTGCAATCCCCGAAAGATGTTGTACCTTGCTCCTATGAGGTAGTGTATGTAGGAGAAACGGGACGCTGGATATCCACTAGACTTAAGGAACATGAACGATGTATTAAAAAGAAACAAATTGTCTGCTGTAACTAAACACCAGCATACCACCGGTCATATTACAAATGTTAAAGAAACCAAGGTTGTAGCGTCGGTTCTAGGATTATAAACGAAAAATTAAAGAATCTAGAGTTACGGCCTACATCACACGTGGAAACCGATCTTAACACAGGTTTGGGGTTCGGCAAGCACAAGTCGGGCATAAAAGCCCGCCTGAGTTTCTCCGAGCTCATTCAGTATTCAGATCTTGTGTAGTAAAGATCCCTGAAGATGCTTGGTGCAATCAAAGGCGAAACGTCGGATAGTTATGCCAATTTGACACGGTCTAATCCCAAAAAAAAACATTATTCCTTAGTTGAGGAAAGCCGTGAAAGCTTCCGTTCTATGAATAAATTAATTATTTTTACTCGGGACATTTTTTTCTTCGTTGATGAATAAGACGTTGAAAAGACGATTCCTTTTAAAGTTACATACTCGTTTTGGCTAGTTTATATTAACCCCTTTGGAGCATTTTGTCGTTGCTGAAAATTATCTTTTTTGTTTAGATTTTTGGAAATCTGCTATTCATCACGCTTCAATACCGGAAAGAAAACTTGTAAGGATGACAAGTGGCCACACAAGGAATTTCGATTTCCGTCCCCACCGGTGTCTCAGAAAATACTGGATACCATCGTTCCTGTATCAACCGAGAGGTATAAACGAGCTATTATTAAAGACCGCACTGACTACCTTTCGCTCTCATTGTCACCTCCGGGTTCCAGAAGTGAAAGTATACTCCTAAGGGATTGTCCATCGCTGTAAGTAATTATTTAACTCTTTTTTAACTAGAGATGTAAGGCGAGAATATTTTTAGGATTGATAAAAATAAGCCTTTTGCCGCCAACATAATCTGATTATGTCTGTTTAAGTAGGTTAAGCTGAGAATAATATTTCTCCACCCCATTTCTAGTTAATTCGGTGAATGTCGCGGAAATAACTACGATACTAAAGGTTTGGTTTTACTTTCTTTAAACTGAAATGATCAATCTCGGGATCAACCGCAACTATGCAGAATACGATAATTCTAGAAAAAAAAATCATTTTTCGGATACGACAAATTTCCTTAAAATGTGGATCGATTTGCATGTTTTTTTTATAAAAGCCGCATAAAAATAATAAACAGATAACGCTTGTTTAACAAAATGTCAAAAACGTTACTTTTTTAATATTCTGGCAATTTTATAAATAGACGCAAACGGTTGCCAGGGTCAGTGGTTGATGACAAAAGATTATCAACCTTTCCGATTAAAGGGGAGGCTCGAAAAAGGAAATATATATATGTACGAGTATAATGAAAATAAATATTAAAAAAGCTTATTTATTTTTGCCCTTCCTGTAGAAAATCCTGCTGCCCCTCATATGGTATCTGATGGTTGAATATAGCAATTTTGAGCCTAAAAACAATGTGGCTTCAAAAAGAAAATTATTTAATTTTGGAGATACAGATTTTATTAAAGTTGTAAAAAGTAAGTACGTGTATGTGGAATGTATATGAATAGGTATCAAAATAGAAAGAAAAAGGCGTCAGGAACGAAGTTCAACTACGTAGTACTTTAGAGATTGTTTTTACCCAATTACCCTTATTATGTCCAAAAAGGTGGACTGTGGACCAGAATACATCAGCGCCTGCTCGACATTTTTCAGGTTTCTGGGTTGTCCTTCCTTAGTAGGCCTAATGCCGATTTGATTAAAGTTAATATCCTCATTTAAGGTTTCTTTATAAAGAATAATAAATTGTTTTTTTCATACCTCAGCCACTGTATTGCATTTGCATTCTTCTTTCGTTTGATTATAGCTTCTTCTAGTGAGTCTGTGCATTGTTGCATTTGAACTAATATAAACTTCTTTCTTCGGGGAGCATGTTTACTTCTCTCGTAAAAGGAAAGTATTATAATCGTGAAAAAATCACCCTCCGAGATTTTTTTCAGATCTTTACGTTTCAGGGTCCATAGCTAAAAACAATTGATTTCAAATTTTGGTCAAAAATTAAGGGTCATATGGGGATGACCTGGTAACATTTTGGTAGAAATCCAATATGGCAAAACAAAATAGCGGTCTAGAGAAATGTTAAAAAAATTATTGCTAAAAAACTACTTATACAATTTATCTCACACTTTGCACAAAATTAAGTATTACATAGGAATCAACTGGTAAAATTTTGGTAATAATTCGAGATGGTAGAACAAAATGGCGGTTAAATAAAATATTTGTAATAGTGAAAAAATCACCCCTTTAAGTTTTGCCAAAACGTATGTTTTATCTATTTCATCGGTCTGTCTGTCAGTTTATCTGTCGGTCTGTCATTTCACGGCATAGCTTGAAAACTACTTATCAGATTGACCACAAATTTTAGTCAAAAATTAAGGATCATATGGGGATGACCCGGTAATATTTTGGTAAACATTTAATATGCCGGAATAAGATGGCGGCCTAGTGAAAAAAAAATTACCTCAATTTTACACAAAAATCTAAAGTTATATTGGGATGAACTGGTAACATTTTGGTATGAATATAAGATAGCAAAACAAAATGCCGGCCTAATAAAATATTTAAAAAATCAGGCTAAAACACTACTCATTAAATTAATTTCAAATTTTGTGCAAGCATTAAATGCAATATAGAGATAACCTGGTAAAATTGTATTACGAATTCAAGATGGCGGAACAAAATGGCGAACAAATAAGATTTTTAAAAAATCAACGTAAGAAAATCTTATTAAACTGACTTTAAATTTTGCAGAAAAATTAAATGTAACTTAGAATAAACTGGTTCGAATTCAACACGACGCACAGTGGGGCCGGGAAAAGCAAAAGTTGGCCAGAATTAAATTTGTGGTTTTGAGAATTAAAGTGATATAAGGATCATAAGTTTAGCGTATAACTAACCGATTACATTAAGAATTAAGCAACTAGGAATTTGGGAAGAAAAAATATTTGAGAAAATAAAAATTTATTAACTTATAAAATATTAAACATTTTTAATCTTCTTCCGACTCCTCATCAGATTCTAGACCGTTGGTTGATTGGGACGAGTCATCTGTTTTTCGAGTGGCAACAGTAGGTATCAACATATCTAGTACTTCCGCTAAAAAGTTTTTCATATTCTTTGCGGGCAAATTACGTAAGCTTGATATAAGGAGGTCTGAAGATATTAAATATATCTTGATTGGTATTAGCTCTAGATGATTTTCGACCAAACCCTTCCCGAAATCTTTTAACGTCTTTATTCGGTGCCTCTGACATTAAGGTAGCGTATGTGAGTTCAGGAAGATCCAAATTTGATCCCATAAATTTCGTTTTTCTTCTTCTAGTTCTCTCACTACTTTCTTGAAAAGAAATCAATGGCCGGCCTTTTTTTTGTTTACCTTCCGTAAATTTAGGAAACGCCAGGAAAGATTCAAGCCAAACTTTGTTTTTCTCTAGAAAAGTATCTTCTTTTCATTGTGAAGCTTGCCATCGTGACTTAATATCTGAAGTGAATCGATAAACTTGATTTGCTAAACTGCGTACCTTTGCTTTGGGGTAACTCAAAAATTCCTTAAGATAGTTCATTATAAACTTACTTTGCAAATGCCACTTTCTTGAGTCGCATCTCTTCATGATGTTCTACGATTCTAGTCGAGAGATCGCTATGTTACAAGCACTTGATCCTGCAGCAAAAAAACATTGGTTCAAAATTTAGAGCGATATGTAAAATAGAGCACTAATTTTCTTTTCGTAATACTCAATCAAAGAGATTAAAAAGCAAAATGTCAACGTAAGGTAGGGCTACTACTTCCAAATAAGTAAAACATCCATTTGTAATCAGCACTTTTTACAGAGTGTTTGAGAATTTGTTACTAAAACCCTCAGTTTATTTAAAAGCATTGTTTCAATATTTTAAGACACTCTGTAGAGTACGCTTATAATTACAAATGAATGTTTCAGTTAACTAGAGGTAGTAGCCGTGCGTTTCGTTGTTCGTTGAGTTTCTTTAATCTTTTTAATTTAATATTTATTACATCTTATGGAAAAATATTTAGTGTCCATTTTCTATGGCAGTTAGTACGTTTTTGACCCTATCAGGTTCAAAACCGCAAACTTGCTCAAGCATTTTTTGCATGAATAGAAAGTTGAATACCTATATTTTACGCACATGCTTAATGTATATCTCCGGCAAACCCGAGTATGCTCTTTAACACTAAGAAAATTTTATGATTTTCTAATTTAAATACCTTTTCTACATGCATATAAAAAACCCCAGAGATCCGTCAAAATATTTAAAATATAAATTAAGGAAATTTTGTAAAATATACTACTTACCACTAGGTATAGAATCCATAGTATATCACTTTAAAGAAACCACTAATAATATTATCACAAATAAGCAAAAACACATAAAATAATAATGGCCCGTAAACAAACAAGTACGTGTATACCAACATGGAATTAACGTCGCATCGCAGTAAGCCGTGACTGACTCGAGGCGCCTGAATGGGTGTGGGGTATATGCATCGGTAATTAATCTAACACTACGCAACTAGTAAAGACCGATTATTGCATTTTTGTAAAATCACTTTTGGCTAAGTTTGTTAATTGGCGGGCCCCTATGTGTGACGTAACCAAAAGGCGGTGCATGTTAATGTAAAAACTGTTTATTGAATTTATTTTAAATTATGCTCAAAAATCAAGCGTGGCATAGGTAGAAACTGGTAAAATATTGGTACGAACCCAATATGATGGAACAAAATGGAGCCGATTAAAAATGTATATATGTGTTACTAAATGACTATATACTGAACTCAATTGGGTCACAGTTCACTATTCCTAATAAAAGGAAAGATTCATAACAAGGGAAGTTGCCGCTAATGGAAATTAACCGACTTTTTTATAATTCTATACCAGTAATTTGGAACAAAAATAGTCTTCCCTCTTCTCTCCTACACTATGTATGAAATGTATGTAGGAATGTCCAGATAACATAATATATGTATATATATATATATATATATATATATATATATATATATATATATATATATATATATATATATAAAAATAGAGTTAATAACAAGGAAATTTCCGGGTGAAGGAAACTGATTTTGTATGTGGTTTTCTCAAGATTTTAATAGGTCACCATTTTGTTCCACCATATTCTTATCAATATCTTACCAGTTTCTGCCTATGTCACACTTGAATTCTGACCAATATTTAAAATCAAATGAATAAGTAGTTTTTACCCTGATTTTTTAAAAATTTTATTAGGCCACCATTTTTTTTCCGCTATGTTGAATTTGTACCAAAATTTACAGAACAGTTACAGAAATCAATTGAATAAGAAAGTTTTTTACCCTGAATTTTTAAACCTTTTATTTGGCCACCATTTTGTTCCTCTATCTCACTTAATTGTGCAAAATTTGAAATTAATCGAAATAGTAGTTTTGTAGACTGATTTTTTAAATATTTTATATGGCCGCCATTTATTTTGCGATCTTAGGTCTACCAAAATTTGACCAGTTCATTCCCATGTTACACTAGGCCGCCATTTTGTTCCGCCATGTTGGATTTTTACCAAAATTCAATAATCCCAAATTTTTGACCAAAATGTAAGTAGACTTTTAGTTATGCCGCGAACAGGCAAGTCGACAGACAGACAACGCAATTAAGAAAACACATTTTTGGCATCTAAGAACAATACTTCACTCTTACGAGGGAACCCGGAACTTCCCTCATTATGAATAATTCTTTTTATTAGGAATAGTGAAGTGAACCAATTTAGTTCAGTACATAGTTATTTAGGAACACATATACTTTACTGTCTTATCAAACATTTTTATTGGACGCCATTTTGTTTCAATATATTGGAACCCTACCAATATTTTACCAGTTTCTACATATATACACTTAATTTTGGGCATAATTTAAATTTAATTAGAAGTAGTTTCTACCGCACACACAGCAATTTTGTTACGTCATGTTGAATACGCACCAGTTTATCCCTATATCATATTTAATTTTTCTCCAAAATTTACAGTGAATTCAAAAAGAAGATTTTTTACGCTAATTTTTTTAACATGTTATTTGGCCGCTATTTTGTTCCGCTATCTTGAATTCGTAACACAATTAATGCTTGCCCAAAATTTGAATTTAATCTAATAAGTAGTTTTTTTCAGATTGGTTTTTTTAAATAAGCCATCTTGAATTCGTACCAAGTTCGAGTTCATCTTTATATAACACTTAATGATTGTGAAAGGACTGCAAAGCTTGAAATTAATCGAATGGGTAGTTTTTTTAACCTGATTTTATCTCTCTCTCCCTCTCTCGTTCTCTCTCGACTAATTCTAACGTCTGCTTTCCGCTATCAAGGTCAATCTGGACGGGACCTACAGTTTAAAGTGGGCTACGAATCACGGTCCTGGTTCATTTTTCCGATCCCCAGCCCACACCTCATCCTCGAACTGCCGACTCTGAGGTGACGATGTAGCTTTTGATTTTACTCAAGTGACCTACAGACTGACAAATGTGTATCTGCTTCAACAAACCCTATCCACCTACATTCGGTCTCAATCAGCCTGAATGAGATCTCGCATGATTTAGAAACATTTTACACTTTCCTGTATAAATTAAGAGTCATAGGAGCATCACCAGTTAACATTTTGGTAAAAATACAGTATGACCAAACAAAATGGCGGCCTAGTGAAATGTTAAAAAAATTATTATTAAAAAACTACTTCTCCAATTTATCTCAAATTTTCCACAAAGATCAAGTATTATGTTGGATTCAACTAGTAAAATTTTGTTACGAATTCAAGACGGTCAAAAAAATGGCGGCGAAAAAAATGGTTGCAATCGTGAAAAAAAATCATCCTCTCAGGTTTTACATATCTTCACGTTTTAGCGTCTCTAGATGCCCAAAAATATGTTTTATCAATTCCGTCAGTCCGTCTGTCGGCTTGTATGTCAGTTCACGGTATAGGTTAACAACTACAACTTACCTGATTGACTTCTAATTTTGATAAAAGATTAATAATCGTATGAAGATAACCTGGTAATATTTAAAAAAAATCCAATATGGCGAAACAAAATGGTGGCCTAGTGAAATGTCAAAAAAATTATTATTAAAAAACTGCTTATCCAATTTATCTCAAATTTTGCACACACATCAAGTGTTATGATGGAATCAATTGGTAACATTTTAGTACGATTTCAAGACGGAGGAACAAAATGGCGGATTAATAAAATATTTAAAGATTCAGCCTGAAAAATTACTTAATGGATTGATTTCAAATTGTGTGATTCTAATTGTGGTATAGGGATCAACTAGTAAAACTGTATTACTAGTTCAAGACTGAGGAAGGAAATATCGGCCAAATAAAGTGTTTGAAATCGTGAGACAAACCCTCAGGTTTTATTTATCTTCACGGTTTAGCGTCCCTAGATGCTAACAAATATGTATTATCGATTCCATAGGTCCGTCTGTCGGTTTGTCTGGCTGTCTGTCAGTTCGCGGCATAGCTTAAAAACTAGTTACCCGATTGACTTCAAATTTCAAGCAAAAATTAGGGGTAGCATGTATCTGGTAATATTTTCATAAAAATCCAATATGATGAAACAAAATGGAGGCCTAGTAAACGTTAAAAAAATTATTATTAACAAACTATTTATCTCAAATCAAGTATTATGTTAGAATCAACTGGTAAAATTTTGGTACGAATCCAAAATGGAGGAACAAAATGACGGCATAATAAAATATTTATATGTTCAGCCTGAAAAACTACTTAATGGTTTGATTTCAAATTTTGTGCTATAACCAATTGTGGTATAGGGATCAACTAGTAAAACTGTTTTACTAATTTAAGATTGCGGAACAAAATGTTAAGGTTATCTTTACGTTTTAGCGCCCTAAATGCCAAAAAAATATGTTTTATGAATTCCGTCTGTCTGTCAGTCTACTTACCAGATTGACTTCAAATTTTATTCAAAAATTAAGGGTCATTTGGGGATGATCTGGTAAATTTGGTAAGAATCCAATATGGCGGAACAATGTTAAAAAAGTTAATACTAAAAAAACTAATTATCCCATTTACCTCAAATTTTGCACAAAAATCAAGTGTTACGTAGGAATGATTACGAGTATGTAACATTTTGATATGAATCCAAGGTAGCAAAAGAAAATAGCGGCTTAATAAAATATTTAAAAAATCAGCCTGAAAATAATCCTTATTAAATTAATTTCAATTTTTAATTTAGAATTAAGCATGATATAGAGATAAACTGGTAAAGTTGTGGTACGAATTTAAGATGGCGAGACAAGATGGCGGCCAAATAAACTTTTTAAAAAATCAACGTAAAAAATCTTGTTCAACTGACTTTGAATTTTGCAGAAAACTTAAATGTGAAACTGGTACGAATTGAATATGTACGTAAGAAAATGGCGGTATGTGTCAATGTAATAACTACTTATTGGATTTATTTTAAGTTATGCCCAAAAGTCAAGTGTGGGATAGGTAGAAAGAAACTGGTAAATATTGGTAGGATTCCAGTATGATGGAACAAAATGGCGCCCAATAAAAATGTTTGAAGACAGTATTTGTAACACATATATACTGTGACTATGTACTGAACTAAATTGAATCACACTTCACTATTCCTAACAAATCGGAAGAAAATCATAACGAATGAAGTTCCAGATAAAGGAAATTTACCATTTTTTTTTAACATTCTAATAGACCATATTAGATTTTTACGATAGTGTTACCATGTCATCCCCATATGACTTCAAGTCAATCGAGTAAGTAGTTTTTAGCTATGCTGCGAACAGACAGACCGACCGACCGACAAACAGGCAGGTAGACCGTAGCAATTGAGAAAACATGTTTTTTTTGGCATCTAGGCACCCTAAAACGTGAAGTTCTGAAAAAATCCCAAAGGGTAATTTACACGACTACAATATTTTCCTCTTACTCTCTTAGGAAAATAAAAACACTCTAAGCTAATAAAAACTCAAAAATAGACAATACGACGTGTGGGCGAAGAAATATGATTTAGAGATGGTCTATCTAATCCAAACAAAAATAAGTTTTTGAATATATTTGCGTTAACAGTTGACAGCTGCAAATTATAATTATTAAGTATACGTAGTTAAGCGATCAATGTAAGTAAATGTATGATCATTTTCTTTCATATATGTGGTAACCTTTAAATAAATATGTAAAATAATTTTAGAAACACTAGCGTTTAGAATTTTTTGAATAGTGCCAAGGCGGGTTATTTTTATCCTTAGTATATTCCGCGATGCTTTGCGTGCTGTGCAATGAACTAGTTAGATGTGCAAAATTCCAACAAAAATGATGAAAAGCTAGTTTATACATTACATTTGTAACTGACGGGCTTGTGCTTAATTTTTTCAAAAATGGATATGACAGTTTTAATTGGAGCTTCTGGACTATTTGTATGAAAATAAGCGACGTTTTTTAATGTACGATGATGTGTTGCGTGATGTCAAATGAGACTATGTATCCGATAAATAACACAACACCAATTTACAGGGACTTTTATTTATTCTTTAACGGGTTCAGTTCAGTATTGCTTCATTTTTTTATCGCTATCATTCCACTTACTTTTTATATCTTATATAAGCGACATGTATACAGAAAACCCACATCAAAATCTTTCATAACACCAACAATCATTATTGAGGAATTTGTCGAACTTTCAAAAGTCGATGAAGTTGAAGAAGTTCGAGCACCAATTTGGTTTCCTAGGATAACGAAATCTTGCCCTAATATTAAATAGTAAGTTTGTGTTGACAGATTTCCCATGGTACTAACAATATCCAAGTGGCTACTGAAATGTGCGCAATTTTTACCAAAAGTCTGTTTGAATGTTGGAAAATCCTTTTAAGCATCCAAACTTCGATAATACCAATAAAAAAATCGGTAAATTCCCTTTACATGGAACTTTCCTCGCTCTGAATATTTCCATTCACCATATGGTATTCGTACCAATATTTTAACAAATTGATTTTTGGGCATAATTTAAAACTTAATTAACTAGTTTTTACACTCATGGAAAATATTTAAATCTTTTTAAAAAGATTTAAATATTTTTAGAGATTTAAATCGTTTCGAAAAGATTTAAATTTTAATTTTTAAATCAAAGATATTTTTCAAAAGGATTTAAATCATAAATCAAAAATCATTATTTGAAAAAAGATTTAAAATCGAAGTATTTAAATCAAAAAAATAAAATCGTAAAAAGATTTAAATCTCACTGATTTGTCACAGCTCTGCCGCCATTTTGGATCGTAATTTTGAATTCGTACTAGTTAATCCCTGTATTTTATTCAATTTTGCTGCAAGATATTAATTAAGTCAATTGAATCAGAAGATTTTTTACATTGATTTTTTAAGACATTTTATTTGGCCGCCATTTTTTTTCTCCGTCTCGAATTTATACCACAATCTTGCCAGTTAATCTCTATATCACAGTTAATAGATGCCTACAATTTTAAATTTATCTAATAAGTAATTTTTTTGACTGATTTTTATAAATAATTATGTCGCCATTTTGTTGTGCTGTCTTGGATTCATGCCAAAATATTACAGGTTGCTTCTTTGGTTTTTGTGCAAAATTTAAAACAGATTGGACAATTTGTTTTTTAGTAATAATTTTTTTAACATTTCACTAGGCTGCCATTTTGTTTTGCCACCTTGGATTTTTACCAAAATAATACCAGGTCATCCCCCCATAACTCTTAATTTTCTATCAAAATTTGAAGTCAATCGGGTAAGTAGTTTTTAGCTACGCCGCGAACTGACAGACAGACAAATGGAATTGAGAAAACATATTTTTTGGCATCTAGGGACGCTAAATCGTTAAAATATGTAAAACCTGCTATTTTTTCACCATTACAAACATTTGATTTGGTCGCCATTTAGTTCTGCCACCTTGAATATTCGTACCGCAATTTTACCAGTTCATCTCTATACCACGCTTAATTCTTGCACTAAATTTGAAATCAATCTATTAAATAGTTTTTTCAGACTGAATTTTTAAATATTTTATCAAGCCGTCATTTTGTTTCGCCATCTTGGATTCGTAAAAAAATTCTATTAGTTAATATTAAATAACACTTAATGTTTGTGCAAAATTCGAGGTAAATTGGATAAGTAGTTTTTATATAGTAATTTTTTTTTATTGAATTGGGCAACATTTTATTTCGCCATATTGAATTTTTATCAAAATGTTACCAGGTCATTCCCACATGGCCCTTAATTTTTATCTAAAATTTGTAGTCAATTTGATGAGTAGTTTTTAAGCCGGGAACTCAACGGACTGACGGAATTGATAAAAAATATTTTTTGGCTTCTTGAGACGCTAAAATGTGAAGATATGTAAAACCTGAGAGTTAGTTTTTTTATATTATAAAAATTTTAGTTGGCCGCCATTTTGTTTCTCCATGTTGAATTAGTACCACAATTTTACTAGTTCATCTCTAAACTAAATTTAGTAATGGCCCACAGTTTGGAATCAGTTCATTAAGAAATTTCTTCAGGCTGAATTTTTAAATGTTTTATGAAGCCGCCGTTTTGTTCCATATCTTGGATTCGTATCAAAATTTTAGGGGTTAATTCCTACATAACATTTGATTTTTGTGCAAAATTTGAGAAAATCGGAAAAGCGTTTTTTTAGTATTAATTTTTTAACATTTCACTAGACCGCCATTTTGTTCTGCCATATTGAATTTTTACCAAAATGTTACCAAGTCATCCCCATATGACCCTTAATTTTTGTCCAAAATTTGATGTTAATCGGGTAAGTAGTTTTCTACCTATACCTCGAACAAAATACCGACAGAAGCGAAAAAACATATTTATCTATATACCACAATTGTTATAGCATACAATGTGAAATCAGTTCATTAATTAGTTATTTCAAGCTGAATTTCTAAATATTTTATTAAGTCGCGATGTTGTTCCGCCTTCTTGGATTCGTACCAAAATTGTATCACTTGATTCCTACATAATACGTGATTCTTGTGCAAAATTTGAGGTAAATTGGATAATCAGTTTTTTTAGAAAAAAAATTTTCAGCGTTTCACTAGGTCACCATCTTGTTTCGGCATACTGGATTTTTACCAAAATATTACCAGGTCATCTCCATATGACCCTTAATTTTTGATTAAAATTTGAAATCCATCTAGTGACTAGTTTTTAAGCTATGTCGCAAACTGACAGTCAGACAGGCAAACCCACAGGCGGACCTACGTAATTGATAAAACTTATTTTTTGGTATCTAGGGACGTTAAAACGCAAAGGTATGTAAAACCTGGGAGGGTGATTTTTTCAGATTACAAAAATTTTATTTGGCCGCTATCTTGAATTAGTACCACAGTTTTACTAGTTCATCTCTAAACTACAATTAGTAATAGCCCACAGTTTGAAATCAGTTAGTTAAGCAGTTGAATTTTTAAATGTTTTATTAAGCCACCATTTTGTTCCGCCATCTTGGATTCATACCAAAATTTTACGAGTTAATTCCTATAAACACTTGATTTTTGTGCAAAATTTGAGAAAATCGGAAAACGGTTTTAGTAATAATTTTTCAACATTTCACTAGGCCGTCATTTTGTTCTGCCATATCGGATTTTTACCAAAATGTTACCAAGTCATCCCCATATGACCCTTAATTTTAGGCCAAAATTTGATGTCAAGTAAGTAGTTTTTTAGCTATGCCTCGAACAGAAGACCGACAGACAGACCGACAGACCGACCGAATCGAAAAAACATATTTTTCGTCATCTAAGGACATAAGGGAAACGTAAAAATCTGAAAATATCTCGGAGGGTGATATATATATATATATATATATATATATATATATATATATATATATATATATATATACCTGAAAATTTTATTTGCTTGGGTCTAGGTTAATAATGAAACCCCATTTTTCACATCAAGTCAACGTTTCGCTCAGATTTCCAGGCATAAATATATGGTTAAAGAAAAAGCCCTACTTTGTATATATATATATATATATATATATATATATATATATATATATATAGTTGATCCCTATACCATACTTGATTTGTAGGCATAATTTAAATTTAATTAGTAGCTTTTACACTGATTTTTTTCAGACTACCATTTTGTTAAATTCGTACCAGTTTATCTTTATAGCCCTATAATTTTTCTGCAAAATCTGAAGTCAATTGAACTTTTTGCCTCAAAACCTATTTTCTTCTTGCCGTTGACATATAATTTGCCAATGGCTAATATAATAACAACCGTTTAATTGTCAATCAAAATTAAAATCTATTTTCACAGCGGGCATACTTAATAACATACTTAATGTATTTTTTTACAGTATGCATAAAAAAGTATACCCAAGTTCGTTTATTTTTCTTTACTTTGCACTGACTGTAAAATAACGTACCTACCTCTCAGTATTTTAAAGTAATTTATTGTAAGAAACGTATATTTTGTATGTAAAATATGTATAAAGAGATATGTATACCTGTGTTTTTACTTCCCTCGTAAAAGGGTAGTATGGTAATCGTGAAAAAATCACTCTCTGAGATTTTTTCAGATTTTTACGTTTCAGGGTCCCCAGATGACGAAAACATGTTTTCTCAATTCTGTCTGTCTGTCTGTCCGTGTGTCTATCTATCTGCCTGTCTGTTCGCGGCGTCGTACGTACCTAACTATTTACTCGATTGACTTGAAATTTTGGTCAAGGGTCATATGGGGATGACCTGGTAACATTTTGGTAAAAATCCAATATGGCGAAACAAAATGGCGGCTTAGTGAAATGCAACAAAAATTATTATTAAAAAACTGCTCATCCAATTTATCTGAAATTTTGCAAAAACCTTATTATTATTCTAAGTATTATGTTAGAATCAACTGATAATATTTTGGTACGAATCCAAGATGGCGAAAAAAAATCGCGGCTTCATAAAATATTTAAAAAAGTTCAGTCTGAAAAAACTGCTTAATGGTTTGATTTCAAATTGTGTACCAAAACTAATTGTGGTATAAGGATCAACTATTAAAATAGTGGTACTAATTCAAGATGGCCGAACAAAATGGCGGCCAAATAAAATGTTTGTAATCGCGAAAAAGTTACCCTCTCATTTTTACACATTTTTACGTTTTAGCGTCGCTAGATGCCAAAATATATGTTTTATGAACTCCGTCGGTCCGTCTCACGGTGGATCGAGGTATAGGGATCGAGCGGCCATAATTCAAGCAAAGTACATAATTTATTGAATTTGGACAAAAAATAATTTATTTAATGTACAAAATTTATAAAAAAGTGTTTTTACATTTTTTATTGAAATGAAGCTAAATGGGGGATGGGGTTGACTTATAAGCGAAAAAAATAAGGTTTTTTTAAAAGTGTCGCTAAATAATATCGGCAACAGAATTATATACAGATTTTAAATTTTATTAGCAATGTAACTGAAAATGTTACCCTTGGAATAACCCACCCCTTTGCTTTATCGGGGCGAGTTTCAAGAAATGGTTGGATTAAGTGAGATTTGGCAAATCAATTTAAAAGAGATAGGAAATTATAATAAAAAACAGTTTTCAGCTAGCTAGTTATTACATAATTAACAAAAGTGTAGACTATACTCAACCCAAATTTTCCCTCAAAAGGTAAATAAGAAAAGTAGATACATATATATACATATAACTGAATCGTAAAACAAAAAAAATATAAAAAAGAAGTTTGGTACTCTATAATCTATAAAAGCAGTTCTTTGGCTTCTTCATGTAGCTCCAAATATTCTTTTTTTATCCACGTATGCCGAAATGCTGCCAAATAAGGGTCAGATGATACAAGGAGACAATTAAAAACATCTTGATTGGTGGCAAACCGTGAACATTTTCGACTGTTGTTTTTCCTGAACCTTTTAAAGTCTTTATTTCTGGCCTCTGCTGCTTCTTCACTCAACTGTCCAATTGGTAGACAAGCTGAGCGAATAATAGCAGCACCATGAATAAGAATACGATGTACTGTTGATGGCATGTAGTACCAACTGTATAAAGATACATAGAGCTCAGCAGTTTCAAAACAAAATTTTCCAAATTTAACATCATTCAGTGGACATTCGCTTACCAAAACTTGTAGAATAATTGCAAATTTTTGAATAAGTAACTGACTAACACCAGTTACTTTCGAAACTACTTCTATATCATGAAAAAATCTCCTGGCTGTATTTCCATCATTCGAAGTTCCAGTCCCTTGTCGCGGAACGTCAACTATTATACCCAGTTTTTGTTTTAGTTCTTCTTGTATTCTTTTTTTGGTTGTTTTCACTATCTCTTTTTCCTCAATACTTCGAGCACTCCATTTTTCAATGGGGAGTTTATATGAAATATGTAAAATGCACTCCATGAAGCGAATCCAAGCATGCAAATTTGATACCCCATATTGAAAGGCGGTTTCGTCTTCTTTTTTTTGAATGATTTTATCTAGGCTGTTCATTTCTGATGGTTTAGCTTTACAGATAATGCAGCATGCTGAAGACGATGTTTCTGTCAACACTTGCCCCACTTTACCATCTAACATAGTCAGTGATAACTTATGGCAAACTTCAAATTGTTCAGGTACCACAATGTCAGTATTGTTCAAATTTCCAATTTCTTGGATATATTTTTTTACTATGTTTGTTGTATTTTCCGGAGTTTCTTTACAAAATTAAAAAAAAACTGGTCGGCAAAAGTTTGGTGATGAAGGATTTGGATTTTTCCACACTATAAAATTGTTTTCGGATATAATTTGAAGTGGAACTAGAGAAACAACAAAAACACTCTCATCAGAAATATTTGAATCACTAAAATTTTGTTTGTAAACACTATTTCCTGACGATCCGTCACAGCCCCATTTGGAAATTAGAGTAAATGACCCAGATCCACTTTTTTTTGCATTGTCCAGTACATTATTTAACAAAACTATCCTCTTTGTTGTGTGATCCAACAGATTTTGTAGTTGCAGTGATGCTCGTCTCTCGCTTATTATGGGATTCGCTGGATAACATTCCAATTTTGCAGCAGAAATTTGGTAGTAGCTTGGAAAAACTGCTGTGCCTTTTTCTTCGCATTGCTTTCTCAAATGCTGATACTGATATTTGGATAGTTTTAGGTCTACCATTAATGCTAAAGCTTCAGTTTTGGAGAATTGCTTCGGACATTGTTCATTATTTAAACTTTTTGCCCCCTGTGATAATATTTTTTTAATGACATCGGCTTCTTCTATTTTGCCACTAGCTAACAATTTTCTTATTAATAATTTCTCTATTTCTGCCTTAAATTTCTTACTTAAATCATAATTTTTTTGACTTAATTTTCTTCTTTGACTCCTTTTAGAACTTTCTTCAAAGAGTTTAGAGGGTCTCCCTTTTTTTGGGGCATTTGATAGACATTTATCATCAATAAGTATTTTTTTTTCCAGCCACGAAGATTTTTTTTTTAAAAAAACATGTTTAGTTCGATTACTGTCCCTCCATCTTCGGCGAATTTGGCTTAGAAATATTTTTTGTAACTGCTTCTTGAGGGCCTTAAATCCATCATCGGTCAGTTCAAAATGCTGCTTAAGGCTTGTAAAAAACAAATCGTCATTTCCACCACAATTTACAAAAAACTCTGCCAAAGTACATAATTGTATTTCGGCGATGAACAAAAATCAACTACTTTAAATCCATATATCATTTGAATAGGCAAATTTAGGCAGCCAATTTTTTTTTTGTTGATAAATACATTCCTAAAATAATATTATTTACAATATTAGAAAACGTCGATATGCGGCGATAGTATTTTTAAATCCCTATCTTGAAAATTACTAAATTATGGAAAAAAACAACGTTAAAAAAAATCAAAAAATATTACAGGAAAATTTTTTAATTTTTTGACCGAATAGTCTACAAATAGATAAATATTTTCTCTAAAAAAAATAAAAAAAAATATCAAAAGTTTTTTTAATCCTCCGAAAATAAACAATTTCCTATGTTCCTTTAATAATCGAATAAATCAAATAAATTTGGTATGTTTGGGAGGATGAAAAATTTGAGTGATAATTAAATTTAAAAATTTTTTTTTCGTGTTTTTTTTTTAACTAACCCTTCTATTTTAAAAAAATAATAACAATTTTTCATATAGTCCAACTTTTCGAAAATCACTTATGGCCGCTCGATAACATATGAACGGGCCAGCGTGCGTCTGTCGGTCTTTCTGTCTGTCTGTCAGTTCGCGGCATAGCTTAAAGACTTCTTACCCGATGGACTTCAAATTTTGGTGGAAAATTAAGGGTCATATGGGGACGGCCTGGTAAGATTTTGATAAAAATCAAATATGGCGAAACAAAATGGCGGCTTAGTGAAATATTACAAAAATACTCAATCAATTTTGCAAAAACATTAAGTATCAACTTAGAATCAACTGCTTACATTTTGGTATGAATGGCGGCTTAATAAAATATATAAAAATTCAGCCTGAAAAAACTGCTTAATGGTTTAATTTCAAATTGTGTGCCATAACTAATTGTGGCTAGTAAAATCGTGGTACTAATTCAAGATGGCCGAACAAAATGGCGGCCAAATAAAATATTTTACTTTTCCGCATCTTTACGTTTTAACGTCGCTAAATGCCAAAAAATATTGTTTTATCAACTCCGTCGGTCCGTCTGTCGATCTTTCTGTCTATGTGTCAGTTCGCGACATAGCTCACCGATTGACTTCAAATTTTGGTCAAAAATTAAGGGTAATATGGGGATGGCCTGCTAAGATTTTGATAAAAATCCAATATCGCGAAACAAAATGGCGACCTAGTGAAATGTTCAAAAAGTAGTTATTACAAAACTACGCATTCAATTTATCTGAAATTTTGCAAAAAACATCAAATATTATGTTCGAATAAACTGGTAATATTTTGGTACGAATCCAGGACGGCGGAACAAAATGGCGGTTTAATAAAATGTTTTAAAATTCAGCCTGAATAACTGCTTAATGAATTGATTTCAAATTGTGTGTGATAGCTATGTATAGAGGTCAACTAGTAAAATTGTCGTACTAATTCAAGATGGCGGAACAAAATGGCTTCCAAATAAAATGTTTATAATCGTGAAAAATCACCCTCTCAGGTTTTACACATCTTCACGTTTTAGCGTCCCTAGATGCCAAAAAATATGTTTCATCAATTCCGTCGGCCCGTCTGTTCGTTCATTGAACTAACCCGATTGACTTCAAATTTTGATAAAAAGTTAAGAGTCATATGAGGATGATCTGGTAATATTTTGGTAAAAATCGAGTATGACAAAAACAAAATGGTGGTCTAGCGAAATGTTAAGAAAAAATATTATGAAAAAGCTACTTGTCGAATTTTTCAAATTTTGCATAAACATCAATTATTATGTTGCAATCAGCTGGTAAAATTTTGGTACGAATCTAAGATGGCGGCACAAAATAAAAAACTAGAAACTACTTAATGAGTGCAAATTGTGTGCCTTAACTAAATGTGGTATAGTCCTTAACTAGTAAAACTAGTTACTAATTCAAGATGGCGGAACAAAATTGCGGCTGAATAAAACTTTTGTAATCGTGAAAAATTTACCCTCTAGATTTTAAATATATTCACGTTTTAACGTCCCTAGATGCCAAAAAACATTGCTTACCTGATTGACTTCAAATTTTGACCAAAAATTAAGGGTCATATGAGGATAACCTGGTAATATTTTGGTAAAAATTCAATAAGGCTGAACAATTGCTAGAGTGGTGTATATTTGGGGTTAAGATCCAGATTTTTTTTTTTAATTATCGACGTTTCGTAACTGAATTTGTGCATCCTCAGGACACATATATAGATCCTATATCCTACAGGAAACCCATATTATCAGTCTTTACCTACTCCGTTGCAGATATTTCCCACATATTAAGTTTCGAAATGGCTTTCGCTAACGATCTCCTTATTGTGAGAGTAGTGTATTTTTTGGGGTTAGGAAATATCTGCAGACCAACGGAGTAGGTAAAGACTGATAATATGGGTTTCATGTAGGATATTAAATTTCTGTCCTGAGGATGCAACTATAAAGTTGCGAAACGTAGACATTTAAAAAAAGGTTTTTGTTTTTTTACTGGATCCTAACCCCAAATATTACACCACTTTAACATACCAACAAGAGGATCGATAACGAAAACCAGTTAGAAACTTATTATCTGAGAAGTATCTGCGGACCAGCGGAGTAAGTAAAGGCTGATAATATGGGTTTCAATTTAAGGTGGCGAAACAAAATTGAAAATAGCGACCAAACAAAATTTTTAAAAAATCAAGGTAAAAAAATCTTGTTCAATTGATTTTGCAGAAAAATTAGATGTGAAAATGGCATAAACTGGTACGAATTCAATATGACGTAGGAAAATGGCGGTATGTGTTAATGTAAAAACTACTTATTAAATTTATTTTATTATGCCCAAAAGTCAAGTGTGGCATAGGTAGAAAGAAAATGGTAAAAGTATTGGTAGAAATCCAATATAATAGAACAAACAAAAAAGAAAAGTATGTTTAACACATATATACTGTGACAATGTGCTGAACTAAATTGGGTCACACTTCACTATTCTTAAGAAACGGAAAAAATCATAACGAAGGAAGTTCCGGGTATAAAAAATTACCGATTTTTTGTATCTACATACATCGGTTTTGCCTCAGAATTTATGCATATGTAGCTTAAGGTAAAAAGTGCAGATATGTAATTTTTCTTTCTAAAGAATCATAAAATAGGAACTACAAGTCATATTAGCGCTTCAAGTAATTAATCGTGCTTACAAATTAATAAAATATTAGGAAGAATCTCGTACCACATAAGCCAATTAATACCGAAAAACATAATTATGGCTTACCCGAGAAAAGAGACGTTAGGAGTTAAATATTCCAAATTTTTGCACATTTCACACATATGCAACATAATGCCCAAGAACTCGCACAAAAATTATCAAACATCGCCGAAAAATAAAGCCCTTATACTAAGCAATATACCGCTTTGTTCCGCTCACTGGTTTTGTAAATATGATAAAATCCCGTACTCGATGATCGTAAATTTCCTTTACCCGGAACTTCCCTCGTTATGATTTTTTTTTCACAAGTATAAACCACAGGTGTAAACGTTTTAAGGTTTACGGATGTTCCTAGCTTTTTCCTAGTTTTTTTAAGACAGTGAACGCTTTTTCCGCTACAAGTATAAAGGCATTAAGATTTATGTTCTTAATGTTTGGTTCTATTGTTATATGCTCATAGGTGCCCATCCCATGGGGGCTCTGGGTGCACGGAAGCTCCCAGAACAATTCATAGGCTTTGTGAAATTTGTGTTTTAAATAACCAATATTATACCAATATTTCTCTAGAGGATTTATTTTCCCATTATTTTTATTATCCCATTATTTAAACTTCTAACATTAATTACTATTCTGTCAACATCCTGTAGGTACCTCAGAAGTTTTTCTAACGATCCTGCATGATTCTTCTGAAAAATTGATCTGCGTGTATTTGGCTGATTTTTTGGTATTAAAGTTCATAACATTTTGATCAGAAATTAATACTGTCACACCCTCGTCAAACGCACCGTGTGTGTTCTACATGATGTGTGTCAAAGTTTAAGGTTCGGCCTAATACCTTCTTGTAGATTTAGAAATATAATAACTTAATATTGTATTTAAATCATTAGATGAATTTTATAAATAAGAAAGAATCGTATGTAAAGAAAAATTACGGATTAGCGCCAATCACGGTTTTCAATATAATGGAATATTAATAATTCTATGAGCTTCTGAATTAAGTGAAAATTGCCATACTTTAATTAACAAAGATTTTTTACTTCCCTCGTAAAAGGGAAGTATTGTAACCGTGAAAAAATCATTCTCCGAGATTTTTTCAGATCTTCACGTTCCTAGATGACGAAAAACATGTTTCTCAATTCTGTCAGTCTTTCTGTCTGTTCGCGGCGTAGCTAAAAAACTACTTACCTGATTGACTTCAAATGTTGGTCAAATATTAAGTATCATATGGCGATGACCTGGTAACATTTTGGTAAAAATCCAGTATGGTGAAACAAAATGGCGGCCTAGTAAAATGTTAAAAAAATTATTATTAAAAAACTACTAAAACAATTT
Organism: Kuschelorhynchus macadamiae; assembly: GCA_030620095.1. Classification (NCBI taxonomy): domain Eukaryota; kingdom Metazoa; phylum Arthropoda; class Insecta; order Coleoptera; family Curculionidae; genus Kuschelorhynchus; species Kuschelorhynchus macadamiae. Next base: position 189,249 of record JAUTXW010001778.1, read on the forward strand.
ATCTCAAATTTTGCATAATAAAATATTTAAAAATTCAGCCTGAAAAAACTGCTTGATGCTTTGATTTTAAATTGTGTGCCATAACTAATTGTGGTATATCAGTCTTTACCTATTTCCTTGGTTCCCAGATATTTCCCAGATATTATGTTTCTAAATGGTTTTTGTTAACGATCTCCTTGTTGTTACAGTGGTGTATTATTTGGGATTAGGAAATATCTCTGGACCAATTCAACATGATGTAGCAAAATGGCGGTCTATGTCAATGTAAAAAGTGCTTATTGAATTTACTTGAAATTATGCCCAAAAGTCAAGTGTGGCATAGGTAGAAAGAAAATGGTCAAATATTGGTACGAATTCGATATGATGGAACAAAATGGCTCCCAGTAAAAATGAAAACAGTATATGTAAGACATATATACTGTGACATTTTAGTATTCCTAACAGATGGAAAAAAATCAAAACGAGGAAAGTTCCGGGTAAAGAAAATTAGCGATTTTTTTAATAAAAATTATAATATTAATTAAGAAAAGAAACATTACAGAGGGTTTATCATTATGTTGTTTACAAATGCTGAAATACTGAGTGATAATTTCTGTACACATTTAAATCAAACCATTAGGGACTAGGGGTATTAAAATGTACATGTAATTTAAATTCGTACACATGTAGGTGTAAAGTGTAATGTAAGCATTTGAATGATATTAAGATATATAGTAAGATACAATTAAATTATCGTACTTTTTTTTTCAAAAATTTATCGATTGTTGACGTTACAAGGATTCGCGCAGAGAAAGAATGAATTGTTTTATTATTAAGTCCTGTATTAAGGGTGGGTATATGGAGGCTACAGCTCCCCGTCGTAGGTAGAAGCGCCAGCACAGAGCTAGCGCGAGATTTTGCGGAGGTGTATGTTGAATTCCTGTACGGCCCAAAAGTTGCGGGGGCCCTGCGAGGTATGGGCAAAAGGGGGTATAGTAGCTTATCTGTTTTTGAAGTGTTTATTTGTGGTATTTTTTTAGTCTCATCGGTTATTTGCTTAGGTTAGTTACTCTTTTAAAAATTTTATCTTTTTGGTAATTAAATAACTGACTACATTTTTTTTCACAAAGCACATTTAACGAATGCTCTGTTGTTACGCCATATTTAATTTTTGTCTGAAGTTCCATGTCGCTTACTATAATAATGTAATCGTGAAAAAATCACCTCCTTTTTTCAGATTTTTACGTTTCAAGTTCCCTAGGTACCAAAAAAACTTGTATTCTCCATTCCATCGGCCCGTCTGCCTGTTCGCTAATTAACTAAAAAGCTATTTACCAGATTGACTTCATATTTTAGTCAAAAATTAAAGGCCACATAGGAGAGGCGTAGATAAAAAGGTATTTAATAGATTAACTTCAAATTTTGGTCAAAAATTAAGGGTCATATGGGGATGACCTGGTATTATTCCTGTATGGCAGAACAAACTGCTAATTAAATTTTTATATTGGGTTAATCGCGATATTATATTATTTTATTTATCCTTAAAAATAACTGTATGTGCCTGTACAAAGCACCCAGAGCAGTTCTGGAAAGTCGGCGCCTGTGTATATGCCTATGTATTGTTTATTGTTGGAAGCAGTATTTTATTACGTAAAACGTACGCGTTTAAATTATAGTACCTACATCATGCACATTTGTTTTAATGTGCAAAGTTACGCATACCAAAACAAAAATATTCTTTGACGGAAACCCTACATTTTAAAATATATGCTTGCAAATTTTTTAACAATACCGGGTGACACAGGATACGAGCCGCCTTGTTTTTAAGTTTCAAAAATATCATTTTGAAATTTGAGGCATTTGTATAATTTTATAAGAGGCAAATTTTCTATAAAAAACAATTAAAAGTTACTTTCTTTACCGGAAGTAAAGTTTTTATGGATATATATCTATATAAAAAATATAGTCACAACAGTCCAAAATTAACTTATTTCTTAATTTTATAGAACACTTCAATTTAAAAATCCTTTTGGGTGCTAAGAGAATTTTTTAATTTTTTTCACTTCTCGTTTAATCAAGACAGCATTTTACTCCAATATATTTAATGGCATCATATATATTTTTATTACAACCATTTTCGCCGTAAAATTACCTTTTTAAAGATGTGTCGCCTGCTAGCCTTTATTTTCAAAATGGCGATATTCTAGCCATTTCTGAGAAATCAGAATAAAATTTATTTAAAAGAAATAGCTATTTTATAGTTATTTTAAAAATAAACATGTGATTCATCTTTAAAAATAAGTAAATATCCTTTACCCGGAACTTCCCTCGTTATGATTTTCTTTTTCAATTTGTTAGGAATAGTGAAGTGGGACCCAATTTAGTTCAATACATAGTCACAGTATATATGTATATATACTATCATATTGAAAAGTTTCTTTGGACCTCTGTCACATTTCACTTTTGAGCATAATTTAAAATAAATTCAATAAGTAGTTTTTACATTGACAAACACCGCCATTTTGTTACGTAATGCTGAATTCCTACCAGTTTAGCCTATTTTCACATTTAATTTTTTTGCAAAGTTTAAAGTCAATCGAACAAGATTTTTTTACCAAAACTGATTTTTTAAATATTTTATTAGACCGTTATTTTTTTTGCTATCTTGGATTCATATCAAAATGTTACCAGTTCATTCCTATGTAACACTTGCTTTCTGTGCAAAATTTAAGGTAAAATGGATAATTAGTTTTGGGCATCCCCAAATGGCCCTTAACTTTTGATTAAAGTTTGAAGTCAATATGGTAAGTGGTTTTGAAGCTATGTCGAGACAGACAGACGGATCGACAGAATTGATAAAACATATTTTTTGGCATCTAGGGATGCTAAAACATGAAGATATGTAAAATCTGAGAGGGTGATTTTTTCACGATTACAAGCATTTTATTTGGGCGCCATTTTATTCCCTCATCTTGGATTAGTAACACAGTTTTACTAGTTGATCCTTTACCTTAGTTATGGCACACAATTTAAAAGCAATCCATTAAGTAGTTTTTTCAGGCTGAATTTTTAATAATTTTATTATGCCGCCATTTTGTTCAGTCATCTTGGATTCGTACCAAAATTTTACCGGTTATTTTAACATAATACTTGATGTTTGTGGAAAGATATTTTAGATTTCACATTTCACTAGGTTGCCATATTGGATTTTTACCAAAATGTTACCAGGTCATCCCCATATGACCCTTAATTTTGGACCAAAATTTGAAGTCAATCGGATAAGTAGATTTTTAGCTATGAAAAGACAGACTGGCGTTATTGAGAAATCATGTTATTCGGCATCTAGATTTCAAACCCTGAAAACTGAAAATCTGAAAAATTTCGAAGAGTAATTTTTTTCACGATACAATACCTTTTGCGAGGGAAGTAAAAAGATAACTTTACGGCGAAAATGACTGTGAAAAAAAAAATGTAAGTTGCCATTAAAAATACTGGAATAAATTGCTCTTTAAGTAAAAGAAGTGGAAAAAATTAAAAAATTCAATTATTACCCAAAATGGGTTTTAAATTGAAGTGTTCTAAAAAAATTTAAGATAAGCTTATTATGGACTGTTTAAAACCAGGATTTTGTAAAAATTGACTTCATTTTTTTTATGAAGCCGCAATGTTCAATTTTCAAAAAATGGATGTCCAGCCCCAGTTTGAAAACAAAAGTTAACTAGCTAATTTTAGGCTGAATACAACAGTCCATAAAAATTACAATGTTCTATTTAAAATAAGTAAGAAAGGGCAGCTTTCAATTATTTTTTGATAAAATGGAGTTAATTTGAAGTTAATATTATTTTTAAAACTTAAAAAATGGGAGCCTGTACCCTGTGTCACCTGGTATATTTTTACTTACCTCGTAAAAGGGAAGTATTGTAATCGTGAAAAAATCACCTTCCGAGATTTTTTCAAATCTTCAGGTTTTAAAGTCCCTAGATGCAGAAAAACATGTTTTCTCGATTCCTTCGGTCTGTCTGTCTGTCTGTCTGTTCGCGGCATAACTACTAATCGAATTCACTGAAATTTTGGTCAAAAATTAAGGGTCACATGGTGAAGACCTCATAACATTTTGGAAAAACCAATTTGGAAAAACAAAATAGCGGAGTAGTGAAATAAAAAAAAACTAATACTAACAAACTATTTATTCAATTTACTTCAAAATTTGCACAGAAAAGGACCCTGAAACGCAAAGATCTGAAAAAACTCGGAGGGTGATTTTTTCACAATTGCAATACTTCCCTTTTACGAGGGAAGTAAAAGAGAATTTAGTTTGCTATTTTCAATTTTTATCATGTCAAAAAATAAAAGTATGGGAGGAACCCTTTTTACTTCCCTCGTAAAAGGGAAGTATTGTAATCGCGAAAAAAAATCGCTCTCCGAGATTTTTTCAGATCTTCACATTTCAGGGTCCCTAGATTAAAAACATTTTTTCTCAATTCTGTGGGTCTGTCTCTGGCTGTTTGGAGCGTAGCTAAAAGTCTTCTTATCCGATTGAGTTCAAGTTTTGGTCAAAAATTAAGGGTCATATTGGGTTGACCTGCTAGCATTTTGGTAAAAATCCAATAAGGCGAAACAAAATGGCGGCCTAGTGAAATGATAAAAAAGTTATTATTAAAAAACTACTTATCCAATTTATCTCAGATTTTGTACAGACATCAAAGTATTATGTTGGAATCATCTGGTAAAATTTTGGTAAACATCCAATATGGCGAAACAAAATGGCAGCCTAGGGAAGTGGTGAAAAACATATTAATAAAAAACTGCTCATCCAATTTATCTCGAATTTTGCAAAAAAACATAAAGTATTATATTGGAATCAACTGGTAATATTTTGATACGAATCCAAGATCGTGGTACAAAATGGCGTCTTAATAAAATATTTAAAAATTCAGCCTGCAAAACTGCTTAATGATTTCAAATTGTGTTTCATAACTAATTGTGGTACCGGGACCAACTAGTAAAATTCTGGTACTAATTCAAGGTGGCCAAACAAAATGGCGGCCAAAAAAAGTATGTAATCGCGAAAAAATCACCCTCTCAGGTTTTACGCGTCTTTACGTTTCAGCGCTCCCAGATGTCAAAAAAAATATGTTTTATCAATTTTATCAAGTATGTCTGTCTGTCAGTTCGCGGCATAACTTAAAGACTACTTACCCGATTGTCTTCAAATTTGTATAAAAAATTAAGGGTCATATGGGTATGACCTGGTAATATTTTGGTAAAAATCCAAAATGGCGGCCTAGTGAAATGTTTAAAAAAATATTATGAAAAAACTACTTATCCAATTTATTTCAAATTTTTCATAAACATCGAGTATTATGTTGGAATCAACTGATACAATTTTGGTACGAATCAAAGACAGCGGTAAAATAAAATATTTAAAAATTCAGCCCGAAAAAACTACTTAATGGATTGATTTCAAATTGTGTGCTATGACTAAATGTGATATAGGGCTCAACTAGTAAAACTGTGCTACTAATTCAATATAACGGAACAAAATTGCGGCCAAATAACATTTTTTTAATCGTGAAGAAAATTACCCTCTCAAGATTTACATATATTCACGTTTTAGCGTCCTTAGATGCCAAAAAAACAAGTTTTATCAATTCAGTCGGTCCATTTGTCGGTCTGTATGTCAGTTCGCGACGTAGCTTAAATACTACTTATCTGACTTCAAATTTTGATCAAAAATTAAGGGTCATATGGGGATGGCCTGATAATATTTTGGTAAAAATCCAATATGGCGGAACAATGTTAAACACTTTTTGTTAGAGTGGTGTATTATTTGGAGTTAATATCCAGTAGAAAAAAAACAAGTATTTTTTTAAATTGTCGACGTTTCGCAACTTAATTGTTGCATCCTCAAGACACATATATAGATCTTATATCCTGCATTAAACCCATATTATCAGCACTTTTATTCCGTTGTTCCACATATATTTCCCAGATATTAAGTTTCTAAATAGTTTTCGTTAACAATTCTCTTGTTGTTATGTTAGAATAGTATACTACTTGGGGTTAAGTTCCAGTAAAGAAAACAAAAGTCTATTTTTAAATAGTGGACGTTTCGCAACTTTATTGATGCATCTTCAGGACACATATGCAGATTCTATATCGAGCATGAAACCCATATTATCAGTCTTTACGTATTCCGTTTGTCCGCAGATATTTCCCAGATATTAAGTTTCTAAATGGTTTTCGTTAACGATCATCTTGTTGTTATGTTAGAGTGGTGTATTATTTGGGGTTAGGATCCAGACGTTTCGCGACTCCATTGTTACATCCTCATTTAGGGTTACGATCCAGTAAAAAACAAAAGACTTTTTTCAATTGTCCACGCTTCTAAACTTTATTGTTGCATCCTCAGGACACATATAGATTCTATATCCTGCATGAAACCCATATTTTCAGTCTTTACCTACTCCATTGGTTCGCAGATATTTCCCAGATATTAAATTTCTAAATGGTTTTCGTTAACGATCTTCTTGTTGTTATGTTAGATTGGTGTATTATTTGCGGTTAGGAAATATCTGCGGACCAATGGAGTAGGTAAAGACTAATATGAGTTTCATGCAGGATAGAAATTCTATGTGTCCTGAGGATGCAACGATAAATTGGCGAAACGTCCATTTAAAAAGGGGCCTTTGTTTTTTTTTACTGGATCCTAACCCCAAATAATACACTACTCTAACATAACAACAAGAGGATAGTTAATGAAAACCATTCAGAAACTTAATATCTGAGATATCTGCGGACCAACGAAGTAGGTAAAGACTGATAATATAGGTTTCAATTTAAGATGGCGAAACAAAAAGATGGCCAAATAATTTTTTTTAAAAATCGACGTAAAAAAATCTTGCTCAATTGATTTTAAATTTTGCAGAAAAATTAAATGTGAAAATTGGATGCTTATTGAATTTATTTAAATTATGCCCAAAAGACAAGTGTGGAATAGGTAGAAAGGAAATGGTAATGCTAGGAACCCAATATGATGGAACAAAATAACGCCCAATAAAAATGAAGCGACGGTATATATATGTAACACATATATACTGTGACTAGTACTGAACTAACTTGGATCACACTTCGCTCCTCCTCATAAAAGTAATAATTCATAACGAGGGAAGTTCCGGGTTAAGGAATTTACCGATTTTTTACCTAAAGTCCTTATAAAAATCTTATGTTCTTGATGGCAAAATTAAAAGATTAAATATTATTCAAATGTCCTTATGCTTTTTAAAAAATAATGTTCTTTTTCACACATTTGCAGAAAGCACACGTGAAGCGTTACAAAAATTAATTTTCATTTTGAGCAAGCAATAAGATGTGCATATTTTGTAGTATTTTTTCTTTAGATCCAGATTGTTATATTGGCTCTTAGGTGAATACTCAATACATTTATTACCGACTAACACCACGTTTATCTGTATTTGTTCCAGAAACAATCCTTAGATGCAGTCAAATGCCCATACTTGAGACAATCTTCAACTTTGACTAGTAATAAATTTTACCTAATTTACAATTGGAATTCGAATTTGAGCCTAAACGTTGAGTGGGGGCATATGGTATAACTTTCATTAATTATATTTTTTATTTTAAATGTTATCGAATTTTTTATAATTTGTTTGTACTTTATCCAAAATTAGGTTTAGGGACCCAAACTTAAGACTTTGAACAAATAACCATTATGTTTCAGTATTAAATCAGTTCGATCCATGTTTGGATGCTACACATTAATTTGGGACAAAAAAAACATATTTTTAAATAAATTACAACTTACGTTTTTTTAAAATGTGTTTTTTTAAACCCTCCAAAGAATGTTTTGTTATTATTATATTATTTTGATCCAGATATTTTTTAAGTAAAAAATCAGGAACATAAACCTTAATGCGTTTACTCCTGTAGTAAAAAAAAAACGTTTATTTGCTTTCAACAAAACTTCAAAAAAATGAGGAACATACATAAACGCTGATACATTTTATCTATAGTTTACACTTCTAGTGAAAAAATGTTAAGTAACTAACAAAAAAATCTTATACGGTTTATATCATTAGACACTAAAACCAGATCCAAAGACGCATCCGTAACCGTATCAAACGACAGGTACGCATGCGCATTACGATTTAACTATACGCTACGAGTTAGGTCGTATCACCGAACATTAACAAGACAAAAAGGAGCACTCGAAGCTCCTCCCCTTGATATGCCTATCTCACTCGAATATCGGATGCTATGCTTTTTCGATCCCTCGAAATCGCTACCGGGCGAGATGCATAAACCGGTTGTCCGTCGTATAATAAAGTATTGAAATATACCACTAAACATTAATATATACCAATCGTCTTTATATTTGCCGGCGGGCGGCGTGAAACTAATTTTTTATTTTTTAAAAATTAAAATAAGCATTTACGAATTTACTTAGTGTTTTGTGCTTGGTAAATGGCTGACAAGTTATGATTAACTCCGTTCTTTCTTTATGGGAAACTTTAGAACGCAAAAATTATACATTTCTTTTAACGAGAAACCTTAATCAGGATTGCCTCAAGTTTTTTTTTGTCCTGATAAGAAATTGTGGCGAAAATTCTAGAAATCCAACCCCAATACAATTTTGTAAGGCATTCAAGAAATTATTTACTCAAAAATATCTTAATGAGGTTGAAAGTGCAAAATGTATCCAAGATATTAATAAAGTTTTGGTTTATGTAACTCCTGATATGATTGAAGAATATAAAAATATTTATGTACCAATAATGACAAAAAATAGTTCTTTAAAAGTGCTTGTATGCCACTATATAAATCTTTCAACTACGGACGACATTGCTGTAGTGGTTACATTACTGGCCATCTATTAAAAAATCGGTAAATATTCTTTAGCCGGAACTTCCCTCCTTATAAATCTTTTCTTTTATTAGGAATAGTGAAGAGTGGCCCAATTTAGTTCAGTGTAATAGTCATTACTATCATTTAAACATTTTTATTGGGTGCCATTTTTTTTCCATCATATTGGATTTCTACCAATATTTTAAGTTTCTAACCATGCCACACTTGATTTTTGGGCATAATTAAAAATAAATTCAGTAAGTACTTTTTACATTGACAAACACCGGTATTTTGTTACGTCATGTTGAATTATGCCGTTTATACCGAAGTTTATCCCTATATCACATTTAATTTTTCTATAAAATTTAATGTCAATTGAATTTTAAAAAAATTATTGGTCGCCATTTTGTTCCACCATCTTGAATTCGTGCTACAACTTTACCGGTTTATCTGCATATCACATTTATTCCTTGCACAAAATTTGAAATTAATCTAATAAGTAGTTTTTTCAGTCCGATTTTTAAAAGATTTTATTAGGCCACCTTTTTTTTGCTAATCTTCTATTCATACCAAAATGTTACCAGGTTCTTCCTAACACTTGATTTTTGTGCAAAGTTTGAGGAAATTGGATAATCAGTTTTTTAGTAATAGTTTTTTTAAAGTTTCACTAGTCTGCCATCTTGTTCAAGCATATTGGATTTTTACAAAAATATTACCAGGTCATCACCAAATAACTCTTAATTTTTGCCTAAAATGGAAGTTAATCTGATGAGTAGCTTTTAAGCTATATCGCGAACTGAGAGACCGACAGACAAATTGACAGCCGGCCGACGGAATTAATGTAACGTATTTTTTGGAATCTAAGGACGCTAAAACCTGAAAATATGTAAAACCTGAGAAGGTGATTTTTTTCACGATTACAAATATTTTATTTGGCCGCCGTTTTGTTTCGCCATCTTGAATTAGTACCACAGGTTTACTAGTTTATCTTTATACAACAATTAGTTTTTTAGGCTGAATTTTTAAAGACCTCTGGCCCTGATCGTATTGCGACCATAGTCCTAAAAAAATGCGCTTTTGAATTGACCCATATCCTCACCAGGTTATTCCAAATGTCCTATGACAAGGACATCTTTCCTAAACGCTGGAAATCTGCTCGTGTACAGACTGTTCCCAAAAGGAAATCCAAAACTCCTGCCTCTAAAAACAGACCCATATACCTCCTCTCAATTATGAGTAAGGCAATAGAGAAGGACATCAGTAATAACCTTTTAAATTACCTCGAAAGGTATAAATTTATACACGACAGGCAATGCTGCTTCCGACACCAAAGATCCACAGCAGGTTTTCTTACCCTCGTAACCTACAACTGGAATAAGTCTATCGAATTTTTGCAAGCATTTGATCAATCAATCCGGCATGACGCACTTCTTAACAAACTTCCTGCCTATGTTCTTCCTCCAAAACTGTGTACTTGGATTGCCAGTTTTCTTTATAACAGAAGTTCAGTAGTGGTTGACGACCATTCAACAAAGTTTCACCAAATCAAAGCAGGCGTTCAACAGGGTTCAGTGTTGGCACCTACCCTATTCCTATTCTCCTGCACATCAATAACCTGCTTTCTCCTACCAGCAATATTATTCACAGCTATACTGACGATAGCACACTCCACTCACTCCACTCCAATATACCTCCAAGGACCTCATGAAAATCATAGAATGGGGAACAAAAAACCTTGTCCAGTTTAACGCCACTAAGACACAATCTTGTTTACTATCTCACAAATAATCTCCCAGTACCCACAGCATTCAAATGAATAATCAAATGCTTGAAGCCAGATTCCTTTAGCCCAGAAGATATCAATTTTCAGAAAGATCTTCGCTGGCTTGATCAAATCACTTCAATTGCTACAGCAGCCGCAAAGAAATTGGATTTTCTTTTCCGAGCTCGAAAATACTTTTCTTCTGCTAACCTGTTTACCCTTTACATTTCGCAAATCAGACCCTGCCTTGAGTATTGCTCGCACATATGGGGAGCAGCCTCTCCTTCAATCCTTAATATGCTTGACTCTGTCCAGAGAGGAGCTATTCATCTAATTGATGATCTAAACCTTACAAGGAAGCTTACATCACTAGAACTTCGTCGAATTGGGGGCGATCTGTCTCTGTTTTACAGATACTACCACGGTTTCTGTTCTAATGAAATATCATCCATTATGCCCTCCTTAGTCATTCCTGCCAGGACAGTCACGAGCATCGACCCACATGCATCTCTTCACGGTCCAGCTGCAAGGACCAAGGACCTCTCATTATGTTCGCTCTTTTATTCCTAAAGTGTCCAGCTTGCGGAATGTGTTACCAGCAAATGTCTGTCACATCAATAAACTTTTCGTCTCTATTTAAAGCAACCGTACCGGTCTTCGTGGTCTGCTCATAGATAAAAAACATATTGTTCTAAAATACTAGAAAAACTTATGTATAATCAGTTATATGACTTTGTTACTGAGCATCAGCTCATTCCAAACAGGGTTTTAGAAACAACCATGGCACGGACACGGCTCCTTTGAATATAATGGATGACATAGTAACTGGTCTTGATCAACGAACAACTTCTTGTTTTTGTATTATACACAACCGACATACTAAATTGTGTCAAATTCTGCTCAGTCATTGGATACGCAGATGATACACAACTCCGTGCTAGTTTTCACCCACAGGAATATCATGTTGCTGAGTATTTGATAAATGAAGAATTAGTTAACATAAAGTAAATGTCAGAGAAACATAACCTAAGACTGAATCCGACGAAATTCGTAATAGTGTTTTTTGGAAACCAAAGAACTGAACATATAAAGACATCGATAGACAACTTTATTGTTCCTATTCACAATCAGATAAAAATTCTAGATAGCAAGCTCCATTTTTCTGACCATTTAAAGGTTACCATAAAAAAAAAGTATTTGGTTCCTTAAATCTATTATATGCAAATCAACACATTTTGAACAAAAAAATTAAAACTTTGCTAACAGAAACACTTGTCCTGTCGCATTTTAATTGTTGTTCGTACGTTTATGGTAACTTTTTAACTTTGGTCGATCGTAACAGAATTCGAAGTATACAAAATTCTTGTGTTAGGTTAATTTGTGGTCTCCGGAAGTATGACCATGAGTCCCGCTCGTTATCTGATTTGAAATGGATGAATATGGATGGTAGACGCAAACATTGGCTTGCATGTATAGTTCATAGAATTATGTGCACCGGTCAACCATATTTACTTAAACGTAGGATGACTCAAAGAAGAAACCATCATACTGTAGATATTAGACATAACGCATTGCTTCATAATCGAAAGCACAGGACCAGTGTTTATAGAAAATGTTTCTCATACCAAGCTGTATCAATTTATAATGCAATTGATCCTTTCTTTTAGTCGGTTTCCCCAGCAGCTTTTAAAATAAAATTCAAGTAATACCTCTTAAACTGTCAGCAATAGGCACATTTATACATCGATGTAAACACATGTTGTCATGTCTTTCAATGACCTGTTTTTTCTTTGTTATTGTATGCTGCGTATCATGGATGGTGTCTAATTAAAGTCAAGGTTATGTCATGTCGAATATAGGAATTATCTATGTATAGCTCGTAAGTCAATCGCGTTGTGTATTGTGAGAGTGTGTAAGAATGTCCTTATGGCAGAAACTTTTCGAACACTGAGGACTCTTTATACATGCATTGTTGATTTATTTGTCATTATAATTGCAATCTAGCATATTGGTTATTGTACCAGTAGTATAGTTCAGTATAGTCTTTTAATTATCTGTAAATTATTTTAATACCACCAGCGTGTTCTAGGGTTATGTGGAAGATTAGCAGTATTGCTATAACAGCACCCTGGATCATACTAGCAGTAATTCTATTGTAATTTTATTATATGTCTTATGTATAAATAAAGGCCATTTATTATTATTATATTTACGTTTATGATTTGACCTTGCTTTAACTGTATATTTACAGTGATGCTCTCTGCCTTGCTTTGTTAAGGGGGAACTGCACGCAGTATTATGGATCATTTGCAAGCCTTCCGCCGCTGCAATATTATGTTAAAGCTGTAAGAGATATTTATTAGCTTCAAGGTAATTTAATTAGGGAATTGAGGGCTAAATACGATTTTTTATGAAATAATTAAACCTATAATTATAAAACAGAAGTTGATTTGTCCATTTTCGACCTTTTTTTGACCACTTTTTGACGCAAATGCCATCGCATATAATTTTTTTTATCCACAAAATGACTCTTTACCGCCTTGCATTGTTCCTTTGTCTACGTAACTGCAAAATTTGAAGTGATAAATCGTACTTATGTCTTTGTATTTCTGCGGTGCGTGAACCCTTTTCAACCCATTTTTAACCGAAATGTAATTTAAATTGCCTACACATAACACATTTTTTTGAAGTCGGACGCGCAGGAAGTTTTTTCTAATACGTAGGTACCATTTCATCTTACTTTGAACTTGACTAGACCTTGTCGCTGATTTTTCACTTTTTGCGTGCAGTTCTCCCTTAAGTGGCGCATTTTTTAATTATTATAAAGGTTTGTCCTTCCGCCACCATAACGGTGGTTATAAACTCGAGGCAACTATTAAGGGGGTTCGAAAAAGTACCTGAAGAAAAGGGACCAGTTAGGTGTGGGAATAAAGAATATTTGTAATAGTTCATTTGTGAAACAGTCTTGAAGTAACAATATCTGATAAATAATGTGGAAAATCGTAGAGCTTTTGAGCCAGCGCGGTAAAATCGTGCTAGTGTATGAAAATTATAAATTTTCAATGGACCGCTAATTGGCATGTGGTGAAATAAATTAGAGGTTCAAATATAAAAATTGCTGATCTACCATTTATACTATATATCCGGAGCCGGAATCCGGAAAGTTAGACAGAAAACAGTTAAGTGTTGCTTATAAAAAGAAAGCTTTAAAGGAGCTATGCGAGAGAACTATAAAAGTTCTGAGCCAAAAACTACCCAAAAGTAAGACATCAGAAGCCCTTACAACTAGTGATTTAAAGTGTGTTATGCAAAACATGTATAATTGTCGTAGGAAAGTATTGACGCCTTTACCGCATTCCATTTGGGGAACTACATGTAATTTTAGGCAATATGTCACCAAAAACTAGCAAAAACGAAACTTTCTTACTTTTAAACGATGCTATAAACAATATGCTTATATTTGGTTGTAAACATAATTTAGAATATTTAAGCCGCACAGAGGCTGTTTATGTTGACGGCACTTTTCAATATTGTGCGAAATTTTTATTGTCTATGATTCATGGCTTAAAATATCCAACTATATACCACTAATATTTTATCTTTTAAAAGACAAAGAGAAATCAGCCTACACTTTATGTTTATGCAGTATTCCGATTTTATGTAGCAATGTAAATTTAGATTTCAGTCCAAACAAAATTGTTGTCGATTATGAAATTTCTATTCATAACGGTATAAAGAATGTTTGGAATGATACTAAAATTATTGGATGCCGTTTTCGTTTTTCTCAATCTTGGTTCAGAAAAATACAGAAGTTAGGTCTAACAGTTGAATTTCAAGCAAAAAGCTCGGAGAGGCCAGCAATAGTTTTGGATTGACCGAGAAAGCTAAGTTTCCTCCTTTAATGGCATGTGCTACATCTGAATTAAATAGAACAACGAACTACCGTGAATCATTTCATTCGCGCCTTAGTAAATTTTTCTACTATAGTCATCCGTCAATATTTTATTTTAAGTACTATTACAGTTTCAATCTGAAATATACATCAAACGCAACATCAAAAAGACTGCCTCCAGCAAACCTAGAAATTCAACTGCATATCGACGACACTCATTTATAAAGCAACAAACTGAAAAAAATCGGTAAAGTTCCTATACTCAGAACTTCCCTCGTTATGAATCTTTCCTTATATTAGGAATAGTGGAGTGTAACCCAATTTAGTTCATTACATAGTCATTTATGAAACCCATATTTTCAAATAATTTTACATACAACCAGTTTCTACTCATGCCACACTTGATTTTTGGGCATAATTTAAAATAAATTCAATAACTAGGTTTTACATTGACACACACCGCCATTTTGTTCCGTCATGTTAAATTCGTGCAAAGTTTGAGACAAATTGGATATATGGTTTTTTTAATAATAATTTTTTTAACATTTCACTAGCCGGCCATTTTGTTTTGCCTTATTGGATTTTTACCAAAACATTATAAGGTCATCCCCTTATGACCCTTAATTTTTGACTCAAATTTGAAGTTAATCTGATGAGTAGTTTTTAGGCTAAGCCGCGAACTGACAGACAAACCTACAGACGGACCGACGTAATTGATAAAATATATTTTTGATTTTGTTTGATTTTTTTTCAAGATTATGAATATTTTATTTGGGCGCCATTTTGTTCCGCTATTTTGAATGAGTACTAAGTTTTACTTGTTTATCTCTTACCACCATTAGTTATGGCACACAATTTGAAATAATTTTTCAGGCGGAATTTTTAAATATTTTATTAAACCTCCATTTTGTTCCGCCCTCTTGAATTACATAGTACCAAAATTTTACCAGTTGGCTTCTACATAATACTTGTTTTTATACAAAATTTCAGATAAATTGCATAAGCGGTTTTTAATAATAATTTTGTTAACATTTCACTAGGCCGCTATTTTGTTTTGCCATATTGGATTTTTACCAAAATATTACCATGCCATTCCCATATAGTAGTTTTTAAGCTATGCCGCGAACCAACAGAACAGACAGACAAACAAACCGACAGACGGACCCAAGGAGTTGAAAAAACATATTTTTTGGCTTCTAGGGACGCTAAAAGCTGAAAATATGTAAAACCATTAGAGATTGATTTTTTCACGATTACAAATATTTTATTTGATTGCAATTTTTTTCGTCATCTTGAATTAGAACCAAAGTTTTACTAGTTCATCTATATACCACAATTAGTTATGGCACACCATTTGAAGTCAGAAGACTTTTTAAATATTTTATTAAGCTGCAATTTTGTTCCGCCACCTTGGATTCATACCAAAATTGTACCAATTGATTTCTATATAATACTTGATTTTTATACAAAATTTAAGTTACATTGAATGAGTCGTTTTTTAGTAATAATTTTTTTAACAATTCACATTTTGTTTTGACATATTGGATTTTCACCAAAATGTTACCAGGTCATCCCCATACGACCCTTAATTTTTGACCAAAATTTGAGGTCAATCGGGTAAGTAGTTTTTTAGCTATGCCGCGAACAGACAGACCAACAGACAGATAGACTGACGGAACGGTCAAGCTAATAACGTTTAGATCCATAGATTGAATTAGAGGTGTATCGTTGGGAGGCATATACAAAACATTAGACCAATAGATACAAGTTCTTCTACTGGGGGATGACTGGGGGAATTATCCAATAAAAGAAATGCTTTCTTTGGAAGACCTTGGTTTTTAGGAAACTGTCTCACCTGAAATTAATGCAAACTTTTAGTTTTGAAATATATATATAGCTATCATAAAAAACTCACCTCCGGAACAAAAACTTCGTGGTTTTTTAGCTTTCCCTATTACCAAAGAGTCAACTTATGCAGTCCAGTCGCATTTGTACATGCTAGAAACTTTATTCTTTCTTTTGCTGTTTTTCTTCCAGAAGCAGTTTTTTTCTTCACTGGATGCGTAGGTCTTTTTGGGGCAGAAGCTTCCAGTACAAGCCGGTTTCATCAGCGTTGTACACCTGATTAGAATCATACAAGTTTAAGTCCATGATTTTTTCTTAAAGTTTTTGTAAAAATGGTGAAACCAACTGGCTGAGAAGATAGTTTTTCAGCAGTTATTGTTAAAAAGCGTATGACAAATCTTTTCTTGAACTTTTGCTGTCTCCTTGAGCTCGCAGAAAATGTAGAATATTTGTCGTATAATTTTCTATGCAAATATTTGGCTTTCTCTTTTAAAATGAATCCATATGGTGCATTCCTCTCTCGTTGTCGCAAAAACCATTTATACAAGGATTTTCCATTAGCGGATATTCAGAAGGTCTAAGAGATTTTCGTTTTCCTTGGCCCGAAAATGTCTAGGTAACTGTTCAAGTAATTTGGTTTTTTTTCTTCTTAATTGCACACACTGTTGGGCTATTCCATACTTTTTGCTAAAAGGGTAACTTCGGCGTGTTTACTAACATCGAACAACTGTTGGGCTTTTTTTTTAAAGTTAAATAATTTACTTTCTTAGTAGACATTGTGCTTACAGACTCTCAAACAGGTACCTACATACATAATATAATGGCGGCGTTAAACAAAGGCACTAAAGCTGTCGACAAAGTAATTGCTGCTTACATCATAATATCTACCAATAATGCTGTCGTTAAACGGTATTTTCTTTATGTTCACGTTATAGAGGCGAGATATGTTTGGCGTTCACGTTTTAGAATAAGGCTGAATACCAGTTTGACTGTTCAAGTTTAGGGATGTTCACGTCGTGGGACGTTCACGTTATCGAGACTCTACGAGGGAAGTAATTACGAAAACAAAAAAAAATAGTTCATTAAACTTTGTTAAGGCGGTATCGCATTATTGCTCTAATATTAAAAATTATAAAGAAATTGTTAATCAAATTTAGTTTAGTAATGGTTGAAAATTTACTATAGTTCACCGTCCAATGTTACTCTTTTTGAATACAAATATATATTCTAATACATAATTATGTACAACAAATACAAACCGTATTTTTCTAAACCAACTTGAAAAAGAATCGGCCCGGATTATAAAATGCGCCGAGTTTAGGTGTCATAAAAGAGAGGCCGATCTACGGAGATTATGAGGCGGCTAGGTACGTCGAGTTTCGATACGCCCGTCACGTTCATGTTCAATCTCACACCTAATTGTAGTAAAAGAGTGCGTAAGTACGAATAATAGAGGGATGCAATTGCAATAATACGTTATAAAAAATAATTTTTTAATATTATTTTATTACCAAAAAATGTTTTGGCCCAAGTAAGTCCGGCGACCCAAGTATGGGCATTTGATTGTACGTGTAAAGAAAGGGCTTGTCAAGAAAAATGGATGTGACTGAATGACTGCAATAGTGTCATAAAAGAGAGACTGATCCGCGATGAGACGGCTAGGTCTGTTACCTACCCTTTGCGTCGAGTTTCGATACGTCCGTCAAGTTCACCTTTCAATCCCACACCTAAAAAATTAAACATGGACCATTTGTCCCAAGTTTAGGACCTCATGCACAAGCATTTATCAGGTATCAAATAACGAAATAGTGCTGTGCTATCTACAAGTCTAACATATTCAAAATTCACGTAGATAGGTCTATTCTATTCAAATTACATACCATTTTATTCATGAATATTGATGTCGAAATCAACGTTTACTTTTTAGGCCAAATACTTACGAAATTGGTTTAACTGACCATATCCCGGTTAACTCGATACTAAACACTCCAGAAAAGCAACTGGAGCGGGTCGCGCAGATGATACTGAATTTTATAATACGTTAAAAATGGTTTTGTCCCACGTAAGTCCGGCGACCCAAGTATGGGCATTTGATTGTAAGAATTTGTGTAAAGTAAGGGCTTTTAAAAAATATGGTTCTGACTGAATGACTACAATAAAACTACCTGGGTCGATCCCATGGTATAAGCAATGTAGCAATGGATCGAACTTTGGATATTTATGTATTTAATGCAGATTTGAGGGTCTAGGGAAAACTAGTAATGATACTCGTATGATATGTTTAGATTAATTCAATCCGGTGAAAAAAAAAACTAAATAATACAAATTTTTAGATACTGTATATTTCCATTTATAATGTTATTCTGTATCTAGTCCTGTTTCGCTGTTGCTATCCTCATCTAAATTAATTATAATTGATTTAATTACATGATCAAAAGTAATATAGGAATTTTCCACAGTAATTATGTGATGGATTGAATTTTTCCAACTACCTGAGAAAATATTATTAACACAATTATTTATTAATTCTACAACACTACAACTTATACAATTTAAAGTAGGAAAACTATTTTCACCTAACCTATGATTTTAAATAGTGCCACATTTGCTAAATGGGATTCAAAACACAATAGTAGGGTGGGAGCTGTAGCACTAGATGTCTCACTTCCTCTGCCAATGTGTCACAAACATACTTTTTTATACATAATGCCTTTAAAATTTCTAAAAGATCAGTTTTTTATAACATTCTTTAAAATATATGTCATTCGCCGCCATGTAGTTTTGAATCTCTCATTTCGTATTACTTGAGCCTGGAGCCCTATATAATTGGCAGCTGTGACACGTATCACGATTCTTGAAGCATTCTTGAAAAAGTTCTGCTGTTGTATCTTCTTTGTAGTCCACGCAAGAATCTTTAATATTCTTTTCAGAAACCCATAAGGCATTTGGAATCCAACCATTTTTGACACGGCGTGTAAAACGGTTGTCCTTTTCCTTTTATTTGACGGACATATTATTATTCTCATACCGGAAGAATAGGACCATCCTTTAGATGGTATTTCATGCGAGCCAAACTATCTAGATAATTTATTGGGCGATTTTCACAATAGTCTTTTATACTCAAAAGGTGATTTTTGTAATGGCTGAGATTCCATAAGTACTTGCTTTTCGTAAATTGTAAGGTATCAGAATCCCATTTTAGACAAAACTCTAGGATAGCGATGTGACAGTTTATATGGGTTTCAGCATTGGTGAGGTGTTGCTTTAGAGTTTCTAATGTAGGTACACTTTGATCTACTCTTGCTGACACGGTCCTTTTAACTGTAGTGAACATGTTTCACTCGCAGCAGCACTAGCGTTAAGTGCTCTGTTGAGTAAATACCTATAAACAATTTTTACAATTTCCCTATCATCGGCAGATAAATGCTTTTTCTTCACCAGAATAATATAAAAAGCACCATCAATGTTTTCCACTGCCGCTACATAATGCTGTTTTGTACAAGTGTACACTTCCCGTGAGAAATAAAGGCTGCTATAGGTCAACAATGAATACATTTAGAATTATCTAAATCTCTTATAGAAGGAGGGATCTGGGGCGGGAATTTATGAGGAGAGTCCCAGGACAAGAATTAGTCTTGCCCTTGGACGGTATGCGACTGTATATCAGGCTGAGATTACAGCAATCTTGGACTGCGTACAGGAAAACCTTTCTAGAGGATATCACGACAAGCATATCTATATACGCTGTGATAGTCAAGCCGCAATTAAAGCTCTGTCCTCGAACAGGGTCAATTCGTTGCTAACACTTGAATGCAGGAGAGCCCTAGAGAGGCTGTGTGAGTTCAATAGGGTTAGCCTCATTTGGGTGCCTGGCCATCAGGGCATTGGGGGTAATGAAGGGGCGGATCAGCTGGCTCGGGAAGGGAGCAACACTGCTTTCACTGGACCGGAACCTGTTCTTGGAATTGCTCCTTCAGCTGTCGAGGCTAGAATAAAAAATAGCACTGTCGAGGAATTCCGTGCTGAATGGCACGAGCTAGCAGGACTCAGACAGTCTAAGGTCTTCATATCAGGCCCTTATAGCCGTTCTGAGTCAGACAGACTTCTAAATCTAAACAGAAGTCAACTTAGAACTATTACCAGGGTCCTAACTGGACACTGGCTAGTGAAATATTACCTGCATAAGATTGGACTCGACAACATCCATACTGCAGGTTTTGTGCTGAGGTAGATGAAACTATCGAGCATCTAGTCTATCGATGGGACGCTTCAGTCAACGCCAGACTGCTTGGCTTGGGTGACACCTATGTGGAACCCGAGCTTGTGGGACGTGCGCGACCTGAAAGGGTCCTTTCCTTTCTAAAAGGGAGTGGGCTCTTGGCCTGACGCGCCTACTTGAGAGATGGGCCCCAGTGAGCCTAAGTGCTGCCCTTGTCGGGCTCCCCATCTATGTCTATGTGTATGTCTATCTTTTTATACATATAACAGAAGACATTTTAGATCTTTTTCCGGCTCAACTATTTTTGTTTGCTTATAATGGGAACGACCCAGTCATTGAAACAGAAAAAATTTTCATTCTCATCATCAGTTCTGTGATGTTTTAGTGCAATTGAACGCGGCCGCTATTCAAGGACTCGGTAGCAGGGGCAGATATTACTGGCGCATTAAAAAAGAACCGGGAGTTTTAAAAGATTTTTCATCTGCACTGGAGTTGTTAGCTTCCTTGAGTAGAGGCAATGTTCTGTATAATTTTCCCCCAAGAAAGAAATAAACTAGCTAAATCTAAGGGGGTGGGTCTTCAGATTAGTCCCTGACAGTATCGGGAGTAAATCAGCCGAAGTTCAAAGAAGCGTTTGAAGAAGATTTAATAAAAAAAAGTTCCTAATAAAACACATTTTTCACATACACTTGAATCCATTAAAAAGCTTGAAACTAAAAGTTTGCCTTTACTTGTATCGCTGAGGGCAATGGAACGAAATGGTAATGAATTCTCATTTCCAGATATTTTCCCTAAGGAACTTAAAAAGAAAACTTAACCAAGTGCTAGAAAATAACCCCGCACTAGGTCAAATAAATGAATATATCAATGGTACCAGTACAGTTTTGCTTAACCAGATTACCGCTCATGTGCCGCAAAATGTGTTGTTAAGGATGATTTTGGGCGACTGACGTTATAATTTTACCACGGAAAACTTGTAGCAAAATATGGCAGCTTTTTTTACAGTTTCTATTTAATAAAATATGGTTTAATGGCCATGCCTTTACATTTATTCGAGTGGTAATAAAAGGTGAAGGAAAAAATGTTCTGTATATTGTTGCATATTGCTGGTACATCCTTACAGATGTTCGGCTTCTATTCGGCCTGTTTACATGTATGTTTAAGTTCTTTTATGTTGCATTTTCGGGCTTTAGTAATCTAATTCATTAATAGGGTCTGCATTTCTTTTACAGTTTGCCCAGCAAAGATGTAAGTTTACTAGATCCAGAAGACATTAAGGAATTAAGTTATATTGAGAACAGAGAGAGCCAAGAGGATGAAGCCGAGTATGAAGAGGGTGGATATATGCCTATTAATATTGGTGATGTGCTTAGAAATCAGTATAAAGTTTGCAGAAAACTTGGTTGGGGACATTTTTCTACAGTTTGGCTATGTAAAAATTTATACGAAAAGTAAGTATGTACTATTTTAGATGCATTAATTGTTTTCTGATTTTACCCTTGCCAATTAAACATATTTAAAAAGCTAATATCAGTAGTGGTAATAAAAAGTAATTAATATAATTAATATTTAAGTAATTAAGTAAAACGTACTAAACTATGTGCATGAAAATAAGACTAAAATAGCTAAAATAACTTAATACAGGCATGCAGCATAAGTTTTAATTACATGTTTTGCCATTGAAAAGTGCTCACCTACTGATGCGAAAAAAAGAAAAGAGACGCACAGCAAAGCGAAATGACTTTTTTAGGATATGTGCTTACAGGGTTAAGGCGAGGCGAAGAGAAGAAAACCGACCAACAAGAATTAAAAGCCGCGGTAACGACTACATTTATATTAATTTTTTCGAGCCGACTTCCAAGTGAAAACGACTTGAACTTGACTTGAAATTCGGTTGTTTATATCATGGGCTTGAACCTGGCTTGAAATTGGCTTCAAGCCAAAATCAAGCTGAAATAAATACGATTGCGCAAATCTAAAAAAAGAGATTGAAAAAAAAAACGTTAGTCATCAGACTTACTTTCTCTAACGTTCCTGTCTCTTACGATAATGAATTATTGCCATTTTAGTATTAGACACAGTTTGCCCCATCAACTGTAAATAAGGAGCATATACTACTGAGCCGACTTCCTCATTTCCCTTCATGTTTTAAGACTGGAATTATAAATAACCTGGTACCATACTCAACTCGGAAGGAAATCAGACCAGCTGACTCCAAGACGGTTCAAGTCAACCCTAAAATGCCTTTGTCTTGCCGGTTTCAAACTCAGTATTGTATGTTTAAGTCGCACGTTCTTAAGCCGCTTTCATAAACAGCTTGGGTTGAAGCGCGCTTGAAAACGTAAATAAAAATATACTCCTGTTACCACGACTATGGATTTGTAATTCAATAGTAAATCTGATAAAATAAGAAGTGCACCAGACAGGATCTTTTTGCTTTACCGGTTTCTTGCCTAAATGAAAAAAGACAAACAAAAAAAATAATTTAGGATCAGGAAATAAACCATACGAGTCAGCCTCCATTGAAATTCGACGGCAACTGTTGAAATGACACCTCGACCTATAAAATAAATACTGGCACCTCGTCAATCCCCGCCAAACACAGGCACGTAGCCAGGGAGTGGTCCTAGGGGTCTAGACCCCCCCCGAAACTTTGAAAATATGTTGGTATAGGCATGCTTCTTACTAACTTTCCTGAGGTTTGATCGTTTGGACCCCCTCCCCCCGAAATTTCTGGTTTGGACCCCTCCCCCCGAACTGAATTTCTGGCTACGTGCCTGTCCAAACAGGTTAATTATAAATCGCGTCAGTGTTCCCTACCGACACGATAATAGTAAAATCAATAGATTCGATTGAAATCGAAATACAAACAACGAATGATATGAATGAAGCTCGTCTGATTTCGATAAGAGGCTAGCAGCTAGGCTAACAGATGAAGCAAATCGCAACATTGTATTTCTGTATGATAATTTAGGGATGTCGGGATCCGTACAGCAGTGAACACTAAATAGAGGTTTGCCCTTTGTCTGTTTCTCCCAAAAAAGGTGTCTCGAGAGCTTTATTCGTCTTTTATTTTTTGCATCTAACCAAAGTTTTTTAAAAATCCTGCAGTTAAGTGCGATTTGAAAAATTTGAAAAACTATTCATGGTGTCCGAAAAAACCTTAGTATGGGCTAATATCTTGAGAACTGATAAAACTAATGTTTAAGATTTTTCAATTCTTATTGACCTTTTGAATTTTAAATACGACATTATATCGAATTTTACCTTGTTTTGGAGACCTCTAAAAGACAAGAATTCTGCGCAAACTGGAGGTCTCCACGACGACCCGTTTTCGAATAGGGAAAGAATGAAAAAGAAGCGAGAAACATTGGAACAAAAAAATGAAATATCGCCTATTACCATTGTTATTGATAAAAAATCGTTTTTAACATCTTGCTACTGCGTTTTCGAAAGAATTCAACAACACGTCATGTTAGTTTATGTCGTTGGGTGTGTACTAACGCTTAAGCCTTTGTGCTATTTTGACTTAATTATTTTCATTTAATTATGGTTCATACTAATGGAGATAAAAACAAGATCTTTTTTATGAACAACGTAATCGAAATTACAACGGGGCAGCCAGACTTTTCAATGAAGCTGTTCCAAATAGACCAGTTTCTGCAAGTTATGTAAGAATTGTTGTATCCAAATTCTTCTATTAAATTTGAAGATCTTTTCTGTTCTACCGAAGCATGCACTTCGAGTAGCAGCTGCTAAGGTAAATCAACAGTTCATATCAGGATAACCAAATAAAAGCCTACATACGATTAATTAAAACTATATTATTAGGAATAATAATATGCCTTTACAATTGAGCGTTCTTTAAAAGACTAACTCTTTTACGAAAACTAATACTGCCTTGACAGATTTTTTATAAACGTCCATATCGATATCCGTGTTTACGTTAACACACTTAAGACCTAATTTATGGGTCTGCGTTCCTGAAATATCGGCACCACAGGCTTCACTGATACACGGCTTGTACGCCGTATTTTAGTATTTCTAACATTCGGCCATCCTGCTATTGTTTCGCCCCCGAAACATCCTACGTTGTCAGGACAGTAGACCCCTAAGCAGACCATTAACCTAACATCTGTGAGTTTGGTTACCTGTGAAAAACCACAATAAAATAAAAATTTGGAGTCACTAGACCCCCCCCCACCTTTTGGCATTCTTATTTTTAATAAGAATGTACACTTGATAATTTTATTTTAATTTATTAGACAGTCAGAATTCAATACAACAATAGCACTTTACTTAGTCTCAACTAAGCCATGAACCATGATCAGAATACAGTCATGTTCAAAATTTCACATCTATAGTATCTTGCAACTACAGGATCACTGCCTGCCTTTGACACGAACAGTGTCCTTTACCTTCTTGGCACAAACAGTACTGCTAATTTTCTTGACACGAACCGTGCCCTTAACATTCACATGAGCAGAATACAGCCATGTTTTTAACTGTGACACAAATAGTGTCCCTTTTTGTGCATAAACAAAATACAATCATGTCTACATGGACCTAAACGTCCTACATGGACCTAACCGTCCATCATTTAGATCACCAAAACCGAATAATAAATAAAAAAAAAAAAAATTTTAACTGTGGCTACCATGTACTATTACAAAAAAAACTTCAAAATTAGACACCTACAATGTCTCAGATATGAACAGAATACAGTAATACTTTTCACATTCATATAGCCATTAGTGCACCTTTGACACCTACAGTGTCCTGCCTGCATGCCAATCAACATGCCATATCTAATGATATCTATATCCATTACCAAATTGTTCCCCTGGGAACCACCATTTTTTACTTGGTACCCAAAGTACCCTAACAATATAAGTAATTCGTATCGAAACTAAAAAGTTTCCTTGTCCTCTCGGTACCTAAAGTACCCCCTAGGACAATTTACTTGTTCGACTGACCTTTCACTTTAAACAAACATAATAAAATCATCTTATACTGTCAGTCCACTCAATACCTAAAATGGCCAAACCTTATCTTTAAATTATTTTGCGAGGAAACATACATTTTTACATTTATGTACATCAAATGTATATTATTATCAATAACATCAACACACTTATATTTCATAATAACCACCAAAAAAAAAACCTGCTTGCTTATTCTCTTTTATATTATTGATATCAATTTCTGTGTACCAATTTTCTTAATGACGTCAACGCATGCATGCAACACAACAACCACTCTATATAGGTTTCAATACAACATTTATTTGATTTTTTTTTCTCTCTGGCCAAGGCCAAAACATACAAAAAGTAAATAAAAATACTGTATATTTCATATAATCATGAAATAACCACCTAATTTTTTTTTTTCATATAACGTATGCCACTTCTTACTGTTACGTGCTAACAAACATTTTATGTGGCCATATATAAATAATATAAAATTTACTCAGTATCTAAATCCAACGGCAAATCCTCAACTTCATTGAGGATCACCCAAGGCTTTACTTTATCGACAGCTATAATTAAAATTCTCTTATAACTCTTTTCTCTTAAGTCCTCAACTACATATCGGTCGTTCGGCAACACTGCCTTAATTTTAAAAGGCCCTTTAAATTTCGGATTTAATTTGCGACTTGCACCAGTGGCTGGTTCACTAGTTATTTTAACCATCACCAAATCTCCAGCTCTATAAGTCTTGGGAGCAGCCCTCTTAGCGTCAAAACGCTGTTTCTCTTTTCTCTGAGCCTCGCCTATTCTCTCTTCCGCTTTTTTCCGCAATTTTTTCAAATCTGCTCGCTCTAGTCCTTGACTTATTTCGTTGAGAATCTTTGCATCGGACGGCTGTTTTGGCGTAAAACCCATAATCAGCTGATACGGTGTTTCACCGGTGGTTTTATTTATAGATGTATTTAAACCTATTTGTATGGTTTTTACATGTTGGTCCCAAGAGCTCTCATTAGTGTCATTTACACTTAAACACTTTAACGCATCTAAAATAGTGCTATTAAATCGTTCACACTGCCCATTTGCTCTAGGTGTAGCTACGGCATTCATTACATGTTTAATGCCCATTTCACGACAAAAATTGTGCATTGTTTTTGATGTAAAACAGGCTCCTCTGTCTGAAATGATCCTCCTCGGCGTCCCAAATACATATATAAAATTTTCCACCGCTTTTACCACATATTTTACTTTTGTTGACTTTACAGCCTCCAAAAATACAAACTTGGAGAAGCCATCCACAATGACTAAAAGATACGTGTTCCCTTTTTTAGTTTTAACAAAGGGTCCCAAATGATCGATATGAAGGGTATCAAAGGGAATATTATTTTTTGGTATTGGATGCAGGTAACCAGCTTGTCGACCTTTAGAGCCTTTCATATAAATACAATTTAAACAGCTTTGTATGTATTTTTTAACAAAACGATTCATACAAGCAAACCAGTAATTTCTTTTAATTCGTTCAAGTGTTTTTTCAAAACCCAAATGTCCGCAGTCATCGTGATTTAACCTGCATATTAGCCATCGTGATGCTCTGGGGACTACCCACTTAAGGTCATCATTTATTTTTCTATATAAAACTTCGTTTTTTAAAGCATAATTTTCGAAATAATTTTTGTTTTCCGGGATTTTATTGGAATGCAGAATTTCAATTATTTTATTTATTTCATCATCCTGGCTTTGAACTGCTCTAACCCATTCTGCTTCCGTCAAATTAATGACACAATTTACATTATAATTTTCTTCGCCGATATCCCTGCTTAAACAATCCACATGTTTCATTTTATAACCAGGGCGATAATTCACTTGAAAATTATACTCTTGAAGTTCAAGCCACCATCTGGCGATGCGAGGGACGAGATCTCGTTTCGTTGAACAAGCTCTTATCGCAGAGCAATCCGTAAAAACTTGAAATTCCTTACCCAATAAGTACACCCGAAAATGTCTAAGGGTAAATACAACAGCCATTGTCTCTAATTCATATGAATGGTACTTCGATTGCTCGTAGGTACACTGCTTGCTAAAATAGGCAATTGGGTGCGGGCCGTCTGCATGAATTTGCAATAAAATACCTGCTAGGGCTATATTGCTGGCATCTGTATGAACTTGTATTTCTAATTTCGGGTCATATATTTTTAATACAGGCCTAGTATATAATATTGTTTTTATCTGGGTTACTGCGTTAGTTTGAGCTACACCCCACGACCACTTTGCATTTTTCCGTAATAATTTCGTTAAGGGACTTGCTAATTTGGCATAGTCCTTAACAAATTTCCGAAAATATCCGGCTAATCCAAGGAATCGTTGTAATTCCTTTCTATTTTGCGGCTGACATAAATTCTTTAGAGCTTCGATTTTAACTCGATCAGGGCGAACACCTTCTTTAGAAATTTCTCTGCCTAAATAATTAATTTTTTCCATAAAGAATTTGCACTTCTTTAACTGTAAGGTTAAATTATATTTTCTAAATATGGACAGAACACTCATGAGTTTTTGCAAGCTATCTTCTAGGGACAAAGCTGGAATTATGACGTCATCTAAATATGCAAATGCTGTACCCTGAGGAAGTTCACTTAAAACTTTATTTATCATTTGCTGGAATACGTACGGAGCATTACACAAACCAAAACTCATTCTTAAAAATTCATACTTCCCATCTGGGGTAATAAAAGCTGTTTTGTCTATTGAATCTTCAGCCATCGGTATTTGATAGTATCCTGAAAATAGGTCCAATGAGGTAAACACCAGGGAACCTTGTAGCTTATCAATTTGGTCATCAATCAACGGTAAAGGCCAGGTAGTTTTTAAACTGAGGCTATTAATTTTGCGGTAGTCTACGCACATGCGCAGTGAGCCATCAGGTTTTGGCACTAACACTACCGGACTTGCATACGGGGAATTCGATTCTCTTATAATATTGTTATCTAACAATTCCGTTAACAAAATTTTTAGCTTTTGCTTTCTATCTTCCGACAATCTGTAAGGATTATATACTACCGGCTCATCGGTCTTTAACTTAATATGCATTTCCGTGCAGTTGGTCTTGCCTATTTCGGAAAGATTTAGGGCTATACAATCCCTAAATTGTTGCAAAAGCATAAGAAGGGGTTCTTTATATCCATTGCAATGCACTATCTCATTTGCGATTTCATTACACTGGCCTACATTATTAATTCGTAATTCGGTGGTTGTTGAATAAAACTTTATGTCACATCCAACTTTAGTAAAACCAACATTTTTTCTGCGTATGAGCGTATTTCCAATTAAAACATCGGCTGGACAATATGTGTCAGGTACTATTAGTAGCTCTTCCTCTTCATCAATTTCGTCAAACAATAATCTACCCTTTACACTTTTATTTATACATATCACCTGCCCAGAAAGAGTTTTTATATGATGCTCTTTACCATCGCGAACCACAAGTCCGTATTTTTTAACTACAGAGTCTTTAATTAAAGAGCATTCACTTCCGGTATCGATCAAACCACATAGTTTATAATTAAAAAGAAACATTTGTTTATAAAATAAATTATTAGAATGTTTTTCAACAAAATTGACATGTTTTTTAGACCAACAGTCTTTTTCGACGTGCCCGCGTTTCTTGCAAAAGTTGCATGTATTACTAGAACTAGCAGAAGCACTATTCTGCTTAAACCTATTTACACTTTTGTTTTTGTTGTGGCTATATTGTTGAAAACGCAATTTAGGACAATTGACTTTTTTATGTCCGGGTTCGTTACAATTATAGCACATAGACTTAAAGTTACTAGATTTTGTAAAGTTTTTAACTGCTATTTGCTCAGTTTTTGAATAATCGCTACTACGCAAAAATGTCAACAAATCATCTAAAGTATGGTAACAATTGCTAAAAGCCATTTGGCGGATACTTGGCTCAACAATACCAGAAATAACGATATTGATTTTGTCACTTTCGGGAATATCCCAGGACAGTTTATGAAGAAGGGTTAATTTTTTATAGTAATAGTTCACAAAAGTTTTTTCTTCCGAACTCGAAAATAATGAAGCACTCTTAAAAAGTGTACCAATAGCTTGCGGATCAATGTCATAAATCTCCCGAAACCGTTTTTTGAAATCATTCCATCCAAGTCCCGAGAAACCTGAAGTTAAAAACCACTCGCGTGCCCGTCCCGCCAATTTATCCACCGCATTTCTCATTACAGTCACTTCGTCCCATCGTAAAAAATATGCTTTTTGTTCAAATAACTGAATCCACTTATTTGCCGAAATGTTTTTTAACGACGGATTAAAGTCTGGTATTGTCTCCCAAGAATAAGAATTATTTGGCTGGCTTACCTTGAACTGCAAATTTTTTATTTCCTTAATTTCTGATATTAAAAATTTCACCTGCTCCTCTACGCTCACAGCTTTCTCTGAAGCAGTAGAATGCCTCTCGCCCAAAAGTGGTGGGGTATAGCTCCTTTCAGACATGTTGTGCAGCAACAAAAACACAAACCACACAAATTATAATAGGCCACAGCCACACCCAGTAAGCCTGGTACGCACTAAACTAAATATATTAATCCAAATGTCTGTGACACCCTGTAGGTCGCTACGCCCAAAATCACAATTTTTCGTATATGCGCGACGTAATTTAGAAATGTTTTTTTTTTCCTACTTCTGACTTTATCAGGATAACCAAATAAAAGCCTACATACGATTAATTAAAACTATATTATTAGGAATAATAATATGCCTTTACAATTGAGCGTTCTTTAAAAGACTAACTCTTTTACGAAAACTAATACTGCCTTGACAGATTTTTTATAAACGTCCATATCGATATCCGTGTTTACGTTAACACACTTAAGACCTAATTTATGGGTCTGCGTTCCTGAAATATCGGCACCACAGGCTTCACTGATACACGGCTTGTACGCCGTATTTTAGTATTTCTAACATTCACGAAATTATAAAAAAAAAACAAATTTCACCGCTACAAAGTTCACTTTTTATAGTTATAGGTATAGTTTTTTACATATCGTTCTACCGTTGAATAGTACAAATCTACCGCTAAACCCAAATTTGCAAATGATATACCTATACTATATAGGAATACAATACAGATCGATCGAAAATATATATTTGGGAGCCAAACTCAACCAGCACATATTAAATATTGAGTTATGCTTTGAGCAAATTAACGGTCTTCGCATACGCTGTTTGAATGATATCACGAACTTACACATTTTTTATACACCGCTATGGTATTCAAAACGTCCGAATTTTCTATTGGTCTTAATACACGTTTTTAAAAGCAACTTTTTTTATAAAATTTATCTTAACAGTTCAAGATACTAAACTACACGGTTAAGAAGCAAAAGGCACGTCGGCGACGAAAAACGCTGATGTTGAATGTCCCCTGGTTCAAGGTTGGTTTGCCTACGTGAAAACGATGAAGATAATTATAATAACATAAATAAAGTGTCACATAACTTGCATTATATTTATTTTGTAATAACTGTATACAAATTCTATTTAATTTGTTTCAATTTTTTACGTTGTTAAATTATATATTATTATTATTAGGTAATTTACAAAAAATAAATTATATGCCATTGCGTTTCGCCATAACGGCTTTACGCAAGCTTTATTTTTGCGTAAATTCTAAAGTTACTCTATTTTTATTACATTTTGTGACGCCGTAGTTTTTTTTCGCCGTACTTGATATTTACCCAAATATAATCATTTCATCCTCATGATTTTTAACCAAAATTTGAAGTCAATCGGATTTCCAGGGTTTTTGAGCTACGCCGCGTACAGTCAAAATGCCAGACAGATCCACAAACCGACGGAAATCGGAGAACATATTTTTCGAGGTCCAGAGACCCAAAACGCAAAGATATGCAAGAATCTCGGAGGGTAATTTTTTCACGATTACAATAGTAAAAATTCACTAAAATACTAAAATGTGAAAAATATTATTTGATTCCATGTTGAAAATTTTACTTTGTAAAGTCAACGCCAAAAATGGTTCAAAAATAATCACAAAAATATGTTTATGTATTGAGTGTTTTCATGTCTAATACCACGATTATATTGACATACTATCTTTATTAGTTTGCGGCCCAGACTTCACAGACTAAGATTTTCAAGACAGAATAAAAAATTATTTTTCACTATTTAGTGCATATTTTTTAAAGTCGGTTTTATTTTTTATAGATATTTTTATTTAATCATTTTTTGTTCTATTTATACTATTGTACAAGTCAGATTTAACAAATATCCACTGGGTCAATCTATTGCATATGTAACATACATACTCTTTTTCCTGATCACATGGTGAACGCAATATACTGCCTATATCGCGCTGCGTAAATAATTCAAAATGATGCAGTTCCGCCATTCCGACATTTTTTTAACATGTTTTCCATATGCACTCTGGCAATATTCTGCATTCGAGTAATCGAAGTATATACATAAAAAAATACATAGGGGCGAATTGATAACATCCTGCTTTTTTTAAATTTTTGAGCAATATAGTTAATGAAAATAAGATATAAGATGGTTACAAAGAAATAAATTTAAGGTCTAATTAGAAATTAAAGTCACTAGATCCAACACGTAGTGTTGACAGATTTTTTAATTTTTTTTTATTGAACGGGAACTTCGGCTCCAAGACTCACTTACTGACTGATTCGGCAATAGTAAGTCCCTATTTGGAATTATTCAATAGCGCATAGTTCCAGTAAACAGGAAAGAGGTATTTAGTGTGCTAATGAAATATGACAAATTCCAAATTATTTCGTGTGGTCCAAAAAATAAAAGGGGGGAGGATATTTAAGAGCCGCTCTGTAAGAAGTAATCCAGAACTATTTTTGTAACACTAAATTTATCTGATGCATAATTTTTCAGTGGTCCTAGATACGTGGCTCTAAAAATATGTAAATCTGCACCTATGTTTACGGCAGTGGCAAATGACGAAATACGACTACTCCAAGAGACTCGAACCGTGAATCCTAATCACTTGGGCTATAAAAATATTGTTCAAATGGTGGACACTTTTAAACTCATTAGCGAAAATGGTGTTCATACTGCCATTTCCTTAGAAATAATGGGACCAAGCTTACTACATCTTCTTATGCAAAGTGACTTTCGGGGCATACAGGTGCCCGCTGTCCGTAGAATAATTTTTCAGGTGAGTAAATTATAGTTTAATAGTCTGTAGAAGTCAGTAACGTATTTAAAATTTTGTTCCAGGGGGGTCCCAGCTCATATTTTTTGTTGTTAACTGAAAAAAAGGTCGTCAGCACTTTCATATACGAATGACTAAGAAGCACTCATATGACAAGCTTATACAGTTCGTTAATATAATAAGACCCCGACCAAACAATAAAAAGTCTAAAAGAATATCTTCATATGTCCGTTTTAATTATATCTTTCCTTAATTTATCAAGGCCTCCCAGGGGAGGTTAAGATCCTGCGGATCCCCCCCACCCTAAATACGTCACTGGTAGTAGTTATAAATGTTCATACGAGATTGCAAGTAATACAAAGTAATTCAGTTTAAACCAGGGTTATTGCAGGCTACACAATTGTGTAAAATGCTACATATTTATTAAGCAACTGCACAAGTAGAAATCTTTCGTTAAACAATGCGGTTTTGCTTGTTTCCTATAAATTTCATAAAAACTTAAACAACTTTAAATTAAAGAGAAAAACGTTACCTTTTAAACATTTTCAATTTACACGTAGATGGATATCACTGGCGAATTAAGCATTTATACAAGCACCACCTCAGCTTGGAAGCCTTCCTACCCAAAGGATAGATTAGGTTAAGTATGTTTGAAAGTGGTGCATATTTATGAAAAGAACTTGTATTGTTTTTATTTTTTATTTCTTCGCAACATTTCGACTAGTGTAATATAACATAATTTTTATTCAAAACTAAAAATACAAGAAAGGTTTAACAATTTTTGCATAAAACAAAAATATAATATTTAATTCTTTTTAAATTCATTTTTTTTCGGATTTGGCAGCAACTAACATTTGTTTGTTGTCACGTACCCAGCTAAAAAAATTTTGGCAATCAAAATAGGACAAATTAACCTTAATTTGAAGTTCCCACTTAACATGTCCCATGGTCAGTTTATTTCTTTCCTTGGTCCATGATGCTGAACACAGAGAGAAACTTCTCTCTGCATCAACATTCGCTGAAAAACTGGAAAAAACAAACTGCAAAATGTTTGTAAAATTTTGCAGTTCGCTCTTTTTGGAGAACATTAAATTTCATTTTTCCATGGGTGGCATATCGAAAGAAATTGCCAAATCTAAAGCTGGTTTTATTTCCACATACTCTTCATGTAATGCATCAATATCTATATTATCCAGTTTTAAATCTAATACTCAGCCTCAGACAATTGATTAAAATTAATTGTAAATGTTAAGAAAATATATATAATTTTTTGAGAATGTTGTTTTTAGAAAAATCAAATTTAGACTTTAAATATGAAATTATATATTATTTGGAGGAGTTTTTATTAAATTTAAACAAAAAACCCCTGACATTTGTCGTTGATTCTTTGCAAAAGTTTTAAATTCAATTTTTTTTAAATTTTGCACCGGCGCGGCGTGCGGTGAAATTTTAAGAAAGGGAAGCAATTTTTAGAAACTTACCTATTTGTAATGTAATTCGACTCTTCGATCATTTTTTGCAAATTCGTCAATGACGTCATCATAAAAACGTCGATGCTCCGACATATTTTAGAGAAGTTTATTTTCAATGGACAACAGCGATGTATGCGTAAGTCTCCCCTGCCCCGTTGAATTTCTCATGACATTTTTTATACGTTTAAGTGTTGAAAAATTGCGTTCTACTGATAAACTTGTGGCAGGTATTGTCAATACTAATTCACACAATTTCGACACTTCGGTGTAGGCATCTTTCAGCTCCTTGTGTTTTAAAAATTGCATTAGTTTTTTAGCGTTATTTTTTGCGCTAATGTCATCAGTTTCGTAAATCACTTTTAGTTCAGATCGCAGTAACACTCTGTGGAAGAACTGGTCATAATGAAGAAGAAGAGATTTAAACGCATCTTCTGGAAAAGTTTTTCCTTTAAATGCATCAAAATTGCAGAGCTCGAGGAATTTAAAATCATTTAAACCGTTAAATCTATAGTTTAATTGTTGCTGAATTTGATCGATTATTTCATAAAAGAGGCGTCTGTATGATGTTCCGACCTTTTCTGTTCGAAGAGGCTTGGCTTGTGGCTCTACATTTAACGTCATCGTTTTCTCCCAAAATAGGTCAAAGTCATCTCTTTTTTAGCTTAACATTGACTTAATATCATCCACTTTTTTTAGGCAAAAAGCAATATCACTTGTTTTAGTTTGTAATATACTAAAAACATTGTCCGAGAATGGAAATTGTTCTGAAAATATGGTCAAGAAATAATTAAAATTAAAATCTCGTTTCAAACAGTCCAAAAAACCCCTCGAACTATTTATTGCTTCTGAGTCCCACGTTTCATTATTTTCTGTTATATTCTCTTGGGCAATCGTTTGTGGACAATGGAGTCCAAGGCTTATGTACGTTTTGTTGACTTAAAAGCAGCCATGCCATTTAAAGTAACGAAAAATACTTTACACTCTTTAATGTGATTAATGGACTGGGATAAAACTAAATTTAATTTATGAGCAAAACAATGGACAAACATAGCACTTGGGAAAGTTTCTCGAACTTTAGCTTGCAGACCCCCTAATGGTCCTGCCATCACTGCAGCTCCATCATAGCTTTAAGCAACTATTTTTTTCTCTCCATTAATTTCTTTAGTAACGTTATACTGCGGTATGCATCTGCTGTACCATTTTCGGACACATTCTTAAAACCTAAAAATCGCTCTTGAATACTTCCGCTTGTTTAACGTACCGTGTTACTATAGATAATTGGCTAAAATTAGTGATATCAGTTGTTTCGTCCAGAACAATAGCAATGAACCACGCTTCGCCAATCTCCAATCTCCTCCACACCTCTCTCATTCTTTTTAGAATAATGGTTGCAACAGCGGAAATTAAATCATTCTGGATTCGATTCGACGTTCTGCGAAAAACGCTAGACTGCTCTAAATGATTTTTTAAGCAATCATCATATTTAGCCATTAAACTAAGTAAATCTTGAAAATTTCCTCTATTTGAAGAAACCCTTGTTTCGCCATGACCTCTAAATCCCAATTCATGCTGTCCGAGAAAACAAACATCGATAAGTTTCTTAATATTTGCCTATTTTTATCGACTAGTTCATTGTGTTGGCGGTGACTAATTTCCAACTGTTTATTAAGGATGTGTTCAATTCTGGTTTTGCCGAAGACTTTTTCTTTTATGACGGCCTGCAAATGCGCTTTGGACATAATGTGTCTTCTTACAGCTTTATGGAAATTGTTTAAATCGGAAAAACCAGTTTTATTCCAGAGACCTTTTTCATTTTCAAAAAGTAAACATGGCCAACAAAATAATTTACTTATATTTTCACACTCTATTAGCCATTTAAATTGTTCGTATGTTTTTCCGGATAAAAATGTCTAAATGTCTAGTTTTTCATTTTTGTGGTTAAATTTTTCATAGGCGGTTTTGCCCTTCCATTGGAAATTTGAAGCTTATCAGCGAAGTTTAATGTTGAAAATCCCTTTATTATTAAGACATACACCACACATTCACACACACTCTTCTTACTAAATTCTCCAACATTTTCAACGTTATTACCGACAGCCGAAGTTGACGGTATATGCATATCCACGTCCGTATTATTGTCTTCCATATCGCACCATGCATGACGCGACTGAAATGCAAAAATTGCAAACAGCGGGTGGAAAGTTCAATAACCTCTGACTCGATTTACAGGAAATCAAGCATACAGGACTTGGCTGTAGAGAAGCTAGCGGCCCGCATAGGTTCTATTCGTTTTCTATTGTGGCTCGGTCGAAGTCAAGGCCGCAATTTCTTCGCCCTAGTCTGAAGTCTCGTGCTCCTTTTGAATCATTAAATATGATTGGTGATAGCTGCGTTGGGCAATTTAAAAAATTATATGAGTGTGAATGTTTAACTATACATATAAAATACAGAACATATTTCAACATATTGGTTGAAGTTGAAACCATAATTTTTTTTTAAACTGGCATTAAAAATGCAAAAATGAGTATGTCGAATAAAAATAAAACAATTATATCTTACCAAATATTTTATGTAAATGGTTTAACTTTTTTAACACAGCAGACAGCACAAAAGTATCTCAAAAATCTCACGAACTTCAACATAAGAAACCCAATCCCTTCCATTAAAAATAAGATGAAAAAATCAGCGCAAAACGTAATCACCTATATAGTAAATAATTACGAAATTGTAGTGGCGGATTCATGGTTTAAAACTATTTTTTGGGCTTTTCCGCCTTAGAAAATTGGAAAAAAATAAAAAATAAAATAATAAATTAATAATAATTTAAATTGACATTCAATGACATTTTGTCAGAGATTAGCCATTCTGGTTATATTTCTGATACGAAACAAAAGAAATATTCTGCTTTTAGTATTTTATTTGTAGGTTTGCTGAAGACGGGGGTAGACTTTCTCTCGAAACGTCCAGAAAACAAACATGTTTCAGTGTCGTTCCTCGGGTACCTTCATAGTGGACCTAGAACTTAAGACTATCTATTCAATTTATAGGGTAATTATATTTTATTTTTTATTTTTTTCCAATTTCCTAAGGCGGAAAAACTCAAAAAATAGTTTTAAACGTAATCACCGTTGCAAGATGCCCGTTGTTGCCATCGCCATTACTGCACTATTAGCAAAACAAAACCAAAAGAAAAAGATATCCGAATTAAGGGATGTATTTTTAATTAATGTCAGAATGCAGGACAAAGTGAGTTATTTTTAATTCTCAGCAAAATGCAAGGGATCTTGACAGGACGCAGAATAATACCCCTCGAATGCAGGATGTCTTCCGAAACGCCGGACGGTTGGCAACCCTACTCACAAAAGATTTTATAGATACGGTTCTTACGGTCACTGATCTCGTTAGTGTATTTCCGGATATGGATGCTGTTTATTCCCCCTGATTTGCAAAAACTTCGTAACTTCACTGAAATTTCATTGACATACGGAATAGTTATAAAAGAGCTTGTTGACTGGTCTTCAGTTGAGCGTAGAACGTTTTTCTCTTGGCATTTGGAAAGTGTGTTAAGAATCAACCTTTGGGTACCACCTTTTTGAATGAGATTTTTAAAATTGTTGATTTCCGGCTGCGTCTAGGAAGAGCTGATCGGTGCATATCGCTGAAGAATTGTTAGGTTGAGGTACTGGTCCGTCTGTGCAGGTTTTTTTATAAACATAGTTCTTAGTAATGTTATTATTTCTTTTAAAGAGATCACTACATATTAATCTTGCTCTATCATCTATCACCATAGTGAACTTTACAGTTGGGAGTATATTATTTAAATGATCTAAGAACTGTTTTTCAGTTGTTTGTCGCCTTTGTCCCGAATAATGAAAGCGTTGCCGACATTTCGCAGCCAGAACCTGGGTTTTATGTTTGCTGTTTCGATAGCTTAGGTTCAACTCATTCCGTACATATATTAGGTACCACTGTAAAGAGAGATGAACCTATCGGAAAGCAGTCGTCCTGGGAGTAGAGCTTATCTCCTATATGAAAGTTATCACTAATCACTAAAACTTTATATGGTCAAACTTTCTGTTACACAAGACAGTACAAGTGAGTCACGCAGATAAGTGTTTGTAAAATGATTGATGTGGGTATTGTTAATATTGACAAGTAAAACGTGTTAGTTTAACAGAAAAAGTTTTATGGGCGGTTTTGTTAAACGGGGCTATTTTAGATGATTTTCAATTGCACTTTCTAAAATAAACCCGCATTTCTAGAATAATCCCGGATCTTTAAAATAACGCCGTTTTCCTTAAAATAAAGACCATTTAAAAAACTTATTGTTCTTTTTACAGAAAAAAA
This sequence comes from Kuschelorhynchus macadamiae, assembly GCA_030620095.1. Classification (NCBI taxonomy): domain Eukaryota; kingdom Metazoa; phylum Arthropoda; class Insecta; order Coleoptera; family Curculionidae; genus Kuschelorhynchus; species Kuschelorhynchus macadamiae. Next base: position 227,807 of record JAUTXW010001778.1, read on the forward strand.
TGGTTCCCGACTATATGAAACGTATAAGCCATTCAAGAGATGGAAAAAATTATAATCCTTACAAAAATTATACCGAAGAAAATTTTCAGCACGCAATAAGAGCGGTTCAGGCAAAGACTTTGACCATTGATAACGCAGCTAAAAAATATCGGGTCTTAACGTCTACATTTGCTTTACGAACTAAAAAGAAGAGCATGTTTCCTGTAGCAGGAAAATCTTGTCTTGTACAGATGAAGAGAAAATATTGGTAGATCATTTGAATCGGGTGGCCTCCTGAACCTTTTCGTTCGGTCGTCGAACCAGGACTAAAAAATAATCTACCTGGCAAAGATTGGGTCACCAACTTTTTAAAAAGGAATAAGGACAAAATATTGGATCGATACTGATGAAATATTTCTACTAAACGAGCAATTATCAATAGACAGAATTTAGACATTTTTTTTGACAATGCCCGTGATGTTTTTACAAATGTACATCCATCGCTATCATACATTTTGACAAACAACCGACAACCCAGGGTAAAAAAAGTTCATTTTTAAAAGAGGTACTAAATATCCGGAAAGGATAGTAAATTTCACAAAGACTGCAATTAGCATAACGTACGCCGGTACCGCATACGGACAACTGTTGTCAGAATATACGTTCTACAAGGCTAACTATATGTGGAACCGCTGAACTCCAAGGCGGACCAAAGACCGGTTTTATACCATTATTATTTCTTATTTTAGAAACAAACATGGAACTAATGTTAGTTATTATTTTGTTAGATATTGGTAGTAGGCAACAACAGTATTTACCAGAAAATGAACATAGCTTTTGTCTGGCTACCCCCTAACTCAACTCACATCATGCAGCCTCTTGATGTGGCATTTTAAGCTTATGAAAATGACAAAGCATCGGAATATGTATTTTGTTTTACCATCTTCGATTTGTACCAAAATGTTACCTGTTCATTCTTATGTAACATTTATTTCTGTGCAAAATTTGAGGTGAACTGGATAATTAGTTTTTCAGTAATATTTTTTAACAATTCACTAGGCCGCCATTTTGTTCCGCTATATTGGATTGTTAACAAAATGTTGCCAAGTCATCACCATATGAGCCTTAACTTTTCACCATATGTTGAAGTAAATGTGGTAAGTAGTTTTTTAGTTTTGCCGTGAACTGTCAGTCAGTGCAGACAGACAGACAGACAGACAGACCTACAGGCGAGCCAACGGAATTTTGCATCTAGGAACCCTAGAACGCGAAGATATATAAAAACCCGAGAGGGTGATTTTTCACGATTACAAATATTTTACTTGATCGCCATTTTGTTTAGCCATCGAACTCGTTACACAATTTTACCAGGTCATCTCTATATCACACGTAATTCTTGCACAAAATTGCAAATCAATCTAATACATGATTTTTGCAGGCTAATTTTTAAAATATTTCATTAGACCGCTTTTTGTTCCGCCATATTGGAGTTTTACATAAATGTTACCACGTCATCCCCACATGACCTTAACTTTTTAAACAAAATTTAGTCACTCGTGTAAGTAGTTTTTTAGCTGTAACACAAACAGACAGACAGACCAACGGAATTGAGAAAACATGTTTGGCTTTGCGACGCCTATACTTTGGTTGAGTCGATTTTGCTCTAGCTCTTAATAAATACGCTTTACTGAAAAAGCTATTGTTAAGATATTTTGACACCTCCATTAAATTTGCGAAAATGAGTTTTGGAATTTAAATAAACCACCTTTATATCACAGTTACCAGTAGAGTGATCAAGTCGATACATATAACAAAAAAAAACATCTAACAAATAGAAATAATTTTGAAATATGAGACTTTGAACTTTGTTTTTTGCTTGCCGTTTTGTAATAGAAGATAGAATTGAAAATGATGGATCTAATCCTAATTGCTCTTCTAATTCAGGTAAAATAATCTGCTGTCCCACTTCGACTGAAGTGCGCTTTTATTTTGTTACAGGTTTTAAGAGGTCTGACGTATCTTCATGAGGAATGTCACATAATCCACACAGATATAAAACCAGAAAATATTTTAATTAAAGTGGATGAAAACTACATTAGACAAATCATAGCAAAAATGGACCGATTTTCTGAGTTAGGAGTTGATTTGCCACGATCTTATGGTAATTAGCCTTTTAGTTTAACGTTTTCATCAGAAAACTGAAGAAAGCATAAGTAATATTTTATCGTAATGACCAGTGGCGGCTGCTCTTTAGGGCGAGCACATCCTGAAAAATGTTAACGTAAAACACAGTTTCAATTCATATATATTATTAATATTAACATAAGATTATGTTAAATTTTCAGCAAAAAACATCAGCTTCTATCTCTAGTTACCCGACCACGTTGGTACGTGAGAATTTGCAAACGTTTGATTCCGGCGCGGCAACGCTCTGGTAATATAGCAAATATAGGCTGCAGCGGCGTCATGATGAATGGCATCCGAGATGGCCCGATTATATAAGGAGTTTTCGTCGCATGTTTCCCGCGACTCATATGTTAGTTCGTGATTTATGCTTCTCGAGTTAAGCTGCGCATGACCGTCGTGTAGAATTTCGATTTCGAGAGTCCGTTTTGCAAAATCTGGTCGATAATTATTGGTTTTGTGATAGTTTTAGACTTTAGACTTAAGTGTGATAAGCTGTATATGTGTATAAATAGCGGTGTGACAATATGGATTACGTAAACTATATTGTCCAAACAAATTTGTACAGTTTTTGATTAAAAGATGAACTAAAAATTAAAGAGTTGGCAGACTTTATCAGTTATAAAAATGTACGCAAGCTTATGAACGAAAGGCTGAAAACATGTCTTTAACGGGTCGGTTTTCAATACACCTATAAAAAAATAACCGGATAAGTGGGTATGAAATTATGAATTTATTGAACAAGTTCCCGTGTTTTTTGTTTTATAAAGTCGACTTTAGAATGGACCCTAACTGGACAAGGGAAGAAATAAACGATTCACACCATCTTTCTGCAAAAATGAGGAAACATGAATCATCTCACGAAACATTAATTCTTTCACAGCGTTTACTGTGCTTAGTAAGGTAAATATTTTATATCAGTTAAATTTTGCATACATAAAATTTTCTCTTTTATGAAAAATATTATGTTTAACCCACATTCTCTTATAAGAATATTTGAATTAGGGATGACGTGAGGGATAAAATATTTGAGTTTTGTAAGTTTTTAAGAGTGTTTATTCCGAGTTTTATTCTGGGGTTTATCCTCTTATTAGTAAGGTTCTAGCAAGTATACGATTTTTGAATTGGGTAATTTTATTGTCCCCATAGTTTGATGATTTATTAAGATTAAAAAGATGTGTCCCTACACTCGGCCCCCATTTCTAGTTATTTTTTTTAAATGTTCACCAAATATGCTTAAAAAAGGAGTATTAAGAATTTATTAATATATGACAAATTTGTATCCAAATTGGTTTAAAAAATAAAGGGGTATGTTGTTACGCAATTTTCGGTACATGTTATTTGGTCTTTGAGTTCCGGTGTGCCCCTCCAAACTCAAATCCCACGAGCCGCCACTGGTCATAACATGTTCTTATTCATATGGGAATGACACTTTATATTTTAATTTTACTAGTAAAGTAACATATCTCAATATGTAAAAATTCGCTGCGCATCGCAAGAGTTTACTTTCGTACTTTAAAACCTAATGACCAGAGTTACTACGCCATCAAAAATCCTAGCAAATAGTAAGTATAAATACTTGTAATGCAGTCTATTTTAAGAAATATATACTAAACATTTAAAAGATAGTATCTTTGAGTTACTAGCTTTTAAATTTTTTCGGAAACCCAGTGCAGATTCTAGGATTTAATGTAGTTTTATTTTATTATTTTCATGTATAGAGGGTGTCGACGTTCATATTTTAAATAAAACACTCTATATGTTTATATATATTTTAGTACACCTTCTAAAGGGGAGCCCAACAATGTATAATGATGTGAGTTTCACATATATAGACATGTATCTTCAGGATTTCACCTAAATTTAGAACTATTTAACTAAGAAACTTAAATGAATTTTGAAAAATTATTCAGTGTATGTTTTATCTAATTTCAAGTATTCAAGTTTTTTACCAAAGAAATGGTGCAGTGTTGCCAAGTTTTCAGTTTTCATAGTTTTTTTTATTTTTTTTTAAACTTAGCTCCATTGTATATTAAATATCTCAAATTTAAATAAAGAATTAAAAGGCGAATTCACTGATATATAACCGTATATATTACGAGTCAACGTTTCTGATGATTATCTTCATGTTCTATTTTCTTTATGTAAATAAGTACGAAAGCCTTGCTAATACCAGATAATTTTTGTTTAAGTCACAAAACGTTATTTACATTATATATACTAACAAGAAGATTAAATTTAAAAAACCGAATACAAAAAAATTCATTCGAACCTGTTCCATTCTCGATAGTCCCTAACACAGATGCCGCATTACCTCTTTGAATAGCCAGGCTGATCCTTTGGGTAATAAAGCGTTTTGCTTGCTTACGCGATATTTTTGAGCTTATTTCATTAAGAAGCTTTTTTGCTTCATTACCCCAAAAACCAAACGTTTCAACTGCAAAAGGTTCAAATTCGAAACGGTCTTCCAGCTCCATATTTGTGATGTTTTTGTAATTCTCCGCTACGTGCGGCATCACCTGCTCTTTCAGATGTTTGTTTGATATAAGAATCAGCACGGGTATGTCTGCACATAGCCTCCCATTCAAAATCCAGGCGGTTCTAAAACATCGAAAAATTTCGCAGTTATCAGAGAACCCCTGATTATGTTGTTGATAAACCTGTGTCTGCACATACGTCCCGAACTTTTTTTGCAGCTTAGTCGATGAAGACTATAAATGTCTACTGTTTCGCCACAAGTACAAATATGTTGTTTACATACAGGCAAACCAACTCTCAAAGCAATGGAAATACGAAAAGATGAATTATGCAAAAAATTCCCCAAAGGTGCAAATGGTAGAGCTCAGGAATTTGAAAAGCAAGAAAACGTGCCCTGTCTTTGAAACTACAAATCTAAGTTCATCTGTCTAAGTGATAGAATTGTCCTCTTTTCTAGATTGCAAAGTGAAATTGAAAAAAAATATGTAAAAATGCAAATGCAAAAGAGTTATTTCCGCAAAATTTTAATTTTTTTTGGTATTTCATTTGTACTAAAGCCATCTTAAAAATTTGCGAATTTAACATACTTTGTATGATCAGTAGAGAGGACATTTTCCCAGTTTTGAAAGACCAGTTTCATTACACCGATCTATAAGGTCGGAGATAAAAATAATGTAAGGAACTACCGTCCAATAAGCATTATTAGAGCTATTCCTAGGTTGTTCGAGAGTCTTGTCTGTGATTACCTTACGGGTGGCTTGTTGGGGGAGATTGAGGTCAACTGAGGTGAATTTACTGCTTTACTCTGACTTTCTGTCGGGTGCCTTAGAGAGCAGCCAGCACCCACGTACATTCCTTGTACACTGACTTCTCCAAGGCATATGATAGCCAAAGTCAAAATAATTGGCATATCTGCACCTTTGCTTGACTGGTTGTCCGACTACCTTGCCAATCGTTCGATTAAATAGTTTTAAATCTCGAAAAACGGTAGTCCCATCTGGAGTCCCCCAGGGCTCGCACCTTGGTCCACTTTTACTCAATGTTTTTATAAACGATATCGGAGAATGTTTTCACTTTAGTGAATTCTTGCTTTTTGCTGATGATCTTAAATTTTTTAGGAAAATTGTTTCTCTGGATGATTGTCTTCGGCTGCAGTCTGATCTGTCTAGATTGACGGATTGGTGTCGTTGGAAAAGCATGGAGTTGAATGCTCCCAAGTGCCATTCTATGATCTTTTCTCGAAGTCGTCATTCAATGATGATCAATTTTAACTATACACCCGATGATATCGCTCTGGATCATGTGTCTAATATGATCGACTTTGGGGTGAGTTTTGAGGGAACATTGAGTTTCTCACATTTTTTAACATTGTTCCGCCATATTGGATTTTTTCCAAATATTACCAGGTCATTGCCATATTTTTTGTCAAAATTTTAAGTCAATCGGGTATATATTGTTTAAGCTACGTCTCGAATTGGCAGATAGACAGACAGGCCGACAGACTAACCGACGGAATTGATAAAACATATTTTTTGGCATCTAAGAACACTAAAACGTAAAGATGTGTAAAACCTGAGAGGGTGATTTTTCACGATTATAAACATTTTATTTGGCCGCCATTTTGTTCGGCCATCTTGAATTAGTAGCATTATTGTACTAGTTGATCCCTATGCCACAATTACTTATGGCACACAATTTGAAATCAAACCATTAAGCAGTTTTTCAGGCTGAATTTTTAAATATTTTATTAATCCGCCATCTTGGATTCGTACCAAAATATTACCAGTTTATTCAAACATAATACTTGAGGTTTTTGCAAAATTTGAGATAAATTGGATGAGCAATTTTTTAATAATAATTTTTTTAACATTTCTTTGGGCCGCCATTTTATTTACCCATATTGGAGTTTTACAATAATGTTACCAGGTCAACCCCATATGACCCTTCATTTTTGACCAAAATTTGAAATCAATCCTGTAAGTTGTTTTTTAGCTACGCCCCGAACTGACAAACAGACAGACAGACCGACGGAATTGAAAAAAACATGTTCTTCGTCATCTATGGACCCTGAAAAGTGAAGATCTGAAAAAATCTCAGAGAGTGATTTAATTAATTCAGGGTTACAATACTTCCCTGTTACGAGGGAAGCAAACATATAAACATGTTTATTAACTTAAAAGTAAGAGAAACTTGTGTGTCCCCGTTCATGTGGCAAGAATTTTGATAATTTTATCTTTTTTTAAGTTGTTCAGAGGCGTGCGTGATTTTTTTTTGAGGAAAACGAAGGCAAGGTAAGATAATAGAAAACATAAAAAACAGTGGCGTACAAAGATGTTTCTATAGATATCATTTATGTTACCCACCCTAACTCCACTGGGATAGATAATGGATATATAAATAAATAATATTATTGCCAAATAAGCCTCTTACTGCTAAAAACAAACTTGCCAGGTTTTGTCAAAATCAAACTATCTAGTAAAAATAGTAAAAATTTTTTAGATAATACATGTTTTTGTTATATACTAAGGGTTACAAAACCCCATCATGTTCCTAATATTGGTATTGCTCCTAAATGCACTACTTATATAAATGTAAATTGTAAATCATCATAACAGTTGGTATCAAAAAAAGTTTAAAAATCAGTTCAGTGACTATTTAACAAAATAAACTATATCTAATTTCCTAACACAGGGTGATAATTAGAGATGTCACGAATATTGAATTTGCCGGATGCCGGATATCCGGCAAATTATTCGGCAACTGAAAACGGTTAGTTGAATTCAGCATTTACGCGAGATATTTGCGGCGCCTTAGCAAGATGGGTGATTTGATGCAACTGAAACGTGGTAGCACATTGAGCGTTTAGTTCTGAAGCGCAAAGCAACTTGTTAGAGTTGTCTTTTATACTTTTATTTATATCGCGAGCCAAATGTTGAAAGGAAAACTACACTGCCTTATCCAAGAAAATTAAATCCAGACTATGGAAACATTTTGGTGTTTGCAAGGATAACTGTCACTATCTAGAATGCAATGCAACGATTTCGCATAGAGGCGAGGGCTGAAAAGCAGGTAAGCAGCTATATTTGATAATAACCATTAATTACTAAATTTGTCTTTTTTGTGTAATGCTTGCTTAATTAAAAAACTTTGGATGATAATACAATAATTTGGTACCCCGAACTTATCTGATCAGATCAATTGTACCCCCGCTTTTTGGCAGTTACTAATATATAAATTAAAATGTTTTATAAAGCCTTCTTAAAACTTTTTTTTTGCGAATAAATACTGATTGATGCAGGACAGTAAGGAAACCTATTACTATTCCATGGTACAATACATTGTCCTAAAAATAAGTGGTGAAATACGATTTAAATGGTTACGTTAAATATCAGAAGCAAGATATATTAAAATAAGGGATGGACACAACCCCATACTTCACCGTCCCAACAATGTAGCAAATCGTTTTCCTCTTCAAGTTGCATCGGACACTTAAAAGAAGAAACCTTTCCCCGTTAAGACTGAGGCGTAAGAAAACTGATTTTGTTTTCAAATAAACTACCCCTAATTTTGGCGATAGGTAAATAAACAAATACATATTGATTTTTAAAAGAACTCATATTGAACACAATCGGTTCATGCTAGGCTAGGCAAGAGTCATTTATAGTTTTGAAGGCTGAATGTAAATTTTTACAGCAAAACTAGTAATGGTTTATTATTAACATACAAAATTTGTGAAAAATCGTTATTATGACCATTTTACTGGAATTAAATTCTTTGCCAAATTTCAGTAATAAAAATTAATAATAAACAACTTTTTAAAAGTTCTTTAAACATACCTTGCTGGATCTTGAGGAATTCGAAAAGATGACAGATTTCCCTTATTTATGTCAACGTCACATCTATCAACACTGCAGTAAGAAAAATGACTAGCTTGAGAAGCCATTTCCAGAACTATATCCAAAAAGATACATCTAAACGCACTTTTGTTCCAAATGCTATACTTTTGCTCACCGCGTGCAACGCTCCGTAAACACGTAGGTTTAAAATCTTAAGACACCGCGTACCTAACTACTGCGAAGTGACCTGCCTACTGACCGCTAGAAGCGGCAGTTCGTAGGTGCGAGAGGTGGTCGGCAAGAGGGAAATTTATTGCGGAATAACCAAGTGCTTGGACTATTTAGAATATATATATATAGATTCTGCTAGTAGCGCTACTCTCCCAAATATTTTCCGCCTGTCGACAAAATTCGGCAGATTGTTGGCAGCATGCAAAGCGCTGCAGTTGAGATCCCTCGTTCGAGGTGTGAGGTTAGAGCGTTGCGTCCCAGAGCAGAGTCGGAGTAGCGAAAATGAGTACGTTAATGTGTGCTGCTGTTGAGTGTCTCAACACGTCGAAAAATTGTTTTTAATTTTTTTTATGAATTATAATAGTTAGTTTAGATCTTCTAATCGGTACATTTCAAATAAAATATACATTATCTTTCTGTTTAATATTTTGAACAAATTCATGTTTTGACGTCACGTAAGCGTAACGTAAATGTTAAACAGTGAAGCCGAGCAGTCTTGGCCATATGGATTATAAAAATGAAATGAAAATAGGTAGTATTTTAAAATCTGTTTATCCAAAAATAATAATTAGTTATTGAGGAAATCTTGTATTTTTGTCACCTCCAGCTTTTATATTCTAATATGATTTAGTAATAATAATATAATTTGTAAATGTCGATTATGTGATAACAATTGAATTTATACATCAAAAAATCTCCAAACTGATATATTACTTAAAACACATTAGATAAAACATTAAATGGATGTTAAAATTAAAACTGATATAGGTAGTAGAAAATCTCTGAATCAGTAACATATTAATACTTGATTTTTTAGGATATTCTAAAGTTTTGTTCCTCCCATTTTTAAACTCCTGTTAATTTCTGAATTGAAATGTCAAATAAATTATACAACCTATTTTTTGTTTGAATGGAAAATTTAACATGTCAAATTTTAAATCTGTTTTTGGGTGCCCAAAATTCGTAATATCATTAATTTTGTATGCTTATTTAAATCAGAATTTGTATATCTAAAATATCTGAAAATATATTTGTATGTTCGCCGAAAGAATTAAAAAAGGAAACACACCAAATTGTTTCAATAAAAAAAAACACTTTAGAATTAAAAGTATGTATACCCAAAAATCCGTAATAAGAAAATACTTTTAAACCCTTCATCTAAATTATTTATGCTTAAAATCAGTCCGATTAACTCGTGAGTTAATAGACATACCGAGATATTCTTTAATAAAAATTGGTTTTTACAAGTTGTGAGAAACTTGAGACATTTAAGACGATTTAGGTAAAAAAAATATTTTTGCCGTATTTGCCTCATCTTGCAGATTCACCCGATGATCAAACGATATTTTATTGTGTGCCCATATTTTCCTAAATACATCTCTGGCTAGTGCCCGACTTCCCTTTGCAGGCCGTGGCGTTCCGAAACTTCCGCAAACGCAACAATTCGGCCATATCCGCAGACACCAGTGATTGCGCGACGCGAAAAAAATGTGGCAGAAATAGATCAAAGGATTTGTCGAGGAGTGGACCTACTAGTTTATTTCTACTATGGTAAGGGGTTACGGAAAAAAGAAAAGGGGATGAAAATTAAGAGTAATATGTCGTTTTATAGGTTCCTGGATATATAGATCCCAAATCAAGAAAGTATTTGATATTTAATAGTAACTTTAATAATGTTGAAAGGTAGAAAACGGAGGGTGTAAAATTTACTCTTTCTTAAAAAATCGAGTAATATGTGGTTCTATAGATTTTCGAGGGTATAGATTTCAATTTTAAAACTCATGTCGCATTTTATTGAATTATTAGGGGTGGGGGTGAGAAGGAAAGTAGATTAAAATTCTATATATTTTTTATTTTATGTAAGTTAAACATGATGTGAAAGTAGTGATCCGATTGGCACTGGTTTTTGTATTTAAGAAAATTAAAATTTGTATCTATTTTTTACTGTTTAGTGCGTGAGAGGCAATAGCGAATTCTCTATTTTTTTAAACTGTAATTTTAAATCAAAAATAATATGTCATTTTTTTATTGCTTGACTTAAATTACGACGCTGTCGTTTCAAACCTAACACGTTCCTAACATCATACATAATATTGTTAATTTATTACTTACAATTCACGTTCAAAACAAACATAATAAATCCTAGGAAGGCATGTTTAAATATAAAATAGGAAATAAGAACCTGATTTTGCAACTAATAATAAAATGCCTTAATGTTTCTGACACTTTTATTAATTCATTTTATTTAATTCCAGGTAGGCAAAGAAAAACCATATGAAAGCAAAACATCCTGATAAATTTGCCGAGGTCGAGAATATTACAGTGTGGTGGTGACTTGCGTTAGTCAGATTTCGGACGATAATCAAAGTAAAATATCGCCGCGCACGGCTAGTACTTGAATGGGTGACCACCCTGGGAAAACCGTGCTTCGTCTAGAGTCGGGCTGCTAACAATAGGTAGTAGTTGCTGTAGATACAATAACGACCGGGGCGGTACTACCGCATTCTCTATAAAGGTACCGTGACTGACTCCGTGCCCTGTAATGCAGGGCATAAATCACCAAAAAAAGGCAACCACGGTTTAATGCAATGTTATGGGCAACCTTTGCTTAGCTAAGAGCGTAATTTCCGGACTTAATCAGGCCGCGGGTCGTAGGTAAGAAATAAGTAGGTAGTAATGAATAAAAAAAGCTAAAAAATTCACACATTTTTTTATTTATTAATTAAAAAAGCATAATCAAACATATAAAAAACAAATTAACAAAAACAGATAGAAAAATCAAATGAAAATTAATGAGACTTGAGTTTGAATCGGAGAAAGAGATGACCAATATTGGGGTCAATATCAATAGTACATAGGCGCAAAGTGTTTTCTAAATTAACATCTGTAAGCCGAGTACGATGCTTATTTTTATTAATTTTCATGATTAAAAAAAGCTGCTCACATTTATACGTGCTACCGAATGTACAAATTATTTTTCGTGCGAAAATTCTCATATATGATTCTTTTTGAAGCTCGATCAACTCCATTGGTAGGTGAAGCGGAGCATCTTCCACATTACACTTACATGGATTTGCAAAAATATGGAAAGTACTATACATATTCCTAAAATCAGAAAACCGAACAGTGACTTGCTCTGACAGTAGTTTCAGTTCTTCAGTATAGCGACCGTATTCAATGTTTTCGTGACTGGATAATGTTAAAAAATGAAAACAGTTTTTACTTCTCATTTGTATTTCCCAGAAGCAAATTTTGTTTTGAAAACTTTAAGATGACTGTACAGCTGATTTATCAATTGCCTTGTTTTTGAAGCTTCAAGTTCGGGTTGTTTAATTGTCCTGTGATGACTATCAGGAATGCCAAGTCACAAAGCCATGTTGGATCACAAATTGGCGGCAATGTTTTCTCTTTCATTTCCATAAAATCAGCTATTTATTTTCTGAGGTCATAAAATCTTCTCAGCATTTTACCTTTGCTTAGCCACCTTACTTCGCAATAGTATGTCATATCATCGTGATCTAAAGGGAGTTCATCCAAAAAGGCTTTAAATTGGCGATGGTTAAGACTGCGGGATTTAATGAAATTTATGGTACTTACTACGAATGCACTTAGAGAACAATTTTTGTTGGTGAATAATAATTGCTCTTTCCTTCAGAATTCTGATCAAACCTTTTCGTGAACCGACATTGCGCACTATCTGCGCATCCTCCAACTAATTTACACCACTGCAAACTATATTGCTTAAAAGTACTTTGCACCGCGGCAAAAGTATCTTTTCCAGTAGTGCTCCCTTCTAGTGGCCGTAAAGCCAGGAATCACTACAAATTCTTCATCAACACCTCGTATAAAAGCAGCTAACTAATAAATCGGTACTCTCATCCAAAGCAATCGAAAATGCTTGAAAACCAGCCAATCTATCAGTCAATGTTTTTTGATAACACTAGCGATCATATCTATACGTCGAACATCAGTACGTCGCCATAAGCTCACGTTCTCAAACCCTTTCTTCTTTTCTGAGCACAAAGGTTCTGCAGCATCTACTAGGCACTCTTTAACAAACTCTCCCTTAGAAAATAACTTTGATGTTTTCGTTTTTTTGGAACTTACTATAAAACGAGCTTTAACAACACTGTCCAGATTTGATCTTTGTGAATGGAACATTTGTTGCTGCTAAATCGGTAATAAGTTTTTTATTTTTATTTTTTTAAATGGCCCATAAGTAAATTATATTGAGCGAAATGCTTGCTGGAGTAATGCTGCTTCATATTGTATTCTTTTAAAACAGAAATTGTTTCAGTACATTTGTTTTGGAATTGACGATATTCTGTGTCCACTTTCCGCTTTTTTAAACCAGACATCTAGATTTTTTTTCTTCTGGGCTGAATTCGCTTGAATATTTCCCGCGTTTTTCTTATCAGTTTTTAAGAAGTAGTGAATTGACACGCGCGCTGAGCGGTTTATATAAATGGATAATAAACCATTATCGCTGATTAAGCATGTCGGATTTAGAAAGTTTTTAAAGAGAATATTGCCTCGATATAAAATTCCAAGTCGAGCATACTGAAAAAATTGTGCTTGACATATACGAGCGAATACATAGGAAGATTGAAGAACGTATTTCTAAAGCTCCTGCAATCTCAGTGACCTCAGATATATAAATTTGTATGCACAACAACTCGATCTTTTTAAGTTTCTTCGCCCATTGGTTGTCTCCTGAATTTCTGACTCGCATACAGGAGAAAACATACCTGAGGAACTTAGTTTTCTTGCTACTCGCTGGAATATTCCACAATCAAAAGTTTATTTACTTGTGCATGGCAGTGGAGCTAATAGCACGATATCAATCCGTTAGATGCTTTATTCACTCACTTCAGTTAGCAATAAATAATGCATTATAGTCGCAACCTGAAATGATAGAAACTATTGCTGCGCCAGACGTATTATTACTCATTTTAATCGCTCAGGTTTAGCTCAAGAAAAACTGAAAGCTATCCGAAAGGAGCTAAATTTACAAGAGCACCAACTAGTCCAAGATATCAGTACTCGTTGGAACTCTACATTCTACGTTTGAAAGTATTTTAGAACAGAAATTAGTTGTTCCGTTTTACACACTGACAACAAAGCAGTGAATAATTTAACCAATCTGAAGTGGGAACTTATAGAACAGTCCTTCAAACCTTTCGAGGAAACCAACGAAATTGCTAGTCCTGGATAAAAAAGAAACTACATGTAAAAAAAATGTATTGTTCAGCATGACAATATCATTAAAAATGGGGGTTGAAAATCGTTTTGAGTGCCTCAATAGTAAATACTTCTTATTAGCAACACTTCTTGACCCTCGTTTTAAATTAAGTTTTATGGATAAAAAGCAGGCTGAAGCGCGTCAAATTCTACTTTAAGGGGGTTTGAAAAATAGTTGTGACGATTTAAACAAAGGCATTGATAATACTTCACCTCCCAGAAAACAGCATAAAAAAGGCAATTCAGCAGGTTACTTAGAAAACATTCACAATAGTTTTTGGGCTGTTTCGATGAAATAGCCGCACAAAATCATAACAGTGATAATGATATTTTGACAAAAAATTCAGTCGCCACCGAACTTGACTATTATTTGAAAGTATCACTGATTGACAGTAGAAATGGTAACTTTTATGCATGGTGGTGTTCGAATTCCAGTCAGTTTCCAATTTTGTCAAATTTTGCAAAAATATATCTTTCAGCTCCTTGTAGTAACGTGTACAGCGAGAGGCTATTAATATTAATTATTATGAACCTATTTTACACTATGTATATTTATCTTTACTATTTGTGGTGTGTGGGTATGTTAATACTAAAGTATACATTATATGGTATATTTTTGGCAGCAACAGTATAACTCTAATTTATATTTAGGTAATAAATATGTTTTATTTTCAATAAAACTCGTTTTATATTTAAATATCCGGTAACTGTCGGATGTTTGGTAATTATTCGGTTTTCGGCCGAATAATGAAGAAACCGCCGAATATGCCGGATGCCGGATATTAACCGGATATCCGTCACATCTCTAGTGATAATGATATCGGTCCCAATATATCGTATAAAATATAGATTTTGGACTGTTCGCACATTAGCCTAGATCTTAAAGTATTATTTTACTCTTAATGCGTATCATACATGTACTGAGTGGTGTGATATGCTGCAGGTTTATAGAATACTATTTTACGCTATAAGAACGGCGTCAAAACGACCAATATTTTAAAGACTTAAGTAGGTACATGCCAGCTTAAGCTAGCGCCTTCTTGTATGTAAGATGTATAACAACGGGAACCCCAAAATGAAATAGAGCTAGATGTATTAAGTAATGGCGTAGCGAGCAATTACGTATTAAGTAATGGCGTAGCGAGCAATTGGACGTCAGAATGAGAGAAAATTACGCATTTTTTTTTCGAAAACATCAAAAATCGAGATCTAAAAAAAAAGTCGGCGCATTAAACATCGATCATTTAGTGAAAACAATTTTTTACAGAAAAGAAGGTCGAATAACAGGGACGGCAGGCGATTTTCGCACTATAGGTATTTTTGATTCAGCAGTCATCCGGGCTCCAACCTACCTCAATTATGATTCTGTACCCTAGAGCCCTAGATCTTGGTTCTGGTCAAAATGACTGACGAGGCCTTTTTGGTCTCCTTGACTATTTATGTATTAATAAAGTTTTTTCGTGGCAGGGAAAGGCAAAATTTAACCATTTCTAATAACTTTAATATTAGTCACTAGTTTAAGACCGACAATATGTAATATTAGCTTTTAATGTTTTAATAGCATTTGGTTTGTTATAGTAATCGACATTTCTCATACTATCCCTCGAATTCCGTTTCGACTCCGCAGATTTTCATTATTACCCTGTATAATATAAAACTGTATAATACAAGACTATATTTAGTTCTCTAACTAGTCACTAGTTTAAGGATAAGGTTAATAAGAAATATTGGCTTTTAATTTTTTATTATTTAATAAAAATTTTAGTTAATATTTTAATAAAGTTTGAAATAATAGTAATCAATATTTTTAATATGTCTAATCAAACTGCATTATAAAACTCTTTATAGTACATTTTACAGATCGGGAGCTATCTGGATTTAAAATTATCTTTTAGTTTAACATTTTTTCGAGAATTAATTTATTTTCCTACAGAATTGTAACCAACTACGTTTGCATGAAATGGGTAATTTATTAATTAACTGCTATTTCTTAATACTTCAATATCTTATCGAATTTTAAGCTTAAATTAAAACACAGCAGCAATAATATACCGAGTTCTAATTAACTTTCCATATTTAATTTATTAAAATATGGCGTCCTCTAGCGGCTCTTTTAATTATACAAGGTAGTTTAAACATGCAAATTTGTAACAAGGTGTTAGAACAAATAAATATAAAAATACGAAATTTAGCGGAAACCACTTTTTATAGGTTTTAGTGCCCCATCCTTTGTTACGTCGTCAACCGAACTTAAAACACGAGAAAACAAAGTCTGGACGAATCTCCAATACCAAGGCCACCAAGTTTAATAGAAATTTTACTTTGTTTAACAGAATTATTGTCAAAATTGCAATTTCTTATATTTTGAAGAGTATTTTTTAAAACTGAGTCATAGCCGGAAAGAGATGTTGGTATATTCCAACAGGGAGCACATCTTAGTAAGGGGTATTCCAAATGAGTGTTTAAGTAAAAATCCGATGTGACTATTAAGATATTTTATATTTTCAGAAAATCGATTTTCAATAACATTTTTTTGTTTAAAGTTAGGGATCACATTATTATTTGAGAAAGGGCATCCTAATAAACTGAACTAACAGCTGTAAAAGAGTAGTTACCGTTGTTTTCGGAATTTAGAATATATCATTAAAGCATCGGTCGTCTAAAAGGGTAGAAATATTTCCAGCAATTGTTCCATCATATAAATACCATAAATTGGTTTCAGCGTGAATAGCTTTTACCAAAGTTTACTGAAATTCAGTAAACTTTGCTTCTACTATCGGATGAATTGCTAAACAAAAAAATGAAGGTACAACAAGATTGCTTTGTTGAAAACCTTTTTGTGACAAGATACAGTGATCACGAAAAGATGGAAATGAGCACTGAGAAATAAATCTTAAAAAAAATACTATTTCATTCTCGAAAGGATTATGCCCCTATTTACCGTATTAAAAGCATTAAAATAGTTGATTTTTAGAATTACTTATCAAAATTATAAGGATATTTAAGGTAACCACGAATCGCATGCGATTTTGATGCCAAAACCCAATTGATTTGGGCGAAACGTGTTACCTAAAAAATTGCAAACGCTGGAACACATTATTTTCGCAACCAAGTGGCGATGACAAAAACCAACAGCGACTGGCCGAATTTCACCATTTTTTTGTTAAAAGAGCATATGCTAGCCACGTAAAAAATGGGATATATTTTGTTTTGGAACCGTTAAATATGATTTGTAAAAGATAATAAAGAAGGGAATAAATTTGAAGAGAAGTTACCAAGCTTCTCCGTGACTAAATATTTTAAATATTGCTGCCTTAGTGAGTCAAGACCACCCGATGAACCAGGTTTATATGAAAGAATAGCTTTCTTAAATTCACAAATAGAAACATACAAAATTAGAAACTTCTGTTTCATCAATTTCTCATAAATATAAACATTTTTTCTATCAAGGTTTTAATTTTAATTTTTTATTTTAACAAAATAACAAACTTAATCAAATCTGACCTGCAATTATATATTATATATATATATATATATATATATATATATATATATATATATATAGCGTACCTTGTATTACGTTCCCTAACCCGACTTACAACGATCATATCGTTGACGGTGGTAAGATGGTGTAGCAATTTCTTTCTGCAGTTTTGGTCTAGTTTTAGTCTGCGATATATGTTAACGATCCGTTACTGGCTAAACACTTATTATTATTTTAATTAAAATGGCAGAAAACGAAATAAAATTAAAGAGAAGACAGACGTTATTCGATGCATAGAAAGTGGTATACGTCAAGCGGAAATTGCTCGAAAAAATAAGCTTGGAAAACAACAGTTTCTACTATCTGGAAGAACCGAAAGAAATCAAAGAAAGCAATTGACATCTAAGACAAGGCGAAGATAAAGATCGCTGAATGGTTTGAGATAAAAAGCAGAAGATCTGCATGTTCAAAACAATAAATGGCAGAAATTTTGCATGTTCTACCCGTTAGCTCGAGCGATTAAATTTCGTCACAATATCAGTGTTGGCAAAGTGTCTGGTGAAGCAGCTGGTAAACAAAGAAGCAACATGAATTCGTTAAGAGATAAATGGCACAATCTATCAAAAATTACAGTTGTAATAACATATTTAAGAGCGATGACACCGGACTATTATACCCTTTTGCTAAAGGGAAAAATGTGTAAGACGCAAGGCAGTTCGGCTAATATGTCCGGTACCGAAAGATGCAAACACCTTGTCATCGGCAAATATGAGCGACCAAGGTACATGAGAAATGTAAAAAACGTATCTCTCACTTATATGTCGAACAACCGACCTTTTTTTCTTTAGCAATTTTTGGAACTTTCTTGAAAACCTGGGACGAAAAATTAAGACGCACAAATAGGAAAACCCTACTTCTACTTGATAATTGTACGGCACATTCAAAAACTTGATCTGGCCAATATACAATTAGACTTTTTACCACCAAATTGCACTTAGGCCTTACAGCCAATGGATTAAGAAATAATTAAGTGCCTTAAGACACATTACCGTAGATACTTCATGAGACGGTTACTCAAGGCCATAGACGATTAAGAATCATTTTCTCTGACTTTCTTATGCTGCATAAAATTGATTGCTCAGTCCAGGGAGGCTTTTAATTCCGATGATGAAATACCTTTTGTTCAATAGTGAAAAGAGATTGAGAAGTTTCTCTTAATGTAATGGTTGGCCAATCACAGCAACAAGCATAAGCAACGCAGAAGAATAACTTTCCGAGCTAAACACATTTCCAATACTAGAAGATAATTTGAAAACACCACAATTACTGATTGATAGTGATATTGTTGTAGAGATTTTACAATTATCAAATAAGTCACGCGCTCTGATGATGAGAATGACAGTAATGTTGTCGAAAAAGCAAGAAATACCAGTTTATCCTGATGCAGTTCGTTTTTGAAGTCTAATAATAGTGTCACAGATGATATTCTAAATGCTTCTTTGAATGTTAAAAATTACCTGGAACTGACTGACCTCAAAAAAAAACAACAAACAAAAATTTTTTTTTCAAAAAGAAATAAAACGTTCTGAAGATAAGCCGTAAACGCATAATATCGTTGAATTCGTCTTTCAATGCTGTATTTAAATTTAAAATAAGATACAATGGATTTCATTCAAAATAAATAGGATCATCTTAAAAACACAAACCTTGGCAGCACTGCACCATTTCCTTTGTTTAAAAAACTGAATAGTTCAAATTAGATAATACACTTACTAAATTTTTCGGCGCAGGTAGATATTTTATAATCCTTTAAGTGTCTTAGTAACATCACTTTAAATCTAGGTGAGATCGTGAAGACAAATGTTAATATATCAGAAATATAGCATCTGAGACTCATACTCTAATACAGGGTGTCCTGAAATAAAAGATTAATATTTTAACAGAGCATCTATGTCTTAAAAGCAGACTAAAGTGTTAAGTAAACATATATCAAAAATTGCTTTGTTAGGCGCCTACAGCCCCGAGGAACCCTCTGAAGATGGTTGTTTCTAAATATATTCGAAACGTTTAAAGACTAGATCACGAAATTTGTACTTTGTCTTTTTAGCCTAGATTCTTTTACTTTATGAGTCTAAATTATATAGAAGAGAAAGGTACTCTTGGTTTAAAGGGCGTTCATGAATTGCAGACCAAAAACCATAAATGTTTTTCAAATCGTCTAATGTTATTTTAATGACTTATAAATTGCGGACCGAATACGAAAGGGTTTTCCAATTTTACCTGTTCTTAATAAAAGACCATATCTACCCGAATAAATCATACTTATGCATTTCAACGCGATTTTTTGGGAAAGAAAATGTACTCTTATACTAATTTTACATCTACCTGTAGGGATTATATTTAGACGTACTTTTATTAAGAAATTTAGTATGTTACTGACTGTCTTTTAGCAAGCATCAAAAAAAAATTTCGGTGTCACAGTGTTTAAGTGAACGAGGAAAACCGTTATTAATGTTCGAAAACGCAAAATTTTCGCTATAGAAAACATTGAAAAGTGGTGAAAAGTTTTGGACGTGCACCTTCAAACACTGTATTGCCAAAATTTTCACAGTTGGAGAAGAAAACGTAGTTTCAAGGCGTGAACTGAATCACAATCATAGAATGGATAAAAAGAAAATTAATCGGCAACTGATTTCGAATAGTGCTAAACGCAAACTAGAAGACGATTTGTCAGAAAAACCTTCGAAGATCTTGCATTCAGCTTTCAAGCAGCATCCTGGGCATACGTTTACAATCACAACAAGAGATGTTCACAACATAAGAACTAACATTTACAACCACAAACGCAAAAACCAGCCACCATTACCGAAGACTCTAAGTGAAACCATAGCTATTTTGAATAAACTTGAAATAAGGAGTACAGAGGCTGAACAATTTTTATTCGCGAACAATTTAGAGAAGAAAATATTTGTGTTTTCGACAGAAACTAACGTGAGTACATTATGCAATGCTGATAAAATATATTTGGATGGTACATTTTCCTAGTATGTGAAATATTTTTTGCAATGGTTCACACTTTATATTGAGCTAAATGGTCATTACATTCCTATAGCATTTTGCTTGCTTCCAGATAAAAAAGAAAGCACTCATAAATCTCTGTTTTCCAGTCATCTCACAATATTTAACTTTTTGTACATATTGACGCAGTTTCAAACAGATACCTACATTAAACTTCGATCTGTCTCTGAGAAGCCTAGAATACGTGATCGTGAAGTGAGAAAGCGGCAAGATTTTTTGACAAGCAAAATTTGTCAGTACGAAAGAAAATGAAAATTTCGAGGTATAACTTTGTGAAGTGCTTATCTTACGTGTATAAAATTAAAAGTAGTAAATGATTTTTTTCGGTGTTAGTTTATCTAATTTTAAGTTTAGTTTTAACTGTAGTTTAAGTTACTTTGTCAAATTAGATTAATAAACAGATGCAAAATGAATTTATATTACATGATATAATTTTCTTCTTATTAGTATTCCCTTATTTACCTCACCGTTACCTAGTCCGCAATTCATAGATTTTAAAAAATGACCTGTTTGGATCGGTCCGTAATTCGAGTACCGGATTATTAAAATGAGGTAGTCGGCCCGCAATTAGTGGCCGCCCGGTTTAAATCGTTAGCACATGGCATTAAACACACAATTTTCAGTTGAAAGTAGAAACGAAAGGATATTATTTACTGAGCGCAGAATATGTTTAATTTTTAATGTAAGAAAATGTTCAAAACAAATGTTCTCGAAAATGGTGCAACGAATTAAACCAAGAGTACTTTTTTTAGAAAACTCAAAAATTTTATAATTTGGAATTGTAAATTGAAAAAAATCTAGGCAGAAAAAAGTTAGACCTCTTCCCCTTCCATTCGGGACGCCCCTAATTTAGTACTGATATTTTTGACTTCACACTTCGACTCATCGTATGAAAGTTACCAAAATACAAACATTTCATAATCTAGAAGAGTTCATTCTCGGGGCTGTAACCCCCTAACGAAGCAGATTTCGATTTTAAGAAATTGCACTTGAATTTCCCAGTAGTTTGGGAAGTAATGTTGTTGTTCTTCTTATAGTTGATTGTTTTTAGAAGAAAGCGTACCTCAGAAAAATTCTAAGAAACGGTATTCTTTCACTCTTTGAAGATTTCAAATCGACAGCTTTTCATTTTTCTTTACTTTTGTAACATTGTTTATTAGTTATGCAATTTAGGTAAATTTTCTTGCAGTAAGCTCCGAGTTCTGGACAGAAAAGGATAACAACCTTCATGACACAGATGATGACCTAATTAGTCGGTTTGGAGAACATAGAGCGTCTTCCTATCCTAATGATAAGTATCTGAATGATTTGGTAAATTACAAAGAACGACATAATCAAACACATTTTAGCGCCCCAATGTGGGTCAATCCTAATATTGAAATCAAGATAGCGGACTTAGGAAATGCTTGCTGGGTGGTAAGTTTTAACTAATTATGTTAATGCATGTTTATTTTCTTAAACAGGGTGCCCGAGACATTCAAATATGCTAATATATCGAATACTGATACAGCCAAGGGGGGATCGATAAACTCGCCTTTACCCACAACTTCGCTCGTATAGAATTTCACTACATAAATATAACACAGTATATATGCACATACTTATTTGGTAATAACTTTATACAAATCCTAGAGGACTTTAGTTTATTTCAATTTTTCTTTAGTTTTTAATCTATATATTTTTATTATTATTTATTTTTCAATAACTTTATTTATTTAGTCTATAAAATATCATTCTTCCTTAATGTGGTTTTATTCCTGAAAATGGAATTTTAACGAATATTTAAACAATTTATTAGGCCTCCATTTTGTTTTGTTACATTGGATTCGCACTAAAATTTTTCCACTCTATCCTTTCGTCACACTTGATTTTTTTGCAAAATTGCAAGTCAACTGGATAAGAAGTGGTACTAAATTTTTAAATATTTCATTGGGCTTATCACAGTATATTTTTGTGCACATTTTGAAATCTATCTGATGAGTAGTTTCTGAATAATGATTTATTTTTACATTTTGTGACTCCGGTATTTTGTTCCGCCACATTGGATTTTTACCAAAATGTAACAATTTCATCCCCTTATGACTCTTGATTTTTGACCAAAATTTGAATTCACTCGGATAAGTAATTTTTAAGCTATGCCAGGTACAGACAGACAGATTGATGGAAAGGGAAGAACATGTTTTTCGGGGTCCAGGGATCCTAAAATGAAAAGATCTGCAAAAATCTCGGAGGGTGATTTTTTTTATACTTTCCAAACCAGAAATTCAAAATAAGTAAGAAGTATGCCTGTACCAAAATATTTTTTGGTGCAGGATCCAGACCCCCAGGACCCCCCCACCAGCTATGTCCCTCCCTTCTACTTCACTAAGTTTGATCCGATTTAGACCGGCACACAGTCATTTAGAATACATATATTAATTGCGTTTTATTTCATTTTTATATATAAAAGAAAAAAATTCAGGAATTAATTTCCAGTTACGTTCCTTTACAGATTGTTTTGAGTTGTCTATATTGTTCCAGATTGGCCGGTACATAAATACGTAGATTCTGAATGCACTCATTTTATTCAAAACACAGGTTACATGTATCAAAGGTAACAATCGCAACTAAGATAACTTTAAACTTGTCAGGTTGTTAACACTTCGAAATCTCAGTTACAACTGACTCAAAATGTGGCCTTGCGGCGCGCTTATATAGCCTTTAGAAAAGGTTGGAACGATCTAGAAAATTCTAGAATAATCTAAATACTACAGGGTGAAGAGAATTAAGCCTAACAGAGCATTCGAGAAAGATTTTTGACACTATCGTAGTCGTTACATGGATAAAAATTAAGGTATGTCTACTTCATTAAAATAACAAATAATTATTAAATTCATCTAAAACTTAACAAATCTATAATTAGATTCGCAACATTGCCCTCTTCCCAGAGTTGATCGTCCCGATCAAACATCTTCGGTATCTTGGTAACGGAATAGTCCATGGAGGTGCACCACTTTCATGTTTGCATGAGGGCTCTTCTGAATCCGGTATACCAAGTCATTCAGTCGGGTCACCACACGATACGCGCCTTCCCATGACTTCTGCAACTTCGGCGAGCGTCCCTTAGTTCTTTTTGGATTCTTCAACCAAACTTTTTCAGCGACCGTAAATCCAGTGTGATTGACTCGTAGATCATAACGTAATTTCATTCTATCCCTTTCTATATGTAATTTATGGCGGACCTTTTCATAGATTTCTCTGAGGCGTTTACTAACTTGGCTGGCGTAATCCGTAGTAGTTATCTTATTGTCAGGAGGGCGTCCAGTCAAGAGGTCGACTGGAAGCTGTAAATCCGATCCAAATATTACACTGGCAGGTGGTTTTCCAGTGGATTCATGAACTGCAGAGCGATAGGCCAGTAAAAATGGTTGAATGCATTTAACCCAGTCACTTTGTTGTTCATTAACTTGGATTTTCAGGTAGTTCTCCAAAGTTCTATTAAATCTTTCAACCATTCTATCTGACTGTGAACGAAGAGGTGTTGTTCTTGTCTTATGAATTCCTAATAGGCTGCACAGGCTTTTCAATACATCGGATTCAAATTTCCTGCCTTGGTCGGAGTGTATTTCCCTTGGAATTCCATAACGGCAAATCCATTCTTGAAATAGTACGTCAGCAACAGTGATGGCTTCTTGATTGGGTATTGCGTAGACTTCTGGTCATTTGCTGAAGTAATCCATCGCTATTAATAAAAAGTGATTCCCGGACTTACAAACTGGAAATGGTCCTGCTACATCTATGGCAATTCGTTCGAAAGGTGCTCCCACATTGTACTGCTTCATTTTGCCACGAGTACGAGTTTGGGGTCCTTTACTGGCGGCGCAGTCCTAGCAGGTTCGGCACTAATCTTTTACATCTGTACAACTTCCCAACCAATAAAAGCCTCCAAAATGTCCTCCGCCGACACTGTTGTTTAGCTTGTAAAACTTCAGGAATTCTCTTTGAGGGCAAAATAGTTTGATATTTGTTATTTTTACCGTTAGAACTTTCCAAGATTCTTTTTAACCGACCGTCTTTTATCACCAAACAGTCCTATAAAGCCTAGTTAAATTTCTGGGATTTGGCTGCAATTTCTTGGTAGCAAGGTCTTGGTGAATTTTCTAATTTCAGCTTGGTTTTAGGACCAATATCTGGGTCTTCTTGCTGATCTTTGAATAAAACTTTTTCTTGAGAGCTTTGAAGTGCTGTTCTAATATAATAATAAAAATCGTCAGGATCTTCTCTTTCCTCGTATCTCAAGCAGTGTTTGCAAATTTCTGGGCATGGCCTTCTTGATAAAGTATCAGCATTTTTATGGCTTATCCCTTTCCGATGTTCAACTTTAAAGTCATATTCCTGTAGGCGCTGCAACCATCTAGCTATTTGTCCCTCTGGATTCTTAAATTGTAGCAGCCATTTAAGTGACGCATGGTCCGTTCTTAAAAGAAATTTTGCCCATACAAATAGTTATGAAAGTGCTCCAATGTTTTAACGATAGCCAGTAGTTCTTTCCTTGTCACATAATAGTTGCATTCAGGTCCAGAAAGAACTTTGCTGAAATTGGCTATTACTTTTTCTTCGCCATCTTGTACTTGTGACAAAATACCACCAATAGCGGCATTACTTGCATCGGTGTCTAGGATAAACATGTAAGATGACTCAGGATATGACAACACTGGGGGATTACACAAGGCTTTCCTCAAGTCTTTAAATGCTTCTCCACATTCTTCGGTCCATACACAGCTGTGATTGCTTTCAATAAGTCGATGTAACGGTCGAGCGATATTAGCAAAACCTTTTATGAATCGTCTGCAGTATGTACAAAGTCCCAGAAAACTCCTTAGTTCATGTCTGTCCTTCGGTATTGGCCAATTTTGAATAGCTTCAGTCTTCTCTGGATCGGTTTTTACTCCACGGTAATAACGTGTCCTAGATATTTCACTTCCTTTTGGAAAAACTGGCACTTCTTGGGACTGAGTTTTAAGCCAGCCATTCACAGTTTCTGGAAAACCGCTTATATTCTTCAAATGACCTTCAAATATTTTGCCAACAATAATGATGCCATCTAAATATAATAGGCATGTTTCCCATGTCATTCCCTGTAATATCAGTTCCATTAAACGTTCAAAAGTCGCTGGAGCGTCGCATAATCTAAAAGGCATAACTTTAAATTGCCACAGTCCAGTCCCAGTAGAAAACGCTGTCTTTTTTTTATCCGCTGGATTAAGCTTAACTTACCAATAACCACTTTTCAGGTCCAAGGTCGAGAATCATTTTGATCCTGTTAAACTGTCCAAGGTATCATCAATTCTTGGTAAAGGAAAGCCATCTTTTTTGTGACGTCATTGAGCCTGCGGAAGTCGACGCAGAATCTGGTGGAACCATCTTTCTTCTAAACCAGGACTACTGGTGATGACCAGGGACTTTGCGATGGCTCTATAATGTCTTGTTGTTCTATATTCTCAAGCATCCGATCAACTTCATGCCGCTTTCCCAAAGGTATAAGTCTAGGAGGCTGTTTTATCGGTGCTGCATCACCAGTATTAATTCGATGTTGAACTATGTTGGTTTTTCCTAAGTCGCTGTCAGCCAAAGAAAAGACGTCTTGATTTCTACTCAGAAGTTCTTCCAATTTGGATACCTGAACTTTATTCAATAAATGTTGTAATGATTTCACCAGGTCTTGAAATACCTTAGGTAAAGTATTTGCAGGTCCTGAAGATGGCAAGTTTGTGCAGGTAAATATTGAATTAGCAGGTTGACAAGTTCCAATCTTGTCACCCTTTTTGACTTGCTGAGGATATTCTTTAATGTTCATCATTTTGACAAATATCGTATTTCTTCTACATCGACTCAAGGTTCTTGCTGGTAAAATTCCCTTTGCATGTAGCGGACAGTCTTGAATTGGCTCGAACAAAATAACTTCTTCATCTAAGTCATCAAGCACTGCTTTCACTACGCATTCCGACCTCGCAGGTAAAGTAGCATCTTCTAGCACAATAACTTTTCGGATGGTGGAATTATTTCTTCGTGGCAGGTTCATAACTATTTCTTCATTTTTCGTACGGAGGACTCGTTGAGGTATATCAAGGACAAATTTATGTTTATTCATAACATCAAGACCAAGTATGACGTCATCCATTATATTTGCGACGAAAACAGGTGTATGAAGCTAGTGTTCCCCAGGGTTACTTCAGCTTCATGGATGCCTTTCACAGGTATAATTTCACCGTTGGTGGTTTCCAAGCCATATTGTTTGTATGGATTTTCCATCTTGCGAGGATCTATAATCTCTGGCCTTACGATGGTTTGGGTTGAGCCGGTATCCAGTCCCATTTCACAGTCCCGACCGCATATCTTCCCCGGCACTACCAAGGGATACTTTAATTTTTATTGATGATGATGGGACTTGGTAGCACCTAGCCAGCTTTCGCCCTTTAAAACTGGCTAATGGGAGTTTTTCCTGAATACCTTCAGAAATCACATTGCTGGTACAGCGACTTTGCACATCTCAAATCTTTACCACATTTCCAACAACGAGTGCCTTTTCTTTGTCGGAAAGTTAAAGTTTTATTTTCGTCTTTCTGATGTTTAAGAAGAATCTCTTGCAGTTCTTTTAAAATGTTCGAGGTATTTTCATTTGCAGTCCGGTATTCTGGAGTGTACTGTAGTCTTCGTAGTTTTCCTGGATGTTTGTTTAGCTGTTTCAAACTGAAGGGCATATGCTAGAGCTTCTGAAATGTTGTTTATTTTAGCCATTCTTAAAGCTTGGTTAGTATCAGGATCACGAAGGCCTTCAATAAAACTACTTACTGTCAACTCTAGCTTGATCTCTAGGATATCTAGGGGTAGGCTGGATAAGTCAAGTTAATTAGTCGCACAATATCTGTTTCATACTCTTGAAGACTTTCGTTACATTTTTGTCTTCGACATTGAAGTTGGGCTTTATAAGCCTCCTGTAGATGTGTTTCACCATAACGCATTTCTGGATGGCTTACTAATGTCCCAAAGTCATTCTATTTATCTTCGGGTATGTTCCTTAACACCTCCATTGCTTCACCACGAAAGGAACAAACAAGTGTTCGTGCCTTTTCGGTGGATATCCAATTATTTCCAGTTGTGGCAGCTGCAGTTTCTTTCAGGTAAGTAACCCACGGCACTTTACCATCAAACGTAGGTGGTTTCATCACGTGTAATAAAGAAACGTCGGATTTTAAATGACTTTGGTTTCCAAGTTTCTGCATCTGGAAACGTAGACTTTGGACTTCTTGCTGCATTTGATTATGAACCACCTGAACTTTCTTCTCCATTTGTCCCATTTCCTCTTTTACATCTTCCTTGGTTAGTGTCAGTTCAAGCAACTAGTGATTTCTTCTTGATTCTTTTCCATTTCTTGCATTTTTTGTTTTACGTCTTCTTGGGGCCTCCTCATATTTTCAAGTTCATTTTTATGTCTTCTTGGTTCTCCTCACGTCATCTGTAAGTTCTTGGTTTAGTTCTTCTTGGATTCTCTTCATGTCTTCCTTGATTTCTTGCTTCATGTCTTCTTGATCCTTTTTCGTATCTTCTTGGCCTCTCTTCATGTCTTCTTGGGTTTTCTTCATGTCTTCTTGACAGTTTTTCGCGTCTTCTTGGTTTTTTGTTAGGTCTTTCATATCGTTGTGCATTATTATTATTACATTCATTAAGGAATCAAATTTTGCTTCCATAATTATAATGATTTCTGTATCTTTTGTATCAAAAAAATTAGTTCTTACTTCTTCGTCTTCAGATTACTCCAAGTTCAGACTCACTTTTATTCAAAACACAGGTTACAGGTATCAAAGGTAGACACTGATTATACCTAACAATCGTAACTAAGGTAACTTTAAACTTGTCGATGTCAGGTTGTTAACACTTCGAAATCTCAATTTCAACTGAATCAAAATGTCGCCTGACGACGCACTTATATAACCTTTAGAAGAGCATAGAATGATCTAGAAAATTCTAGAATAATCTAAATACTACAGGGTGAAGAGAATTAAGCCTAACAGAGCATTCGAGAACGATTTTTGACACTGTCATAGTCGTTACATGGACAAAAATTAAGGTAAGTCTACTTCATTAAAATAACAAATAATTATTAAATTCATCTAAAACTTAACAAATATATAATTAGGTCTAAATTCGCAACAATATTAAATCTGCGAAATTTGCAACTATCAAAAAGAAGCCCATTTCATGGTGAAATAAAAACAAGGGTCATGTATTAAAAACAAACTGTTTTTGCACACGTTTTCGTAACATCTTATGTCGACAAAACTTATTTGATGACCGGTAATATGATGACCAGCAAGAATGAAAAAGGAATTAGCGTAGGTTTTAAAAATCCTATAGCTACCAAAATCGGCACAATTCTTTACTAGAGCAAGCAGCATAAAAAGGCTGACTATCAAACTAACAGCATAAAATGACTCAGTATCAACTTTCTATCCCCACAGACTGAGGCACTTGCCTCTTGCAATTTTTCGTAAAAATTGAATCACCGGGGGTCTAAAGTTATTCTAGAGCTACCAAAATTGGCAGATATATATATATATATATATATATATATATATATATATATATATATATATATATATATTTACTAGAACAAGCAGCATAAAACGGCGGCGTATCAACTTTCTAGCCCCTTAGATTGAGAGACTTCCCTCTTGTAATTTTTTATTAAAAGTGAATGACAAGGGGTTTGAAATCTTCTTAAAGCTACCAAAATTGACTGAAATCTTTTTAAAAGTAAGCAGCGTATAATGAAGGACTTTCTAGCCCCAAAGATCCTCTTGCAATTTGTCATAAAAATTGTATGACCGGAGGTTTAAAATTATTCTAAAGCCACCAAAATTAACTGAAAACTTCACTAAAGGAAACAGCATAAAATGGACCAGTATCAACACTAAAGGAAACAGTATAAAATGGACTATTATCAACTTTCTAGTCCTTCAGATTGAGGCACTTCCCTCTTGCAATTTTTCATAAAAAGCGAATCACCGGGAGTTTAAAGTAATCCCAAAGCTACCAAAAATGACACAAATCTTCACTAAAGTAAACAGCATGAAATGGCTTAGTATCCACTTTCTAGCCCCGCAGATTAAGGTACTTCCCTCTTGCAATTTTTCATGAAAAGTGAATGACCGGGGGACTAAAGTTAGAGCTACCAAAATTGGCACAAATCTTTACTAGAGCGAGTATCATAAAACGGCTGAGTATCAACTTTCTAGCCCATCAGATTGAGGCACTTCCCTCTTGTAATTTTTGTTTCATGTTGCTTGCTCTAGTAAAGATTTGTGCCAATTTTGGTAGCTTAGGGTAACTTTAAACCCCCGGTCATTCACTTTTTATAAAAAATTGCAAGAAGGAAGTTCCTCAATCTGTAGGGCTAAAGAGTTGGGCCATTTTATGCTGTTTGCTTTATTTAAAATTGAGTCAATTTTGATAGCTCTAGGATAACTTTAAACCCCCAGTCATTGCCTCAATCTGTGGCTAGAAAGTTGGACTGTGTAATTTTATGATGTTTCTTTTAGTGAAGATTTGAGTTAATTTTGGTATCTTTAAGATGACCTTAAACCCCCGGTATTCACTTTCTATGAAAAATTGCTGAGGGGCTAGAAAGTTGATACCCAGCAGTTTTATGCTGCTTGGCCTAGTAAAGATTTGTGCCGGTTTTGGTAGCTCTAGGATAACTTTAAACCCCCGGCCATTCACTTTTCATGAAAAATTGCAAGAGGGCAGTGCCTCAGTCTGAGGGGCTAGAAAGTTGATACTTAGCCGTTTTATGCAACTTGATCTAGTAAAGATTTGTGTCAATTTAGGATAGTAGTAGTAGTAGGTAGCTCCAGGATTTTTAAAACCTAAGGATATTCTTTTTTGCTGGTCATCAAATTACCGGTCATTAAATTAGGACTACCCATGTTATATACTATAGAACATTCGTAGAAAAAAACGTCAACCTCATTAAGGAAAAAATAAAATTCCGTTTTTATAAAGAATTATTATTTTGTTGGCAGTTAAGGAAAATGCCCCCGCGCCATAGTTATAAAAACCATTTGGCTAGAATAACGTTTTAAAGTTTTATTACGTTATTTAACAGAAACACAAAAAGGCAAAGTTTTATTTTTTTCCTTTATGCTGACAGTACTTGCACAAACCAAGTTTTCCGTTTGTGACCTCAAATGTAAAATTTTCAAAACTCTCCTTAAAACTGGGGCAAATTTAATGTAACTTTAACTTTTAAGTGATACGAATTTGTATATTAATATCTACATTAAACATAAATATTACAAAATATGTATTGTTGTCTATAGCGTAAATTGTTTTACTATTTTAACTTCCGTAAATTAAATTACAGAAAGAGAACCGAATTTTTGGTAAATTTTTAGTCTCGATCTGTAGATCTATAGAATAATTTCACAAAGAAAAATATTAACTTAATATTTAAAATGCCCACCTATTACTTAAAAACTCAGATTCGTCGATAATTACCACAGATGTACACCAAACTATTTATTTCAAATGCCTGAAATATATGCATTAATATTCTATCTTTTATGCTATATAAAAATATTTTTCTTCTTAATACGACAATTTTTAATATATCTAAATAGGAGAGTTATACGTCGCTGCATAAATACGATTTTTTACTTCCCTCGTAAAAGGGAAGTATTTTAACATTTCATTGGGCATTGTGCTCCGCCACAAGGGATTTACACAAAAATTTTACCAGATTATATACCTATATCACACTTTATGTTTGTGGAAATTTTGCCCATTCGATAAGTAATTTTCAAGGTAGCGGAAGAAAATGGCAGCTTAATAAAGTATTTAAAAATTCAGCCTAAAAAAACTACTTAATGGATCAATTTCAAATTGTGCTCCATAACTAATTCTGTTATAGGGATCAACTAGTAAAATTGTGGCACTAATTCAAGATAGCTGAACAAAAAGGCGACCAAATAAAATGTTTATAATCGTGAAAAAAATCACCCTCTCAAGTTTTACATATCTTCATTAGAGTCCCCAGATGCCAAAAAATATATTTTATCCATTCCGTCCGTCTGTCGGTCTGTCTGTCCGTTCGCGGCATAGCTTAAAAACTACTTACACTTACACCAGATTGACTTCAAATTTTAATTAAAAATTGAGGGTTGGTCAAAATCAAGGGTCATATGGGGATGACCTGGTAACCTTTTGATAAAAATCCAATATGGAGATTTATTATCATATAGATTATCTCAAATTTTACACAAAAAGCAAGTATTATGTACAAATCAACTGGTAAAATTCTTTTACGAATCCCAGATGGCGGAACAAAATGACGGCTTGATAAAATATCTAAAAATTCATCCTGAAAAAACCTTCTTAATAGACTGATTTCAAATTGTGTGCCATAACTAACTGTGGTACTAATTCTAAATGGTGGAACAAAATGGCGGCCAAATAAACTACTTGTAATCGTAAAAAAATCAACCTATCAAGTTTTAGCGTCCTTAGAAGCCAAAAAATGTTTTATCAATATTCAATACTACTCATCAAACTGACTTCAAATTTTAGTCAAAAATTAAGGGTCATTTGAAATGACCTGGTAATATTTCGGAAAAAATCCAGTGTGCTGGAAAAAGATAGCGGCCTAGTGAAACGTTAAAAAATTATTACTAGAAACTGCTTATCCAGTTTGTATGAAATTTTGTACAAAAATCGAGTATTATGTAGGAATCAACTGGTAAAATTTTTGTACGAATCCAAGATGGCGGAACAAAATGGCGACTTAATAAAATACTTAAAAATTCAGCCTGAAAAAACTACTTAATGGACTGATTTTATATTGTATGCCATAACTAGTTGTGGTATAGAGATCAACTAGTAGGTAAAACTGTGGTATTAATTTAAGATGGCGGAACAAAATAGCGGCCAAATAAAATATTTTGTAATCGTGAAAGAAACCTTCCTCTCAGGTTCTACATATTTTCTGGTTTTAGTTTCCCTAGATGCCAAAAAATATTTTCATCACTTCCGTCGGTCCGTCTGTTTGTCTGTCAGTTCGCGGCGTAGCTTAAAAACTAATTAAAAAAAATTATGGGTCATATAGGGATAATCTGGTAACATTTTGGTAAAACTCCATTATGCCCGAACAAGATGGCGACGTAGTGAAACGTTAAAACATTATTACTAATAAATCTAATGGCCAAATAATTTGTTTTAAAAATCAACGTAAAAAAATATTGTTCAACTGCCTTTAAATTTTGCAGAAAAATTAAATGTGATATAGGGATAAGCTGGTACGAATTCAACATGGCGTAATAAAAGGCCGGTGTGTGTCAATGTAGAAACTACTTATTGAATCTTTTTAAATTACGCCCAGAAATCAAGTGTAGCATAGGTAGAAACTGGTAAAATATTGGCAGGAATCCAATATGATGGAACAAAATAACGCCCAATAAATATATTTGAGAAGATAGTATGTATGTCTTACTAAATTACTATATACTGAACTAAATTGGGCCACATTTCACTATATTTCACACACACTATTTCTAATAAAAGGAAAGATTCTTAATGAGGGAAGTTCCGGGTAAGGGAAATTTACCGATTTTTTTTTTACAATTTGTAACAATTGTTTTTGTTTTGCCATACTGGATTTTTATCAAAATGAAACCATTTTATCCCATTCTGATCTTTGACCAAAATTTGAAGTCAATCGGAAAAGTAGTTTTTGAACTAGGTATGCCGCGTAGAGACGGACAGACCGACAGACTGACGAAAATGGGAGAACACGTTTTTCAGAGTCGTGGGACCCGAAAACGCAAAGATCTGCAAAAATCTCTTAGGGTGATTTATTCACTATTACAACACTTCCCTCTTATTTGGGATATAATATATGCTATATATTATTTTATTTTTGGGTTAGATTCCAGATTTTAAATATATTTTCTGTATTACTTTTCGTATCTACCCAATTTCAACTTGGCAATGTGTACCCGGTGACTTCGTATAAACTGCCACCCCCCGTAACTTTTTTATTTTTTGTCGTACAAAAAAAATAAAAATACTAACATACAGAGGATTTTTTTTTTACGTTATAAATCTGCATTGCAATTCCCAGTAACTTTTCATATATACGAGAAACGACAAAAAGTACAATTTTTTTTAATGGAATGCCCTGTAAATTTTTGCCTAAAATGAAAGATCTTTTTTTTTCTGATTTCAAATATATAATACCAAGTTGACATTTGGTTTAGTCGTTTTCAACTTATTTAAGTTTAAAAATGAATTTTCATTATAGACTGTAAAATTACTGGCTATAAAATATCAGCTTTTTGAGCAGTTGGCTATGGAAATAAACAATATAAACAAATGTCCTGTCAAATGTCAAATTACTGCATACCTAGGCATTATAATAAAACAGCGAAGTAAAAATTTAATATAAACAACAATTTATTAACAATATATTTTACTGCAAAATACACAGATGAACCAAATAACACAAAACAAATTAATCAGAATGAATATTTCCCCCCTGATTATCTATACATTCGTGATAAACGTTTCGCAAGTGCCCAACTGCGTTCTCTATAAAATGACCATTTCTTTCATTTAAATGTCTTATTTCCTGTGTTATAAAATATTTTACATCTTCAACGTTGTCCAGATCACGTTTATATATTTTGTTTTTAATATACCCCCACAAAAAATTATCCATGGGAGTTAGATCTGGACTATTTGAAGGCCACGAAATAATTCCATTTCTTCCAATCCACTCGTTGTAATTCTCATCCAAAAAAGTCTTCACGTTACGTACCACATGTGGTGGGCACCGTCATGTTGAAAAATAATGTTCATATACTGCCTTAACGGTAAGTTTTCTAGCATTTCCTGTAGATGAGTTTCCAGAAATTCTTGATATATTGGTCCAGTTAATGTTCCTTCGAAAAAAATAGGGCCCTATTACCCTATTCTTCAGCAGGCCGCACCACACATTAACTGTTCTCCTACCTTGAAATTGAATTGGGGATTTTTTTGTGCCTAGTAACGAAAATTTTGTCGATTTGGTAATCCACTAGTTGAAAAGCTTGACTCATCGGTCCATAATATATTTTTAAAAAAGTTTTTTTCGTTATTTATTCTATTTAACATAAAGTTGCAGAAATTGAGTCGTTGATTCTTATGCCTTTGAGTTAATTTTTAAACAGTATGATATTTATAGGGCCTAAATCCATATTTCTTTAAAACCTTCCTAATATATTCACGTGAAGTTCTTTTTACTCCGTAACAGGCCCGCATTTCCTTGGAAGTAGTTCGCAGTGACTGACTCGGATTTTCTACGTGATGCAAAGCAATATTTAAATCGTGATTTTCCGTATTATTGTTTAGTTCCCTCTTCTTTCTTTGCAAATCTGACGTTGTTCTAAATTTGGTGAAAATATTCTGGATTGTCGATCTTGAGGAAATCGGACCATCGGGATGATTTGCCATGTAAGCACGTCGCGTTGCAGAAGCATTATAATTATTTTCAGCATACAAACAAACAATTTCTCGTTTTCCTACCACAGAATAAACCATTTAAAAAAAATATATCAAAAAGAATTGATTTAGTTCTATTAACAGTGATTTAAATGTCAAAGTCGTTTCAGAAACATTTGTTAATATTGCTCAAAAAGCTGTTATTTTATAGCCAGTAATTTTACAGTCTATAATGAAAATTGATTTTTAAACCATTTGGCTAGAATCACGTTTTAAAGTTTTATTACGTTATTTAATAGAAACACAAAAAGGCAAAGTTTTATTTTTTTCCTTTATGCTGACAGTACTTATACAAAACAAGTTTTCCGTTTGTGACCTCAAATGTAAAATTTTCAAAACTCTCCTTAAAACTGGGGCAAATTTAATGTAACTTTAACTTTTAAGTGATACCAAATTTCAAATATATAATACAAGTTGACATTTGGTTTAGCCGTTTTCAACTTATTTAAGTTTAAAAATCAATTTTCATTATAGACTGTAAAATTACTGGCTATAAAATATCAGCTTTTTGAGCAGTTGGCTATGGAAATAAACAATATAAACAAATGTCCTGTCAAATGTCAAATTACTGCATACCTAGGCATTATAATAAAACAGCGAAGTAAAAATTTAATATAAACAACAATTTATTAACAATATATTTTACTGCAAAATACACAGATGAACCAAATAACACAAAACAAATTAATCAGAATGAATATTTCCCCCCTGATTATCTATACATTCGTGATAAACGTTTCGCAAGTGCCCAACTGCGTTCTCTATAAAATGACCATTTCTTTCATTTAAATGTCTTATTTCCTGTGTTATAAAATATTTTACATCTTCAACGTTGTCCAGATCACGTTTATATATTTTGTTTTTAATATACCCCCACAAAAAATTATCCATGGGAGTTAGATCTGGACTATTTGAAGGCCACGAAATAATTCCATTTCTTCCAATCCACTCGTTGTAATTCTCATCCAAAAAAGTCTTCACGTTACGTACCACATGTGGTGGGCACCGTCATGTTGAAAAATAATGTTCATATACTGCCTTAACGGTAAGTTTTCTAGCATTTCCTGTAGATGAGTTTCCAGAAATTCTTGATATATTGGTCCAGTTAATGTTCCTTCGAAAAAAATAGGGCCCTATTACCCTATTCTTCAGCAGGCCGCACCACACATTAACTGTTCTCCTACCTTGAAATTGAATTGGGGATTTTTTTGTGCCTAGTAACGAAAATTTTGTCGATTTGATAATCCACTAGTTGAAAAGCTTGACTCATCGGTCCATAATATATTTTTAAAAAAGTTTCTTTCGTTATTTATTCTATTTAACATAAAGTTGCAGAAATTGAGTCGTTGATTCTTATGCCTTTGAGTTAATTTTTAAACAGTATGATATTTATAGGGCCTAAATCCATATTTCTTTAAAACCTTCCTAATATATTCACGTGAAGTTCTTTTTACTCCTAACAGGCCCGCATTTCCTTGGAAGTAGTTCGCAGTGACTGACTCGGATTTTCTACGTGATGCAAAGCAATATTTAAATCGTGATTTTCCGTATTATTGTTTAGTTCCCTCTTCTTTCTTTGCAAATCTGACGTTGTTCTAAATTTGGTGAAAATATTCTGGATTGTCGATCTTGAGGGAATCGGACCATCGGGATGATTTGCCATGTAAGCACGTCGCGTTGCAGAAGCATTATAATTATTTTCAGCATACAAACAAACAATTTCTCGTTTTCCTACCACAGAATAAACCATTTAAAAAAAATATATCAAAAAGAATTGATTTAGTTCTATTAACAGTGATTTAAATGTCAAAGTCGTTTCAGAAACATTTGTTAATATTGCTCAAAAAGCTGTTATTTTATAGCCAGTAATTTTACAGTCTATAATGAAAATTGATTTTTAAACCATTTGGCTAGAATAACGTTTTAAAGTTTTATTACGTTATTTAATAGAAACACAAAAAGGCAAAGTTTTATTTTTTTCCTTTATGCTGACAGTACTTATACAAAACAAGTTTTCCGTTTGTGACCTCAAATGTAAAATTTTCAAAACTCTCCTTAAAACTGGGGCAAATTTAATGTAACTTTAACTTTTAAGTGATACCAAATTTCAAATATATAATACAAGTTGACATTTGGTTTAGCCGTTTTCAACTTATTTAAGTTTAAAAATCAATTTTCATTATAGACTGTAAAATTACTGGCTATAAAATATCAGCTTTTTGAGCAGTTGGCTATGGAAATAAACAATATAAACAAATGTCCTGTCAAATGTCAAATTACTGCATACCTAGGCATTATAATAAAACAGCGAAGTAAAAATTTAATATAAACAACAATTTATTAACAATATATTTTACTGCCAAATACACAGATGAACCAAATAACACAAAACAAATTAATCAGAATGAATATTTCCCCCCTGATTATCTACACATTCGTGATAAACGTTTCGCAAGTGCCCAACTGCGTTCTCTATAAAATGACCATTTCTTTCATTTAAATGTCTTATTTCCTGTGTTATAAAATATTTTACATCTTCAACGTTGTCCAGATCACGTTTATATATTTTGTTTTTAATATACCCCCACAAAAAATTATCCATGGGAGTTAGATCTGGACTATTTGAAGGCCACGAAATAATTCCATTTCTTCCAATCCACTCGTTGTAATTCTCATCCAAAAAAGTCTTCACGTTACGTACCACATGTGGTGGGCACCGTCATGTTGAAAAATGATGTTCATATACTGCCTTAACGGTAAGTTTTCTAGCATTTCCTGTAGATGAGTTTCCAGAAATTCTTGATATATTGGTCCAGTTAATGTTCCTTCGAAAAAATAGGGCCCTCTTACCCTATTCTTCAGCAGGCCGCACCACACATTAACTGTTCTCCTACCTTGAAATTGAATTGGGGATTTTTTTATGCCCAGTAACGAAAATTTTGTCGATTTGGTAATCCACTAGTTGAAAAGCTTGACTCATCGGTCCATAATATATTTTTAAAAAAGTTTCTTTCGTTATTTATTCTATTTAACATAAAGTTGCAGAAATTGAGTTGTTGATTCTTATGCCTTTGAGTTAATTTTTGAACAGTATGATATTTATAGGGCCTAAATCCATATTTATTTAAAACCTTCCTAATATATTCACGTGAAGTTCTTTTTACTCCGTAACAGGCCCGCATTTCCTTGGAAGTCGTTCGCAGTGACTGACTCGGATTTTCTACGTGATGCAAAGCAATATTTAAATCGCGATTTTCCGTATTATTGTTTAGTTCCATCTTCTTTCTTTGCAAATCTGACGTTGTTCTAAATTTGGTGAAAATATTCTGGATTGTCGATCTTGAGGGAATCGGACCATCGGGATGATTTGCCATGTAAGCACGTCGCGTTGGAGCAGCATTATAATTATTTTCAGCATACAAACAAACAATTTTTTCGTTTTCCTACCACAGAATAAACCATTTAAAAAAAATATATCAAAAAGAATTGATTTAGTTCTATTAACAGTGATTTAAATGTCAAAGTCATTTCAAAAACATTTGTTAATATTGTTTATTTCCATAGCCAACTGCTCAAAAAGCTGTTATTTTATAGCCAGTAATTTTACAGTCTATAATGAAAATTGATGTTTAAACGTAAATAACAAGAAAACGGCTAAAATGTCAACTTGTATTGTATATTTGGAATCAGAAAGAAAAAGATCTTTCACTTTAGGCAAAAATTTACAGGGCATTCCATTAAAGAAAATTGTGCTTTTTGTCGTTCTTCGTATATATGAAAAGTTACTGGGAATTACAATGCAGATTTATAACGTAAAAAAAATCCTCTGTATGTCAGTATTTTTATTTTTTTTTGTACGACAAGAAATAAAAAAGTTACGGGGGGTGCCAGTTTATACGAAGTCACCCGGTACAGTATGTATACATGTATATGTTATCTTTTATTCCCCTAATAAATTAAAGAAATTATTTTGACGGCATTTTTATAGGGTT
Source organism: Kuschelorhynchus macadamiae (assembly GCA_030620095.1). Classification (NCBI taxonomy): domain Eukaryota; kingdom Metazoa; phylum Arthropoda; class Insecta; order Coleoptera; family Curculionidae; genus Kuschelorhynchus; species Kuschelorhynchus macadamiae. The sequence goes on from JAUTXW010001778.1 coordinate 266,881, forward strand.
CCATTTTTTTTGCCACACTGGATACGTATTAATATTTTACTTATTTTATTTAATTATTATTATTAGTTTTTTACACTGATTACGCCATACTGAATTGGTATCAAAACTTTACCCGTTTATTCTGATATCACATTTTGTCAGTTGAATAAAATAACATTTTTACCCTGATAGTTTCTTATTTTTTTTATTTGGCGAATGGATTTTTACTAAAATGTTACCAGCTCATCCTCACATGACGCTTAATTTTTGACCAAACTTTCAAGTCGGGTAAGTATTTTTTTAGCTACACCGTGAACAAACAGACCGAAGGGAACATGTTTTTTGGCATCTAGGGCTCTGAAACGTGAAGATCTGGAAAATCTTGGTGGGTGATTTTTTCACGATTACAATACTTCGTCTGACGAAGGAAGTAAAAAAGGTAGCTCTCTCTATTTTCTCAAATTGATACAGTTTATTTGATTTTTAAATAAAACTACATGGAACTACTGTTGTGTATTTTTTTTTTCGAGTAAAATAATAAAAATAAAAACTTTTTAATGAACGGCTCTGAGGGTTTCACATTTGTTGTAGGATCACCACTTCTCGCAAGAAATTCAAACCAGACAGTATAGAGCACTCGAAGTTATCATGGGAGCTGGATATAGTTATCCTGCTGATATTTGGTCTGTAGGATGTATGGCATTTGAATTAGCTACAGGTGAAATGTTATTTAGTCCAAAAGGTTCCAGTGAATTATCAGCCAATATTGACCACTTATGTTTGATCTGGGAGACATTAGGAGGAATTCCAAGATATATAACTGAAACAGGAACCGAGGCCAAAAAGTTTTTTCTAAACGGTAAAGTTTTTATTATTTTTAATAATGATTTTTCTACTTCTATTTATATTCAGAATTAACGAATTTATTTTACATAAAAGCATTTTTTAAACAAAATTTCTTTTTTGGCTTTATGAATAAATACAGGTTTCCACTTAATATACTGCTTATTTTGATATTGAAATAAATTCTATGAGGTTTTTCTTTACATCGTTATTAGCGGGTGCCCGCGACTTCGTTCGCGTATACGACTATAACGAAAAGGATGTAAGGGGGTACTTTAATCGCCTCATTTGAGTACCTCTTTATAAACCACGTTTGTTGTTGCATTGTTATCTGGATCTAAAATAGCCAAGCTACTACGCGAACTTACTCTAGAGCATGGGACATAGAGTTGACCACAGGAAAAACAATTGTAGCGCATGTCTACTCCAGCTCTACTTAAGGATTGCCCTTTAGCTTTGTTAATTTTCATGGCGAAACAAAGCTTTAAAGGAAACTCTGACGGAATTAAAAGGATACGTGGTACAAAAACTGTTTCTCCCAGACCAGGGCCAGAAATAATAGTAGACTCGACAAGATAAGTTACCGCATTTTCTTGGTCTAAAACTACATCTATTGAGTAGTATGTTAATTGTGGAGCAGTAATTTTTTCCAATAAAGCTAGATTTATTTCAACTGCTGTGCTATTTTTTGGAGTTAATATAGCTCGTTCTTTAAACCAAGAAGCGGTTTTATTTTGATAACTTTCGAGTCCACTATAAACATTTAAGGGGTAGTTTCACCCACTTGGAAACTAAGTTTCCAAGAATCCCTTCTTATCGAATCTCTGAACTCTAAAATCAGGCTGTTTGCACAAGCTCAGCTTTCTACGGCAAACGGTTTGAGAAAGATCGCAAAAATTAATCAATAACCCGATTTTTTCTAAAACGCTGTATGAATTTATAAAAAATCTTAAAATATGTAATAAAATAAAATAAAAAGCACATGTTGCAAGTATTTTTCCGAATAACTAACTGTTATTTAAATAAAAAATATAATATTAAAGGGGTGGTTTCAGCCCATTGGACACCCTATCTCGGCTTTTAAAAAATTTTAAAATATGTAAAAAATTAATATATAAAGCACATTTTGTTCAAGCGTTTTCCGAATAACTAAAATATATTATAACATTTAAGAGATGGTTTTACCCCTTTGGATACATTGTATAATTTTTTAAAAATCCTAAAATATGTAAAAAATAAATTAAAAAACGCATGTTCAAGCGTTTTTTCGAAAAACTAACCGGTTTTTAAATAAAAAAACATTGTATTATTTAAGTGGTGGTTTCACCCTTTTGAACACCCTGTATGAATTTTTAAAAAATCCTAAAATATGTAAAAAATATAAATTAAAAAACACGTGTTCAAGCGTTTTTCCGAAAAATTGACCGTTTTTTAAATAAAAAATATTGTAATTTAGTTAATTGTCATTAGCTTTTGATACATAATTTATTTAATCCTCATGGAATATTCAGTTCAACAACGTGTTTTTTAGAAAAGAAGTAACTCAATAGAAGAAGTAAGGCGTGCATTCCGTCGTCAATTTAACAACAAAAATAGGGTTCATGCTCCTCCAAACCGTAAGACTGTTGTCATGGATTCACCACTAGCGTGAAAATGGTTTTGTGCAAAATTTGAAGAAACCTAGACGTTGGAAAACAATTCGTACTCCTGAAACTATTGAATAGGTCGAAACTCACACGAGGTCTGCTAATAGGCAATCCCTTATTTTGGGAATATCAAAAGAGACCCTACATTGAATTTTTCACAAGGACTTAAAATTTCATCCGTACAAATATCAAATGATGCAACATCTTATTTATCAAGATAAACAAACCAGATTAGATTTTAGCCAAGAATTTTTAAATTTACATAGAGGACACATCCACAATCTTTTAATGAATGACGAGGGAAATTTTGATTTGAACGACATGGTTAATAAACAGAATTTTGGGTATTGGTCAAAGGAAAATCCTCAAGAAATCATTGCAAACAATCTCCCTAATCCAAAAGTTATTGTTTGGTGTGCGGTAGGATCATTTGGCATCATTGATCCATATTTTTTTGAAGATGGAACTAACCATCCTCTAACAGTGACGTCCGACCGTTACGTAAATATGCTGGAGATATTTTTTTAGAAAGAAGGTGATTACTAAATAATGCGATATTATTCCAGCAAGATGGAGGAACAGCCCATACCGCTTGAACCTCGATGAGAGTTCTGCGAGAAGTGTTTAATGCGCAACTCGTTTCACAATTTGGGGATTTAAATTGACCTTCTAGGTCCGCGGACTTAACTGCATCAGACTTTTTTTCTGTGGGGCTATTTAAAGGCGAACATTTTTGCAACTCGTCCAGAAAACATCCAAGATTTCAAAGTCCGAATTGCTAAAGAAGTCCGGCGAATAATTTTTTTTTGCTTTTTCGTGTCATGAATTGTCCAATTTTGAAAAGTTCATTGAAGTTGATGGCGGTAACTTAAAAGACGTAATGATACAGTAAATGCCAAAGAGTAGATTGTTATTAAGTGTAATAAAATGTTTGTTTTTATTAAGTTTTAAGAATTTCATTGAACTATTAAAATGACATTGAAATTGATGACGGTCACTTAAAAGACGTAAATTTTAAAAGTTGGGATAACTCGTATGATACAGTAAATCCCAAAGAGTAGATTGAAATTAAGTGCAATAAAAAGTTTGTTTTTATTAAGTTTTAAGAATTTTATTGAGCATTAAAATGGGTAGTCTATTATAGGGAACCCTGTACATCTAAATTTAAATTGATTGATTATATATATTTATTCGTTTGCGAAAAAGCCACAAAAGAAATTTTGTTTATGATTCAAAACGCAACAAATAATGTGAACACATTTAAAAAGAAAGCATTTTTTGTTGCAAATATACTTGTTTAAGGGTCAACCTAACCTTGAGAAATTTTGCCATTTTTACCTTACACAAAACTTTTTAAATACTGCCATGCACACAAAAATTATGAAATAATTGATTAGGTAATCAAATAATATGCATATAATAATCGAAGTAAACAAGCTTGTTACCATCAACACCTCCTTCAGAACCCCCCATACTCTCGTAAAAAAGCAGCAAAATTATTGGTTCCTTATTTAGATTAGATGTTTTAAAAAATTAGAATACTAACGAGTTTCAATAATTCTCTTCCTTTCGATTGTTTATTTCACACAATATTAGCTTTTATAAAAAAATTTATAAATAAAAACCGGTAAATTTCGTTTACCCGGAACTTCCCTCCTTATAAATATTTCCTTTTATTAGGAATAGTGAAGTGTGACCCAATTTAGTTCAGTACGTAGTCATTTAGTAACACACATGTATTATCTTTTCAAAGATTTTTACTGGGCGCCATTTTATTCTATCATATTGGATTCTTACCAATATTTTACCCGTTTCTACCTATTCCACGCTTGATTTTTGGGCATAATTGAAAATAAATTCAAGCGCGGTGCTTTTGTTACGTCATGTTGAATTCGTAGCAGTTTATCCCTATATCACACTAATTTTTCTGCAAAATTTGAAGTCAATTGAATTAGTTTTTTTTTTAATTATTTAGTCGCAATTTTGTTCTGCCATTTTGAATTCGTACCGGAACTTTATCAGTTATATCACACTTAATGATTGCACAAAACTCGAAATTAATCTAATGAGTAGTTTTTTCAGGCCGATATTTTAAATATTTTATTAGGTTGCAATCTTGTTTCACTATGTTATATCCATACCAAAATGTCACCAGTTCATCCCTATGTAACACATAATTTTTGTGCAAAATTTGAGTATTTGTTTTTTTAACGTCTCACTAGGCCGCGCGCTTGTTCCGATTGGATTTTTACCAAAAGTTTACCAGGTCATCCCTATATAACCCTTTTCTTTTGTTTTGACTGTCACTTTGATGAGTTGTTTTTAAGCCATGAACTATCAGACAGACAGACGGACCGACGGAATAGGAAAAAATATTTTTTTGAATATTTATCTAGGGACGCTAAAACCTGAAAACATGTAAAACCTGAGAGGGTGATTTTTTCACGATTAGAAATATTTTATTGGGCCGCCATTTTGTCCCGCCATCTTAAGTTAGTTCCACCATTTTACTAGTTCGGCTCTATACCATACCATTGAGTTGTTTTTCAGGCTCAATTTTAAATATTTTATTAAGCCGCCATTTGGTTTGCCATCTTGGATTCGTACCAAAACCTTACAAATTGACTTCTACACAATACTTGATTTTTTTACAAAATTTGAGATAAATTGGATAAGTAGTTTTTTAGTAATACATTTTTTTAACATTTCACTAGTCTGCCATATTGTTTTGACACATTGGATTTTTACCAAAATGTTACTAGGTCATCCCTTAATCTTTAGCCAAAATTTGAAGTCAATGGGGGGAAGTCAATCCGGGAAATAGTTTTTTAGCCTCGCCGCGAACAGACACACCGACAGGATAGATAGACGGCATCTAAGGACCCTGAAATGTAAAGATCTGAAAAAATCTAATGAGTGATTTTTTTCACGATTTCAATACTTTGCTTTTACGAAGGAAGTAAAAATTATTTGGCCTCCATCTTGAAATCGTACCACAACTTTTTTTTTAGTTTTTCTCTATATCACACTTAATGCTTGTACAAAATTTGAAATTATTCTAATAAGTATTTTTTTAGGCCGATTTGTTAAATATTTTATTAGGCCGCCATTTTGGTTTGCTATCTTACATTCGTACCAAAATGTTACCAGTTCATTCTTATGTTACACTTGATTTTTATGCAAAATTTGAAGAAGTGGATATTTAGTTTCTTTAGTATTAATTTTTTTAACGTTTCACTAGGCCGCCATCTTGTTCCGTCATATTGGATTTTTACCAAAATATTACCGGTTCATCTCCATATGACTCTTATATCCCTATATCACATTTAATTTTTCTGCAAAATTCGAAGTCAATTGAATAAGATATTTTTTACGTTGATTTTTTTAAAAATTATTTGGCCGCCATTTTGAATTCATACGACAATTTTACCAATTACATTAATTAATTTTTGAAATTAATCTAATGAGTAGTTTTTTCAGGCCGATTTTTTAAGTTTTATTAGGCTGCCATTTTGCTTTGCTCTCTTATATCCATAACAAAATGTTACCAGTTCATTCCCATGTAACACTTTTTTTGTTTTCAAAATTTAGGTTTTTGTTTATTTAACATTTCACTAGGCCGCGCTCTTGTTTCGACATATCGGATTTTTACCAAAATATTACCAGGTCATCCCCATATGTCCCTTTTTTGTTTTGATTAAAATTTGAAGTCACTCTGATGAGTAATTTTTAAGCCATGCCGCGAACTGACAGACAAGCAGGTGGACTGCCGGAATTAATAAAAATATTTTTTGAATATTTATCTAGGGACGCTAAAACCTGAAAACATGTAAACACTGAGAGAGTGACTTTTATATTCATTTAAAGTTCTTGCCAAGTCAAACGATGTTATTAACACTTTGTAAACGGAAATGTTTACGAAATATATGTAAAATTTTGGGTTTGTTTTAGACCTTTCTAAACGTTTAGCAGTTTCCTATATAGATTTATCGAAAAAGGCAGCGTGTGGGTCCAAGAAAACAGAATTTGTTACCTTCTATTTATTTGTTTACCCTTCTAAACTTCAATTTATTCTTTCTTTACTACTTGATTATATCTAAGTAGTCGAAAACACACTAAGGGGGTTAACCATATAAAAGTACAGTAGGTTACATACGAACATATTTCATTTAAAAAATATAATAGCATACATATAGAACATAGACCGAAGATAAACAAAATGACTTTTTGGGACATTAGTAAGCCATCTAGAAATGCGTTATGGTGAAGAACATCTACAAGAGGTTTATAAAGCCCAACTTCAATGTCGAAGGCAAAAATATAACGAAAGTCTTCAAGAGTACGAAGCAGATATTGTGCGACTAATTAACTTCACTTATCCATCCTACCCCGAAGAGATCAAGCAAGAGTTGGCAGTAAGCAGTTTTACTGAAGGCCTTCGTGATCCTGATACCAACCAAGCTTTAAGAATGGCTAGAATAAAGAAGATTTCAGAAGCTCTGGCATATGCCCTTCAGTTCGAAACAGAGGTCAAGGAAAACTACGAAGACTACAGTACTGCAAGATATTCTTCTTGAACATCAGAAAGACGAAGATAAACTTTAACTTTAACTTTCCGACAAAGAAAAGACATCCGTTGTTGGAAATGTGGTAAAGAGGGACATGTGCAAAGCCGATGTACCAGCAATGGGATTCCTGAAGATATTCAGGAAAAACTCCCATTAGCCAGTTTTAAGGGGCGAAAGCTGGCTAGGTGCTACCAAGCCCCATCGACATCAACAAAAATCAAAGTATCCAGGCTGCAGAATAATGGCTCTACCTAGTAGTACCAGGGAAGATATGCGGTCGGGACTGTGAAATGGTACTGGATACCGGCTCAACGTACACCATCGGGAGGCCAGACATTATAGCTCCTAGCAGGACAGAAAATCCATACAAAAAATATGTCTTGGAAACCGCCAACGGTGAAATTATACCTGTGAAAGGCATTCATGAGGCTGAAGTAACCCTGGGGAACACTACCTTCATACACGCTATTTTCGTCGCAGATATAATGGATGATGTCATACTTGGGCTTGATGTTATGAACCAAAATAAGTTTATCCTTGACATACCTCAACGAGTTCTCCGTATGAGAAGTAAAGAAATAGTTATGAATCTGCCACCAAGAAATAATTCCACTATCCGAGAAGTGGTTTTGCTAGAAGATATTACCTTACCTTCCTGTTCGGAATGTGTAGTAAAAGCGACGCTTGATGATTTTGAGGAAGAAGTAATTTTATTTGAACCAGTTCAAGACTGTCCACTACATGCGAAGGAAATTTTACCAGCAAGAACTTTAACTAATTGCAGAGGTAACATGATGTTTGTCAAAATGATGAATCTAGAAGGTCATTCCCAGCAAGTAAAAAAAGGTGACAAGATCGGAACCTGTCAACCTGCTAATACAATATTTACCTGTACAAACTTACCACCTTCAGAATCTGGAACTACTTTACCTAAGGTACTGCAAGACCTGGTAAAATCGCCACATTTACTGAATAGGGTTCAGATGGCCAAGTTGGAAGAACTTTTGAGAAATCAAAACGTTTTCTCTCTGTCTGACAGTGACTAATAGTAGTGATGCGGCGCCGATAAAACAGCCTCCAAGACGAATACCTTTGGTAAAGCGACGTGAAGTTAATCAGATGCTTAAGGATATGGAAAAACAAGACATTATAGAACCATCTCAAAGTCCATGGTCGTCACCAGTAGTCTTAGTTAAGAAGAAAGATGGCTCCACCAGATTCTGCGTCGGCTTCCGCGGGCTCAATGACGTCACAAAGAAACATAGCTTTTCCTTACCGAGAATTGACGATACCTTGGAGACTTTAACAGGATTAAAATGGCTCTCAACCTTGGACCTGAAAAGTGGCTATTGGCAAGTTAAGCTTCATCCAGATGATAAAGAAAAGACAGCGTTTTTCCAGAAACTGAGAATAGCTGGCTTAAAACTCACTCCCAAAAAGTGCCAGCAAAAGGAAGTGAAATATCAAAGCCATGTAATTACCGAACATGGAGTAAAAACCGATCCTGAGAAGACTAAAACCATTCAAAATTGGCCAATACCAAAAGCCAGACATGAACTAAGGAGTTTTCTGGGACTTTGTACGTACTACAGACGATTCATAAAAGGTTTTGCTAATATCGCTAGACCATTACATCGACTTACTGAAAGCGGTCACAGCTATGTATGGACCCAAGAATGTGGAGAAGCATTTCACAACTTGAAGCAAGCCTTGTGTAATCCTTCAGTGTTGTCATATCCTGAGCCATCCCAGATGTTTATTGTAGACAATGCCAGCAATGCCGCTATTGGTGGTATTTTGTTACAAGTACAAAATGGCGAAGAAAAAGTAATAGCCTATTTCAGCAAGGTTCTTTCTAAACCTGAACGCAACTACTGTGTGACAAGGAAAGAACTACTGGCTATTGTTGAAACATTGGAGCACTTTCATAAGTACTTGTAAGGGCACAAATTCCTTTTAAGGACGGATCATGCATCACTCAAATGGTTGCTACAATTTAAGAATCCCGAAGGACAAATAGCCAGGTGGTTGCAGCGCCTACAGGAATATGACTTTAAAGTTGTACATCGCAAAAGGTTAAATCATAAAACTGCTGATGCTTTATCGAGAAGACCATGCCCAGAAAGTTATAAACACTGTAACAGACATGAGGAAAGAGAAGACCCTGACAATTTTCATTGCCGAAGAACAGCACTTCAAAGCTCTCAAGAGTGGGACTCTAAAATGTTATCCAAAGATCAGCAGGAAGACCCAGATATTGGCCCTATAATTAAGCTGAAATTAGAAAATTCACCAAGACCTTGTTACCAAGAAATTGCAGCCAAATCCCAGAAATTTAAAGAATACTGGGCTTTATAGGACTCTTTGGTGATAAAAGATGGCCTGTTAAAAAGAATTTGGGAAAGTTCTAACGGCAAAAATAACAAATATCAAACTATTTTGCCCTCAAAGAGAATTCCTGAAGTGTTGCAAGCCGTACACAACGGTGTAGGCGGAGGTCATTTTGGTGTTATGAAGACTCTTAAAAAAGTTCGAGAAAGATTTTATTGGTTGGGAAGACGTACAGATGTGAAAGATTGGTGTCGAACCTGCAAGGACTTTGCCGCCAGTAAAACACCCTAAACTCGTACTCGTGGCAAAATGAAGCAGTACAACGTTGGGAGCACCCTTCGAACGAATTGCCATAGATGTAGCAGGACCATTTCCAGTTAGTAAGTACGGGAATCGCTTTGTGTTAGTAGCGTTGGATTACTTCAGCAAATGGCCAGAAGTCTACGCAATACCTAATCAAGAAGCCATCACTGTCGCCGACGTACTATTTCATGAATGGATTTGCCGATATGGAATTCCAAGGGAAATACACTCCGACCAAGGCAGGAACTTTTAATCCGATGTATTCAAAAGCCTGTGGAGCCTATTAGGAATTCATAAGACAAGAACAACACCTCCTCATCCTCAATCAGATAAAATGGTTAAAAGATTTAATAGAACTTTGGAGAACTATCTGAAAATCCAAGTTAATGAACAACAAAGTGAGTGGGATAAATGTATTCAACCATTTTTACTGGCCTATCGCTCTGCAGTTCATGAATTCATTGGAAAAAAAACACATACCAGTGTAATATTCGCAAATGATTTACTCCAGTCGACCTCTTGCCTGGACAACCTCCTGACAATAAGATAATTACTACGGTTTATGCCAGCCAGGTTAGTAAACGCCTTAGAGAAATCCTTTAAGAGGTCCGCTATAAATTACAGCTAGAAAGCGATAGAATGAAGTCACGTTATGATCTACGAGCCAATCACACTGGATTTACAGTCGGTGCAAAAAGTTTGGTTATACAATCCAAAAAGAACTAAGGGACGCTCGCCAAAGTTGCAGAAATCATGGGAAAGACCGTATCGTGTGGTGACCCGACTGAATGACTTGGTATACCAGATTCAGAAGAACCCTCATGCAAAAATGAAAGTGGTGCACCTATATCGACTAGCCCGTTACCAAGATACTGAAGACGTTTGATCGAGACGATCAACTCTGGGAAGGGGACAATGTTGCGAATTTAGCCCTAGTTATAGAATTGTTAAGATTTAGATGAATTTATTTATTATTTGTTATTTTATTGCAGTAGACTTACCTTAATTTGTATCCATGTAACGACTATGATAGTGTCAAAAATCGTTCTCGAATGTTCTATTAGACTTAATTTTTCTCACCCTGTAGTATTTAGATTATTCTAGAGTTTTCTAGATCATTCCATCCTTTTCTAAAGGTCTGAAGCTTTCAAGGTGACCATTGCCGCTAAGAATTTCTAAGCTTGCAATTGAGATTAACAAGCTGACATTGACAAGTTTAAAGTTACCTTAGTCACGATTGTTAGGTATAACCAGTGTTTACCTGTGATACCTGTAACCTGTGTTTTGAATAAAAGGAGTGCATTCAGAAACTACGTGTTTGTGTACCGGCTAATCCGGAACAATACGTTTAACATATTTGTTTTTGAGAATTCAACTGTTGTAATATCGCCGTACACTAGTGATTACATTCAACTGCTTTATCTCAATACTCACGCCATCTTTTTACCAGGTTTATGTCAGTCAGATGCTCGGAAGTAAAATAGATCCATGAGTTTAAAGCTTGTTATTCAACTTACAGTCAATAGTATTTATCATATATTCATTTTTCTCTATATTCACTACCTTCACCTACTTCTGCGTCATCTTTTCACCAGGTTTATTTTTACCACAGTCTGGTGTTCAGAAGTAAGAGAGATCAATGGGTTTATGGCATGTTATTCAATTTTCAATCAGCAGTATTTATCATACATTCAGCTGCTTTATTTCTATACCTGCATATAAAATCCTCCGATCTGATATCTGTAAACCATCAAGAGGTTGTACCGTTTCCCGTCTATTTCTGCAACAGCTTGATTTTTACCGCAATCTGATGTTTCAAGTGACACAGATCGATGAGCTTAAAGCTTGTGCTTTGATCGAGTCAATTTTTGCTAGCGCGTTGTAAAAAATACGCTAAGTATAAAATAATGAGACTAGAGACCTAGACAATTGACTCAAAAATATAAATTTTATCGTATAGGTAGAAATAACTCGAGATTTTATCAATATGTTACGTATAAAATATATGTGAATATAATATACAACACATTAATTTATTAATATGAGTAGAAAATTAGGTAAAAAACATGCTTAAAGTAGAAATATGGACAATAAGTATGTTTAACTAGCACAATGGAAAAAGTACACGAAGTATAAAGAAATAAGACTTGAGAACTAGGCAATGTACTCAAAAAATATAAATTTTATCTTAGATGTAAATATAACTCGAGATTTTATCAATATATGATATATAAAATAGATAAAAATATAGTAAACAACACATTTCTTTATTAATATGGGTAAGAAATTATGCGAAAACATGTTTAAAGTAGAGAATCGTTGTATAATATAATAAAGTATAACATCAGAAAATCTGTAATGAGCTTGCATTGAAAAAAACATTTAAAGTAAGTAAAGTTGCGAATGCCCATTCCCTTGAAATGAGGGAGTGATGTTAAACCCGTCAGTAATCACTACTACTGTTTTTTAATTCCAAAGCATTATTTACTTGGAATTGGCATCTAGAGACGCTAAAACGTGAAGATATGTAGAACCTGAAAGGGTGATTTTTTTCACGATTACAAACGTTAATACTAAAATCAGTTCATCTGTATTCCACAATTAATTCTTGCACAAAATTTGAAATCAATCTAGTAAGTACTTTTTCACGTTGCATTTTTAAATATTTCATCAAGCCGCCATTTTGTTTTGCTATCTTGAACTCGTATAAAAATGTTACCAGTTGATTCCTAATACTTGATTTTTGTGCAAAATGTAAGGTAAATTGGATAAATAGATTTTTAGTAATATATTTTTTTAACATTTGACTAGGCCGCCTTTTTGTTTCACCATATTGGATTTTTACCAAAATGTTACCAGGCTATCCTCATGTTACCCTTAATTTTTGACCAAAAGTCCATCGAGTAAGTAGTTTTTTAGCTATGCCGCGATGAAACAGTCAGACAGACCGACGGAATCGAGAAAACATATTTTTCGGCATCTAGGGACCTTGAAACGCAAAGTTCTGAGAAAATCTCGAAGGGTGATTTTTTCACGATCTGAAAATCTAACAGGTTTACGAACACATTTTTACTTTTGATTGCACAAAGCACCATTTAAATTACTTTTTCTCATAACACTTAAATAAAAAATCGGCCAAACTCAAGTAAAAATTAAAAAATGACCCGAAATCATACGAAATCAAATTATTTCACTAGATATCATCCGAAATCTAGTAATCTAGAAATCCCTGTTCGTTTTTTGGGAGCGAGACCCCTCGACTATTACCCAGTAAATAAAACTTTAAGTTAAGTTAGGTTAGCATATTACAGCATCTTGGTAATTATTGGGAATAATGTTGAACACGAAAATGTTGCTATATAGATAAAGATTTATAATTTTGACATACGCATAGATATATTTTATTCTGATAGGACAAATATTAGTTGAACTCGTCAGCTATGCCATTTTATCATATAGTCATTTTAATTCTCTGACAGGAAAAAACTATTGTAATCATGAAAAAAATTACCTCCGAGACTTTCTTGTATCATTTCGCTTCCGAATATTCTCACATGACTCGAAATAGACGTTATATTATACTGAACGAGATAGGTCAATACGTCATACATAAGCCAATAAGGTATCTTCCATTACACATTACAAGTTTCCTGGAAGAGGAAACCTAGTTGTTTAGTGATTAAAAGACATTTCCAGACTTAAAGGGTATTTTTTACAAACTTCACATTGCCGCACCATAGTTAAGTCAACAGAAGCTCCTAGTTTCTCAATGTTCAAGATAAACTAAAACTTAAAAATATTTAAAAAATTACTGTTCTAATTTTACTGCACATTTAGAACGCTGGTTCTTGTAGTAAGGAAAAATATAGATTAAAACACATGCAGTAGTGAAGCTAAGAAAAGCTTGGTAGGTAACTATTGATAATTTTAATTCATTTAACTTCTGCGTTAAAATATTTTTTGGCAAATTAAGTTCTTTAATGTTAAAGCTTATTGTAGTTTTACGAACCGCTACTGAGTTTTTAAGCCTCGCCTACTCGTATAGCCGATCACGTGACCCTGTAACAATCTCTGCTGTAGATCACTGTTCTATTTTACTATAAGAATTCCGGGTCAATTAAAGTAGGATGGTCTAATACGGGGAGTGGAGATCGGGTTTGTCATATCTAATTAAAATGTTTGTTACTGGTGTAATCTGGCTTTGGGCATTTTAGCCTGTATTTTGCAATAAAAGTAATTTTGTTATACTGCTTAGTAGCAAATATTGGAAAAACATTACTATTGTTCGTATGATAATTTTGTTGCATCATGTTTAACCATATCCACCGTAATATAAATTCGTATATTGGATTGGAGTGTCTACGTAGGCTTGGCATAGTCGTACAATCGACCTTATACTTTGAGTTAATCTTGGCAGTGGTTAAATATGTAAATAATTACCTCTATTTTTATTCTTGCTCTAAGCCAAGAACACAGTATAACGTTGAATCGTACGACGATGCGAAACCTACCTAGACCGACCAATGTTTATACGAATCTGTATTACGGTGGATAGGTTTAAACCTGATGCAATAAAACTATCGTACAAAGAATAGTAATGTATTTCCAATATTAGTTTCTAAGTAGTTTAAAGAAATTACTTTTATTGTGAAATAGTAGTTAAAATACCCAAAGCCTCAGGTCAGATTACATCAGTAACAAATTTCTTAATTAGATATGGCAACTCCGCCCGAGTACTCCACGTGTACGACCATCCCACTTTCATTGCACAGGGTTTATTACAGTAGACTAGTACAGTGGCCTAAGCCGTAGCGGTTCCTTAAACTACAATAAACTTTAACATTAAAGAACTTAATTTGCCAAAAAATATTTTAACGCAGAAGTTAATTGAATTAAAATTATCAATACCAAGCTTTACTACTGCACATGTTATGATATGTTATTGTATTATTTTTCGTTTGGTTCAAATCTTATAATTATATTTTGCTTTACTTCAAAAAGCAGCGTTCTAAATGTGCAGTGAGATTAGGAGAACAGTGTTTTTTTATATATTTAAAGTTTTGTTTACTTTATCTTCGCCATTATCAAACTAGGAGCTTTAGTTGATCTAACTATGGTGAGACAGTGTTAAACAGAAGTTTACCAAAAAATGTCCGTTTAAGTCTGGAATTTATTCGCTGCGTAAACAGTTAGATTTCTTTTTCCAGTGGATTTGTGTAATGAGAGATACCCTATTGGCTTATTTTGGGTCACGTGACGTATTTCCCAATGCCGTTTAGTATAATATAACGTTTATTTCGGCGGAGTCATGCGAGAATCTCAGGAGCGAAATGATACAAGAAAATCTCGGGGTGATTTATTTTTCACAATTACAATACTTCCTTCCTATTAAAGAATTAAAATGATTATGGAATAAAACGGCATAGCGGACGAGTTCGCCTAATTATTGTCCTATTCGAATCCTATACATCTTTAACTATATAGCAACATTTTCGTGTTCAACATTATTCCCAATAAAGTTTACCTAGATGCTATTATATGCTAACCTAGCCTAACTTAAAATAATATTTACTGGGTAATAACAGAGGGGCGTCTCACTCCCAAAAAAACCTACAGCGATTTCGAAAATCACTAGATTTCGCGAGCAACCATAAGTTTCGGATGATTTCGGTTCATTCTTTAATTTTCACTTTAGTTGGGTCAATTTTTTATTTACATGTGAGGTAGGCAGTTAAATAGTGATTGTTTGAGTAATCAAAAGTAAAAATGTGTTCGTTAACATGTCCTAAACTGGTTAGAATTAAGATTTAGGATATTGGAAATAAAACAAATATATACTTTTTTAAATTTAGCGATTAACATGGAATAACAAGATGACAATTGGCTACTTTATTTTTTTGTCTTATATCGCTTAATTTTTTTCTCTTGCGAGAAAAGTATTCTTATTGTAAAAAATCACCCTCCGGGATGCAGTCTTAAATACCCCCAAATAACGGATTTTAGTAAAATCTGCAAAAATGTAAAAATTAGTTTGCCATGTTGGCGTCGCCATTTTCAATTATCAATTATTGACTAAACATTCACAACTTTTCAAAATTTCCAGAATTTCATAATATTTATTTAAACACCGACTGGAATTTTCAATTTGAAAATGTTAACTCAAATTTTAGAGCTTTCTTAAATAAAATTTAGGTGCTTTTAATAGGGCCTTCCCGCTTAAGACTATCAAACCTAAGCGTCATAAACCGTGGACCATGAAAGGACTACGCATTTCTGCAAAAAATATGCGTTCCCTCTTATATATAAAAAAATTCACAGACTCCATTCTTATTCTCGATTATATCTCTAATTATAGGAGGATCTATATTAAACTAATCGAGTCAGCAAAAAACTATATACTATCAAAAACGTCTAACAAAGTCTAAAAGCATTTCAAAAGAAACCTGATCCATTATCAATGACCTCAGAAACAAATCAAACCCTGTGACTCAGATCTTGCCAAGGCCAAATGACCTAAATGATTATTTTATTAATGTAAGCAAAAATGTTACCTCTAGTATCTCGCCAAGTTTAGACGCTCTTTCGTTTCTCCCTCCATCGAAAAACGTCGCTGATAGACTTTTCTTAAGCACTGTTAGTAGCATGGAACTATTGAAAGAAATGAATAACATCACAAGCAAATCTACGTGTAGCACTGATGGCCTATCAATAAAAATATTTCTGAACCTGCCGCCGCCAGTCATAGAGGCCCTTACAACACTAATAAATGAATCCCTTATGCAAGGTATATTCCCTGAATGCCTTAAAACAGCTATAATTATTCCTCTTCATAAAGGGGGCGAAAAAAACTAACTCTTGCAATTATCACCCAATTTTACTCTACTACCAGTGCTATCAAAAATCATTGAAAGGTTACTAAAAAATCGTCTTATGCTATTTCTCCTTAAACATCAGATAGTATCCCTGGATCAGTTTGGAGTTTTACCCAACAAGTGCCCCAGCGACGCCATGTTCTCGTTGCTTAGCGACGTCTACTTATCCCTCAATAACAACCACCCCACCGCCTCAGTTTTTTGTGACTATGCAAAAGCTTTTGACTGTGTTAGTCATGAAATTTTGATAAGCAAGCTGAATTTTTATAAAATCCGTGGTATTTCTTTATATTGCTTTAAATCTTATCTCGGGAATAGGCAACAATTTGTAAGGGCAAATGCTTCTGATCTGATTCTGATTGTAAATTGATTTATTACAAGTGGAATCCCTCAAGGTTCGATCTTGGGACCTATTCTTTTTTTGTTATACATTAATAATATCACCAATGACAAACAAAAATCCTTTTTGGCTTTTTCGCAACTGAATAAAAATATTTAACTTTAAATTAATTGAAGCAAATATTTAATATAATTACATACCTCAACATGTAGACTAGTCTGTCTACGGAATGTTTCAATACATAATACAAACAATATTATTTAAGCTTGCTTAAATAATATTGTTTATATTATGTATTGAAAAGTCTACATGTTGAAGTATGTAATTATATTAAATATTTGCTTCAATTTTAAGTTAAATATTTTTATTCAGTTGCGAAAAAGCCAAAAAAGATTTTTGTTTGTCAATCTAAACGCAACAAATAATCTGAATTTATTTTATTTAAAAATATCACCAATCTAAAAATTAATGGAAAAATCTCTCTCTTTGCTGACGACACAAGTATAACATGGAGTGATTTTGATGCAATGTCCTTACATTCTAATATTTCCAATGACCTTGTTATAATTAAGGCTTGGTCCGATTCCAATTTGCTTTGCTTCAGTGTGGATAAAACGGTGGTCTTATCTTATAAGGGGACTTTACAACCACTTCAGCTACTTAACAGCAATATTAAATACGTTGAGTCGATTAACTTCCTGGGTTTGAATATAAATAACAAACTAAAATGGTCTAAGCATATTGACACCTTAACTAAAAAACTTTCTACCGCCTGCTTTGCCATTCGCTCAGTTTCAAAAGAACTGGACGTGTCTGCCAGACTTACTTATTTCTCTCTATTCGAATCCCATCTCCGCTATGACCTTCCCTCTTGGGGCTGCTGTACCACCGAGCATTTTCTTAGTATTTTTAGGCTTAAAAAGAGAGCAATCCGCTATTTGTTTGGTCTAAATAATAGAGCGCACTGCCAATACTATTTAAAAAAACATGAAATATTAACACCTCCTGCATTATTTATTTCAGAAACCGTCTGTTTGATAAGAAAATATATAAGCACATTCCCGGAAAGGCTACAGACCTATATCCTACCAGAAACTCTAGGCATGACACATACCTTCTCATTCCTTCCACAGAATTAATAAAAAAAATCAATTACTTACAACGCTATAAAACTTTACAATCATCTTCCAGAACTTTTAAAAACAATCCCTGTGTTTGCACTTTTCCGAAAAAAAAACCAAAGCGTACCTCATTGAAAGACCTTTTTACTGCGTTATGGATTTTTATAATGTATAAGTCTCATTAAAATGTTTTTATTTGTTTGTTTACTTAAATCATGTTACTGCAAGGCATTTGAAAATATTTTATACGGAATGAACTGTCTGATTATCATTAATTATTTTTGTTACATATTAGATTAAAGTTATACATTTTCTTTTTTTTTCCAATACCCTTTAATTACTATATTAGTTCAGTATACTTTTTGTTTAACTTCACTTATTTTGCTTGTACAACGATAACAAAATTGAGTTTAAGGTCGCGTAATTTTAATTTCAATGTCATCGAAATTATTCACCTCACATATGTACTGTTTATTTCCTTGTGCTGGGTCCCCTGGATTCATTAACCGCTTTAGGGCAATGTTACGAATATAACGAATAATATATTTACAATTTATGTATTTGCATTGACCTATCGGAAAATATGATTTTTTTCGATCATTACTTCGTTTTTTCATTGTTTTTGTTTTTTTTTGTTTTAAGGTAAATTTCGCTTTGTCCATAAAATTGTAACCATTTTCCTGCGACAATAGAGCATACTTTTGTTTGTCTGTTTAAATCTGTACAAATGACAAAATTCGTTTGCTATAATGGCGTTAAGTAATCCGCACAAATTAAGAAATCATGGTTCTTACGATTAGACTGTGTCTAACTAGAATTACTATCCGACGTTTCGCCTTCGATTGCACGAGTCATCTCATTTCTTAATTAACCAAAGCCGTGAAAGCTTCCGTTCTAATCCACACAAACGTTAAAATTCGTCAGACATGTTGACATTGTCATGTTGGCGCCGTTATTTTACACACAAGTAACAAAATTCGACTAAATGTTGACCAAAGATAGAAAGATAATAGGTGAAAAGAAACATTTTTTGCTATTGATACTTGTACATGATGTGGTTTTAGTTTAAAACTCTAAAAGCATAATATATAAATAACGAATTTTCTTTTAAACGTACCTAACTTAATACGTACCATGTTGCTAGACGATTATTTCTAGGTAATTAATTCAAGAAGTGAAAAACGATTTCGTTATTTCGGATGCGATTTCGTAATTTCCGATGTGGTTTCTAAATCTTAGTAAAATTTCACATCAAACAATTAAAAAATATATAAATAGAAGTTTACTATCTCTCAAATCTTATTATTGGCATTAGTGAGAACAGCGCACATTTGTGGAAACACTGAATATTATGCCATAGAACGGTAATAATACATAATTGTCTCAATGAAATATAGGTAGAATCCTTTTTGTCAAGGAAAGTGAAGCATGGCCCTTTTCTTCATTTTCGTACATCAGACTTAATTTTTGTGCAAAATTAAATAAACTTAAGTTAATACAGTAAGTAGATTTTTTAGCTATGCCGCTAACAGACCGAGCAACGGAAATGAAAAAACTGGTTTTTCGACATTTAGGAGCCCTAAAACGTGAAGATCTATAAAAACCTAGAACGGTGATTTTTTCACTATTAACGATATTTCCTTATTGTGGAAGTAAAAAGCCACTGGTAGGTGTCAACAAACGGCCACATGCTTAAACATGGGCCATCCCCACCTATCGTTTTATCGTACGATAGAATGTAAAAAGTAGAGGAACATGTTGGCGTGTACCCCTAACGTGATTTATGAATCAATTATCTCTTCCTTCATTTCTTACTCTGAGGTATCCATGGTCAAGCTGTATATAATATATCTTATAAGTGGGAATTCATATCTTTCTGAAAATATAATTTTATTTATTTATTTTTAGGACGTTTAAAAGACATACCAGCTGATAATTTAAGAATATGGAAGATAGAGGATGTCTTAGTAGAGAAATATAAATGGAAGAGATTGGATGCCATTCCATTTGCCAGCTTTCTGGAAAGCCTGGTCGAGCCTGATCCTGCCCTTCGGGCTACCGCTTCTCAAGCGCTGACCAACGAATGGTTATTGTCTACAGACCTTTAGAAAATTTCCAAGATATATGTTTAAGACTGCTGTTACTTATTTTTAAATGTTATGTTGTCTGTTGAGGAGAACCATGTGGGATATTTTTAAGTTTCATTACCTCTACTCTCTCTTAGAAGTTTTATAATAAACGTTTTGAAACTCAGGTACCTTTTGTTTTTTTATTCAAACCGGTGAATTTTTATAGTATCGAACTTGCGTATACCCGTGGAGTGTATACAATTCTTTAATGTTCTCCCCTCCATTCTTTGAATCAGTCAAAATCGAAATTTACACAGTCTCAGAATGGAATGACTTTTCGACATTTCGTCTTCGATTGCACGTGCATCTTCGGGGATCTTTACTTAGCCGACCTATCAGGGGCGTGCGGTGAAATTTTAAGAAATGGAAACAATTTTTAGAAACTTACCTATTTGTAATGTAATTCGATTCTTCGATCATTTTTTGCAAATTCGTCAATGACGTCATCATAAAAACGTCGATGCTCCGACATATTTTGGAGAAGTTTATTTTCAATGGACAACAGCGATGTATGCGAAAGTCTCTCCTGCCCCGTTGAATTTCTCACGAAATTTTTTATACGTTTAAGTGTTGAAAAATTGCGTTCTACTGATGAACTTGTCGCAGGTATTGTCAATACTAATTCACACAATTTCGACACTTCGGTGTAGGCATCTTCCAGCTCCTTGTCTTTTAAAAACTGCATTAGTTCCTTAGCGTTATTTTTTGCGCTAATGTCATCAGTTTCGTAAATCACTTTTAGTTCAGATCGCAGTAACATTAGGTCGAAGAACTGGCCATAATGAAGAAGAAATTTAAACGTATCTTCTGGAAAAGTTTTTCCTTTAAATGCATCAAAATTGCAGAGCTCGAGGAATTTAAAATCATTTAAACCGTTAAATCTATAGTTTATTTGTTGCTGAATTTGATCGATTATTTCATAAAAGAGGCGTCTGTATGATGTTTGAACATCTCCCACCTTGTCTGTTCGAAGACGCTTGGCTTGTGGCTCTACATTTAACGTCATCGTTTTCTTCCAAAATAGGTCAAAGTCATCTCTTTTTTGGCTTAACATGGACTTAAAATCATCCATTTTTTTTTGGGCAAAAAGCAATATCATTTGTTTTAGTTTGTAATATATTAAAAACATTGTCCGACAATGGAAATATTTCTGAAAATATGTTCAACAAATAATTAAAATTGAAATCTCGTTTCAAACAGTCCAAAAACCCCCTCGAACTATTTGTTGTTCTGAGTCCCACGTTTCATTATTTTCTATTATATTCTCAAATAGTTCAATCAGCGATTCACGATTTTCAGATACTGTTAACATAAGTCTTCCATTATAGTTCCACCTAGTAGAAACTACTTTGGGCAATGGAGTCCAAAGCTCGTGTACGTTTTGTTGACTTTTATACTTATATTTGATACTTTACACTCTTTAATGTGATTGATGGACTGGGATAAAACTAAATTTAATTTATGAGCAAAACAATGGACAAACACAGCACTTGGGCAAGTTTCTCAAACTTTAGCTTGCAGACCCCCTAAGTTTCCTGCCATCCATCATAGCTTTGAGCAACTAATTTTTTCTCTCCATTAATTTCTTTAGTAACGTTATAAACTGCGCTATATAAGGCATCTGCTCTACGATTTTCGGACACATTCTTAAAACCTAAAAATCGCTCTTGAATACTTCCGTCTGTTTTAACGTAGCGTAATACTATAAATAATTGGCTAAAATTAGTGATATCAGTTTTTTCCAGAACAATAGTAATGAACCGCGCCTCGCCAATCTCCTGCTTAATTCTTTTTAGAATAATGGTTGCAACAGCGGAAATGAAATAATTCTGGATTCGATTCGACGTTCCGCGAAAAACGCTAGACTGCTCTAAATGATTTTTTAAGCAATCCTCATATTTAGCCATTAAACTAAGTAAATTTTGAAAATTTCCTCTATTTGAAGAAACCCTTGTTTCGTCATGACCTCTAAATCCCAATTCATGCTGTCCGAGAAAACAAACAACATCGATAAGTCTTCTTAATATTTGCCTATTTTTATCGACTAGTTCATTGTGTTGGCGGTGACTAATTTCCAACTGTTTATTAAGGGCGTGTTCAATTCTGGTTATGCCGAAGACTTTTTCTTTTATGACGCCCTGTAAATGCGCTTTGGACATAATGTGTCTTTTTACAGCTTTATGGAAATTGTTTAAATCGGAAAAACCAGTTTTATTCCAGAGACCTTTTTCATTTTCAAAAAGTAAACATGGCCAACAAAATAATTTACTTATATTTTCACACCCTGTTAGCCTTTAAATTGTTCGTATTGTTTTTCCAGATAAAAATGTCTAATACAGTTTTTCATTTTTCTGGTTCAATTTTTCATAGGCGGTTTTGCCCTTTGGAAATTATTTGAAGCTTATTAGCGAAGTTTAATGTTGAAAATCCCTTTATTATTAAGACACACACCACACACACTCTTCTTACTAAATTCTCCAACATTTTCAACGTTATTACCGACAGCCGAAGTTGACGATATTTGCATATCCACGTCCGTATTATTGTCTTCCATATCACACCATGCACGACACGACGTACGTATCACACAACACATGGATAGCCGTTCAAACAAAGAACCTACTCCAACGATAGCTTCCGCCACCACTTAAAGCACACGACTGAAATGCACAAATTGCAAACAGCTGGTGGAAAGTTCAATAACCTCTGGCTCGATTCACAGGAAATCAAACATAGAGGACTTGGCTGCAGAGAAACTAGCGGCCCGCATAGGTCCTATTCGATGTTCTATTGTGGCTGGGTCGGAGTCAAGGCCGCATTGATTATGGGCTTGATAATTAAGACAGTATTTTAGCATTTTTAATATAAACTAAATTAATGGTTTCCTATTTCAAAAATTACATTTTAGAAGATGTTTTGTAATTTTTTTTGGGAAAGCACTGTTTCCCTTGCTTCCATGGACTGAACGCCCCTGCGACCTATATTCAGCGAACCAGGGCCCACTGTAACGATCGGTTTTCACTTATCATGTAGTCTGTAGCCCATTAATTGTACTTTTAGGATTCCTGAGACCAACGTAAAAACCTTGGATTCTTTTACATTTATGACGTATCCAGTGGAATGTTTGGTATTCAGATACAGCAGATTGTTCAGGAATATGTGGAATCCGATCTTTATACCGTGTCACGGTTTTGTGAATACAGGTCGGGTTTAAACAGCCGGCCTAAATCTCTCCAGGCTCCTCATTCAGTATTCCGATCTCGTGAAGTAAAGATTTCTGAAGATACTTCGTGCAATCGAAGGCAAAACGTTGAAAAGTGGCTCCATTTTGACGAGGTGAAATCCTAAGGGCCATGATTTCTTGAATGACCAAAGCTGTGAAAGCTTCCGATCTATAGGCAGCACACTTCAATATCAGGCTAAACACGCCTTTTTTGTGTATGTTTCGTGCTGGAATTTTTCAAGATGAAGGCTATAAACGCCATTTTGAAGACAAAATAAATAGAAAGGAGGTCAACTAGTACATTTCTTTAAAAGTCTTTTTGACCTTCATTCATCCCCCAAATATGGGGATACTTAATGGCTGTCATTCGTATTGATGAGAGAACCTAAAAAAATAACCAAATAATGTTTTAATAAGCATTGGGTTAACTATTATACTATTCTATTAACAGGGTGAAAATGAAACACTCTGTAACTAGAAAAGTGTAATACTTAGCCCTCATCGCTCATTAGAACATTTGAATTAACATGTGACAAATAAAATAATTAAGTTTTATAAGAATTTTTAAATGTCACAATCACAAATGGGCGCCATTTGAAATT
Organism: Kuschelorhynchus macadamiae; assembly: GCA_030620095.1. Classification (NCBI taxonomy): domain Eukaryota; kingdom Metazoa; phylum Arthropoda; class Insecta; order Coleoptera; family Curculionidae; genus Kuschelorhynchus; species Kuschelorhynchus macadamiae. The sequence goes on from JAUTXW010001778.1 coordinate 290,838, forward strand.
AATAACTATCATGACTGCATATTTTGGATATGAATTAAGCTTTTAAAGACCTTTCAAAAGATTAGCTAATCGACCTATTTCCGATTAAACATTCTTCAATATGGCCCCTAACCGTCATCTTGTAATTTTTAATCACGTAATATACACAAAAAGAAGCATTTATCGTGCTACCGAAGTGTGCCAACTTTAAAACTTTTATGCTAACATTTGCAATATTCCTTTTGTTTAATAAATATCCAGGGCCGCGCCAATCCAACTTAGCGCCCTCGTGCAAATAACAATGTGCGCCTTTATGGGGAGAGAACAATCTAAAAACTGAAAAAGTAGGAAGTAAAAATAGGTAAATTTTCTTCACCCGGAATTTCCCTCGTTATATTTTCTCTTTGGTTAGCAATAGTGAAATGTGACCCAATTCAGTTCCGCACATAGTTTTTTTAGTTGACATATACATATTGTCTTTTCGAACATCTTTATTGGACGCCATTTTGTTCTACCATATTTGATTCGTACCAATATTTTACCAGTTTCTATCTATGTCACACTTGACTTTGGGAATAATTTAAAATAAATTAAATAAGTCGTTTTCACACACTTTTTAACGATCGCCAGGTTATTCCGTCTTGCTGAATTCGTACCGGTTTATCCTTATATCTTCCTTAATTTTTTGGCAGCCATTTTATCCAGCCATCTTGAATTCGCACCACAATTTTACTAAATTATTTCTGTATCACACTTAACGCTTTCACGAAATTTAAAATTAAGTAGTTTTCAGGCTGATTTATTAATTATTATATTAGGCAACCATTGTTTTGCTGTCTTGAATTCGTACCAAAACGTTAGGAGACTAATTCTATGCAACACTTGATTTTTGTGCAAAATGTGAGGTAAATTGGATTACCTTTTTAGTAATATTTTTTTTTTAATTTCACTAGGCCGCCATATTGGATTTTACCAAAATGTTATCAAGTCCTCCCCATATGACTCTTAATTCTTTATAAAAATTGAAAGTCAGCCGGGTAAGCAAGTTTTTAGCGATGCCGCGAACTGACAGACAGACAGACTCATCGCTGGAATTGAGAAAACAAGTTTTTTGGCATCTGGGGTTCTAGGGAACCCTAAAACGTCAAGATCTGTAAAAATCTGCCTGGGTCATTTATTTCACAATTACAATACTTCCCTTTTACGATGGAAGCAAAACAAAAAAAAAGTCCTTACTCCTATATTTACTTCGAAGGCAAGAAGCAAGGCAATAAATCGACTATAAAAATACAATTCGACATTTTCCCTCAACCAGTTCAACTATTGAATATAAGTGCTAGTAAACACTAACCAAAGGGATTTCATGGACCCGCACATTTTTTCAATCGGTACCTACCCGATTTCCATTCCACACTGTTGCCGTTCCATCTTGTGTATAATATGCGTGTGGCTCACTAGCCATCGTGGTTTCTTTTTGTAATTTTAGGGAACCAAAAATTACTTAAAAAAAATCGGTATATTTCCGTTTTCCGGAACTTCCCTCGTTATGAGTTTTTCCATTTGTTAGGAATAGTGAAGTGTGGCCCAATTTAGTTCAGTACATAGTCACAGTATATATGTGTTACATATTATATTGTCTTCATTTTAATTTGGTGAAATCTTGTTGCATCATGTTGGATTCTTACCAATATTTTACCTTTTTTGTTTCTACCTATGCCACATTTTACTTTTGGGCATAATTTAAAATAAATTCATTAAGTAGTTTTTACTTTGACACATAACGCTAAATCGCTACGTCATGTTGACTTCGTACCAGTTTATCCCATTTTCACATTTAACTTGTCTGCAGAACTTACAAGTCAATTGAACAAGACTCTTTTACGTAGATTTTTTAAAAATTTTATTTGTCCGACATTTTGTTTCGCCATCTTAAATTGAAACTTATATTTATCAGTCTTTAACTACTCCGTTGGTCCGCAAATATATCCTAAGCTCAAATAATATACCACTCTAACATAACAACAAGATCGTTAACGAAAACCATTTAGAAACTTAATATCTGCAAACCAACGGAGTAGGTAAAGGCCTGATAAAATTGGTTTCATGCAGGATACAAAATCTAAATATGCATCCTGACAATGCAACAATAAAGTTGCGAAATGTCGACAATTTAAAAAGACTGTTTTTTTTACGGTATCTTAACCCCAAATAATACACCACTCTAACATAAAAACAAGAGGATCGTTAACGAAAACCCTATAGAAACTTAATATCAGGGAAATCTGATCTGCGGACCAACGTAGTAGGTAAGACTAATATGAGTTTTATGCAGGATAGAGAATCTGTGCCCTGAGGACGCAACAATAAAATAGCAAAACGTCGACAACTAAAAAAAAAAGTATTTTCTTTCTTTACTGGATCCTAAACCGAAATAATACACCATTCTAACATCATAACAAAAGGATTGTTAACGAAAACCAGTTAGAAACTTAATATCTGGGTAATATATGCGGACTAAAGGAGTACGTAAAGACTGCTAATATAGTCTGCTAATAAAATCATGTAGAATATAGGATCTATATTCTACATATGAGGATGCAACAATTAAGTTGCAAAACCTCGACAATTTATATTTTTTTTTACTGGATCCTTAACTCCAAATAATACACCACTCTAACAAAATTTTTTTAACATTATTCCGCCATATTGGATTTTTCTAAAATATTACCAGGTCATCCCCATATGACCCTTAACTTTTTGGTGAAAATTTGAAGTCAATCAGGTAAGCAGTGTTTAAGCTATGTCGCGAACTGACAGACAGACGGACCAACGAAATTGATAAAACATATTTTTTTGGCAGCTAGGGACGCTATATCGTGAAGATATGAGAGGATGATTTTTTTACGATTACAAAAATTTTATTTGGCTGCAATTTTGTTCCGCCATCTTGAATTAGTAACACAGTTTTACTAGTTGAGCCCTATACCGCAATTAGTTATGGCACACAGGCTGAATTATCAAATATTTTATTAAGCCGCCATTTTGTTCCGCGATCTTGGATTCGTATAAAAATATTACCACTTGATTCCAACATAATACTTGATGTTTTCTGCAAAATTTGTGATAAATTGGATGAGTCGTTTCTTAATAATAAATTTTTTAACATTTTACTAGGCCGCCATTGTTTCGTCATATATATATATATATATATATATATATATATATATATTATATATATATACAAAGTAGAAAATATAACGCGGCAAGAACTAGTACATAGTAGAGATGCGACATGTAACTCATTTTAATGATTCGCTTCACTGACTCTGGCTCACTTTACTGAGTAAGCTCACTTCGTCGGCTCAATGGAGCTGCGAAACGAAGGAGCGAAATACACTCCTCCATCGTTTGACAAGACTTCTAACTCATGAATTGACTCCCGGACCACAGTTCTGCCACCCTGGCGGCTGGTAGTTGTAAAGGACAGTGGATGGGATAACGTGCTCGGCTAGTCCGGCGAAGAATCACCGCGACGAATTGGTTTAGTGTTTTAATTTTTAACGTTATACAGTCTGACAATGCAGAATTGCTGTTAAATAAATTTCGTTTAAAATTGGTATTCAAACTTATAGACATTTGTATCAGTTTATTGCATTTTTCAACCTACATTATTTTCTTAAATAGTAAATTGCCATATTTTGTATACGTATACCAATAGGCAGTTCCAACCATAACTAATATCTATATTTGTATTTATTTGTATTGTTATTTTACATCTAAACAGCCAAAATAAAAAGATAAAACCTAAAGAGTTAAGACCGCTAAGTCGCGCGGTGACTCTGCGGCTCATCATTGTCGCAAGTCGTTCTCACTCCGTTATGCTGTAAGTGAGAGGTGAGTAAGAATCGAAAAAGATCTGTACCGCGGAGCTGCTTCAGTGACTCACTTAACTGAGCTGATTCTTTGGTATGACCGCTATATATATATATATATATATATATATATATATATATATATATATATATATATATATATATATATATATATATATATATATATATATATATATATATATATATATATATATATATATATATATATATATATATATATATATATATATATATATATATATATATATATATATATATATATATATATATATATATATATATATATATATATATATATATATATATATATATATATATATATATATATATATATATATATATATATATATATATATATATATATATATATATATATATATATATATATATATATATATATATATATATATATATATATATATATATATATATATATATATATATATATATATATATATATACATATATATATACGGGACACCATTTATCTATACTTAATAGTTACCTTAGCAACACATCCATATATTTAGGACATGATATCTACACTTGTGTGGGGAAAATGCAGAGTGTAAGTATATACTGAATTTTATAATCATATATCTTTAATTTTCACGATTAAAAAAAAATAAAAAAAACAATAAAATTTATCAAAACATATTTTATCTATAGTAGATATTTACAGCTTTACGAGGTATTTTTACACAAAAAGGTCTTTAGTCTGAACCTAGATAGTTTACAGACTTGCTTCATAGTTTACAGTTATTCAAAATTAAAACAAATCTTTATAGATCAGAACGAAAATGCGCGGTTTTGAAAATCGTTGAAAGACGCCAAATTTACAAACTTAACAAAATACATATAAATTATCTCTCATATTTTCAACGACATTCAAAATATAAAAAATATAATGTAATCATGTTCTATAATACACTGTTTACAACTTCGCGTACATATTAACATGTACATATATGATCAACTTTTTTGTAAATCACTAATTCTAAAACAAACTTAAAATTCACTGAGGTCGATTCCTATAATAGTCTCTATCAGGCGGTCGCCAGTCTCCAGGAGGAAACCTACCTTCTGGGGGGTACATTGGAGGAACACCACCAGGAAAGTTTCCCCCGTAAAATAGTGGTCTCGCCGCCATACCTGGAGGTATCATTCCCCTTCCGTCTCGTGGAAATTGCCGCCAGTCAGTCTTATTCTCAGGGGACCTGGAAAATTTTCTTTTTAGATATCAACTTTGAAATTCCTTAATACAGGTATATTTTCATACAAAGGAAGGAATTTCTTTTAAGAATCAGAATCGAAACCAGAAAATATAGAATAACACATTTCCTTTATTCGGAAATTCCCTCATTATGAACCTTTCCTTTTATTAGCAATAGTGAAGTGTGACCCAATTTTCAGCTCAAAGTTATCTAGTAACACATATGATATATTTTCAAACATTTTTATGGGGTACCATAACATCTTGCTTAAAACTATTCTGAAAAATATCGTGGGCGGCAAGAATGATTTTTCCTATCCTTTTACACACAAGAGATAATGGAAGATAAGGCCTGCTCGGCAGGAGTATCAGAATTCGCTTGACGCAAATATAACCATTTAAAATACAAGTAAATAAAGACTTTAAGAACAGTCAAAGCTTTTACCATAAGACTATACCATTTTGTTGTTAACTTAAAAGTTTTAACTAGATATCACAAACCCCTCAGGTAAATAAACAAGAGGCAAGTTGCATCGATTTTTTCAAAACACTGCAACAAAAAATGGATAAAATATAAGCCAGTCGACAACTTATGAGTTCATTGTTTGTATTCAAGTGCGAGAATAACAGATGCTACTGAAAAACCTTACTTGCAATTTTTATCAGCTCCTATACAGGGCGATAGGAGAGCTCCAACTTAGGGTATCTCAAAAGTAAGATTTTTTGTTTGAAGATATTTTCAAAATTCCTTCAGAATATGAAAGTCAAAATACACTGTTTCTGAAAGTTTGAGGCAAATCAGACTCATAGAAGTTTTTTTACAGCTCAAACTTTCTATTTTCACGCACAGCGTCTAAACCAAAAGTGATAAAAATAAAATTTATTAAGAAAAAATGCATATTTTCACAAAATCTTTCGAACTAGGCAGGTCCCCGATTTTTAACAATTTTTTTGTTTTTGTTTTCAGCCCGGGAAAATTTTCGATCGAAAAGAACAGCTGATCGGCCGGAACTTTTACAAATTTTAACCTATCGCGCTCGTACTGGTATCAAAAAATAGGAAAAAATAAATAATTTTTTCAAATTCTGAACGGAAAGGAAGATTTTAATCGATTTTCATTTTACACCTAAAAATGTCCTTAATATATCTTTAAAGCCATGGCGATGATGCCCACATAAAGTATACGTGGAGTACTATTAAATAATACAAGAATCACCGCGCTAAATAAACCTGTTGACTTTTAATCGAATTTAGAAATTGCCAACATTCCCAGAATGCCAAAGTGCAACTTCGCTCTGATTGGTCCAAACGTGCATTTCGGGCGGAGACCGTGGATTGCTAACAAAACCAGAGCGCAAGTTCAAGTCATTCATAAAGTCAATGCGTATAGCACCGTGTCCTTGGATAAGGAATTGTTCCTTCAACGGGGGATGCACGCCGGAGCTTCTATCTGAAATTTTGCCTAGCACTTAGCTAAAGTAGGATTTTTCCTCGTGTGATTCGCCAAAAGGTCGTACGTCATACTAGCCATGTATGCGTACAGCTTGCTGGGGTAATCTGAAGAACAGAAGATTAATTAACCCTTTTTTAATTTGGTTTTTTCAAAAAGTCAACTTACTCATAATATTCATAGTTAATAATTTTTTCTCATTGAACTATTGAAACATTTAATAACTTATTTGAACATTTAAACATTTTTGTAACTGACTTGTGTTATATTTTAATGTGAATTAATTTTTGATAAATTATTTAATTGACTTACTGATCACAACCCTATGTAGGCAATATTAGTGTTATCTGATAAAGTCTCTCCAAGTTAGCGACCCTTTTATTTATTAATTGCTTAATAATATTGTTCCTTTTAAATAAATAACTTTTGCTAATTTTTAAAGTGTCATTAAAACTAAACGAATTTTGTTTTCCAATTTTGTCTAAACATTTGTCTAATACTGGGAGTTATATGTTATATATATATATATATATATATATATATATATATATATATATATATATATATATATATATATATATATATATATATATATATATATATATATATATATATATATATATATATATATATATATATATACATATACATATATATATATATCAATTTAACATAATGCAATTAACCCTACATATATATATATATATATATATATATATATATATATATATATATATATATATATATACATATATATATATATATATATATATATATATATATATATATATATATATATATATATATATATATATATATATATATATATATATATATATATATATATATATATATATATATATATATATATATATATATATATATATATATATATATATATATATATATATATATATATATATATATATACATACATATATATATATATATATATATATATATATATATATATATATATATATATATATATATATATATATATATATATATATATATATATATATATATATATATATATATATATATATATATATATATATATATATATATATATATATATATATATATATATATATATATATATATATATATATATATATATATATATATATATATATATATATATATATATATATATATATATATATATATATATATATATATATATATATATATATATATATATATATATATATATATATATATATATATATATATATATATATATATATATATATATATATATATATATATATATATATATATATATATATATATATATATATATATATATATATATATATATATATATATATATATATATATATATATATATATATATATATATATATATATATATATATATATATATATATATATATATATATATATATATATATATATATATATATATATATATATATATATATATATATATATATATATATATATATATATATATATATATATATATATATATATATATATATATATATATATATATATATATATATATATATATATATATATATATATATATATATATATATATATATATATATATATATATATATATATATATATATATATATATATCAATTTAACATAATGCAATTAACCCTATGAATTTGCCTAATATGCTGGTCAGCCGACGCACGGTGGTCAATATGCGAAAATTAGCAGGACAGAAGTAAATATTGCAAAACAAATAAAAAAGCAGTAAATTTTGTATGTTATTTTAATCAAAAATATGTTTTATATAATGTTGAAAGTTGAAATTCATTTTTACCATATCTACAGGGTGTTTAAAAATAGGCACTAGTAAAAAAAAATTAATAAGAGGCTCTACATTTACCTTTAAATAAACTTATAAATAAATTTAAGGTACATTTAACTTAATAAAATTTGACATTACTTATTTGAAAATTACTATGATTAAGGCCCAAATTATCAATCGTTTGTTAAATTTACCAAGAGGATAATTGTATTGGAAACTATTGTTGAGACAATCGTTTCTATGACAATTATCGTTTTGGTAAAGTTAACAAACGATGGATAATTTGGGCCTAAGTCTACAAATTATGAAAAACAGGTTTAATAGCAAACATCGGAAAGTAGCAAAACAGTAATATCACTTAAATTAATTTAGGTATATAGTGCGTACAAAAAGCCAATGTGTTTTCGCATACTGTATAATTTAGGAAATAAGCATTTTTTTCGTGATTTTAAGTATTCTACAGTATAATACTCACTTGATAATTGAATGCACGAAGATTACCGATTGTTTTGTTTTCAATAAGAATAAAGGAATAAACTAAAAACATAAAATATTAATTCAAATATAATGCTTGACTAACATAGAAAAAACAAAATAAAGAACTTTTGTAATATCATAATTTTTTGCAGGTTTAACGAACTATAAGATTATTTCCAACGCGTACGAAAACCGTTTTGAAACTGCTATAAAATAGTTGACTAGTTCAACATCAATAATATTTGTGTCAGTATTGATATTTGAATTTTCGCTAGTGTTGAAACTAATCTATAATCTATAACTAAACATTAATCTGGACATTTAAGAAAAAGCAATGCTTCAGGAGACAAAACACTATCTTTTTTACTAGGTAATTTTCTGATATTAGATATTACTGGATCTGATGTTATTAGGAACATGTGTAAGAGATCTGTGTTTGTTTCAAGTCTGGACATTTTTCTAGTATTGTGTTCTCTGAAATGTCTGTATTCTTTGTGTCTTGCCTCCTGAACATCTTCCGATAATTGCCCTATTGGTAGATCAAATGAGCTAATAACGTCTGCTCCATGTAACAATATTTTGTGTACGGAAGCAGGCATGTAGTACCAGGGATATAAAAGTACAAATCGCTCGGCAGTTTCATGTAAATATACTCTAAATTCTTCTGTTTTAATAGAAAAGCCGCTGGATAAAATTTGTAAAATTACATTAAAACGGTTAAGAAGGTCTTTATCTATTCCAGTAATTTCGCTTGCCTTCTCCAAATTTTGAAAAAATCTCCGAGCAGTATTGCCATCGTTTGTACTTCCATATCCCTGTTTAACTACATCTACTAAAATACCTAACTCTAATTTTAATTTATCTATTATCTCTTTTTTTCTTGTCTCAAATGCTACCTTATCGTTTTTTCGAATTTGCCACTTTTGAATTCCTAGTCTATAGCAAATATGTAACACACATTCAAAGAATCTTATATGGGCATGTAAAGTAGATAAACCCAATTCACACGCGTTGTCTTTTAACGGCCTATTTTTTATTTGACTTAAATTATTCATTTCTTTTGGTTTTGTACCGCATATATAGCATGTTTGAGACGAAGAATTTTTGACTACAGCGTTACAAGCTTTTCCATCCAGCATAGTTAGGCATAAAACATGATTTATAATGATTTTGTGGCCTAAAGAAGTTATTACCTTAGTTGGATTGAGATCTGAGATTTGACATTTTATATTGTTTACTTCTGAAGAAATTACTTCTGCGGTTTCTTTAATAAATTGAATTTTAATAGGCCTACAAAACCTTGTTGAAGATGTTCTAGGATTTTGCCAGATGATAACTTCTTTATTATTTTCGTTTTTGTACACGAGATTCAGAGGAACTAATGTTGTTAAAAGGACGTCACTATCAGATATGCTGCCATATGGCTCTGAAAAGTTTTGTTTATAGTTTGCTTGACCACCACTACCATCCAAACCCCATTTACAATTTAATTGACAAAAAACGGTTTGAGTGCTTTGAAAAGTTTGACAAAATACCTCATCTTGTACTTGGACTAAACGATGACAGGTGTGATCAAGCAAACTCTGCAGTTTTACCTCGGCAAAATTTTCCAATATATTTATATTATTAGGATAACATTCATTTTTTGCTTTTAAAACTAAATAGTAAGGTGGGTACAAATTTGCATTTCTTTCAGCAGCCCCTTTTTGCATTGAAATGTACTGATGTTTTGTTAATTTCAGATCAACTATCAGGGCTAAGGTTTCCATTGGCGTATATGGTTTTACAGTAGTTGCACTATCGGGAGAAGTTTTTTTTGTTGAAGAATCGGAATGTGTAATTTCTTCTATTTGTTTGGCGATTTTTCTTTTACCTTGTGCTCTGTAACTTAGTTGGGTAGCCAAAGCAAGTTCTTCAGGGGATTTCGATTTTGCCAAAGACGACACTCTTCTTTTTCTCGTTTTCACACTGCTTTCGGTAAAACATTTTTCAGGCCGACCAAATTTTAAGTTAACTTGTTCATCATTATCGGAATTTATTAAATATTTTTGGAGCCATGTAGAGTATTTTTTTAAAAATCGCTTTTCACACTGATGACATTTTTTCCATCTAGTTACCAAATTGCCACAAAATATCTTAATTTGATCGAAGATTAACTTTTCCGTGTTAGTAGACGAGCTTGCTTCTATAGTTTTAGCATTTACATAATTAAAAACAGCCGTTAAAACGTGGGGACTAGTTGCATTTGATATAAAATTATGCCTTTTCAAAAAATCGTACACGTTCAGCCTTTTAACACGAGTAGCATTAGCTCCTAAAAAAATTCATAACTATAACAGCAGGTACTAGCTGGTTTCAACATATGATAAAATATATTTATAAAGGTTTATTTTAATATATTTTTTGTAAATGTAAGTGAAATCTTATAAAACTTTTATTTGCTGCACCTTGAAATGTTTAATTATTATTTTTTGTTTTATAAAATGTAGTTTTTGAAAGACAGGTTTTTTATATGTAACTGAGACAAATAAACAAAATATTCAACAAAAACTTACCATTCAATGCTTCGTTATTCATTTTTCAGATGAGTGACAATAAATATTAATTAGACCTTTAAATAATTTTTCAATTGATTTCCTACACAAAATAAATAAATAATCTGCCTTGATTAAATGAAAATTGTGACAACTTTAACATGTCAAAGCTTACGTTTCAATATATGTCAGGACTTGCCCAGTTGCTATGGTATTATTTAGATTATTTCTAAGCCGCCTACGCAAAAATTGACGCAATAATAAAAAAATAAAAATCAGACTTTTGTCCTGCTAATTATCGCATATTGACCGCCGTGCGACGTCGCTGTCCTCAGCGTCAAATTTTTGATGCCAGTTCTTTGGAACTTAATAAAAACTTACAAAGCTCTTCAAGCAACAAATCAATTACTCAGCAATCTTTAGTGTCTGCCGAATGCGGCACTGAGAACAAAACATTAAATCAAAGCAACAAATTAGACAGTGGTACCCTAGAGGCACCAAATTTAACTAAATTAAATGACCTTTTGTCTAATTCAAATATTGAGAAGCTAAAGCTAGAGGGCGAACCATAAAAAACTCTCAAACCTCCCAAAAATCGACGTTTCAGTTGGGTATTCTCACCATCATACGGTGCAATTGCACGAGAATGAATATGTAGGAAAAACTGACCCAAATACTGTTACTAACCAAATGGAAAATATTAATACTCTTTTCTCTGAGTTCACAGGTAACCCAGAGGCACATTCTTCATCCTCTAAACGTCTTACAAAAATTACGTGCCATAATTTTAATCAACAAATCAAAAAATCTGATTTTCAAAATCTAACAAATAAAAATTTCCAAAGTTTCAATTATATAACAAACCGTCTATCATCAGAACATTAGACCGTCATGTTGAATTTGTACCAAAATTTTACCAGTTTATCCCTATATCACATCTAAGTCAATTGAATAAAAAAATGTTTAGGTTGATTTTAAACATTTATCTGGCTGCCATTTTGTTCCGCCATCTTGAATTCGTACACTTTCTTGCACAAAATTTTGAATCAATCTAATAAGTAGTTTTTTTGGGGCTGATTTTTTAAATATGTTATTAGGCCGCCATTTTGCGTGGATTCAGACCTAAATATTACCAGTTCATTCCTAAGTAACACTTGGTCAATTTAACTCATAATTAGTTTTCTAGGAATAATTTGGAATTCTTAATGGGACTACAAAATATCTATATTATCTTTGTTTGTGGGATAGTAGATCAGATGTAAAAGCAATAGATGAGAAATGTTAAGCTTTCAATTTTTTATTCCAAGATAGTCAGAAGCCAAAGTTAATGTTGACATTTTTGTTAGTCCATACGTAAAATATAAACTGACAGTGTAGAATTTCCAAAATTGCTTAATAGTACCATAAAATATAGTAGAAATAAACTAGTAGGGCCACTCTCCCAAAGATTTTCCGCCTGCCGACAAAATTCGGCAGATTGTTGGCAGCATGCAAAATCGCCTCAGTTGAGATCCGTCGATGTAGCCGCGAGGTTCGAGTGTTGCGTCCCAGAACAGAGGCGGATTGGCGAAAATTAGTATGTTACTGTGTGCTGCTGTTGAGTGTCTCAACACGCCGAAAAATTGTTTAGTTTCTTTTATGAATAATAGTTTAGATCTTCTAATAGGTATATTTCAAATAAAATATACAATATTTTTCTGTTTAATATTTTGAACAAATTCCTGTTTTCACATTATGTAAACGTAACGTAAATGTAAAACAGTGAAGCTGAGTATTTTTGACCATATAGGTTATAAAAATGAAATGAAAATAGTGTTCTATACCTATATATATATATATATATATATATATATATATATATATATATATATATATATATATATATATATATATATATATATATATATATATATATATATATATATATATATATATATATATATATATATATATATATATATATATATATATATATATATATACGAAAAAAGAGGTAGTTTTATGATCATTTGCACAAATAAAAAATAGTATGTTCTATTTAAAAAAATGACTTTTTTCACTTTAAAAAGGTGCACGATTGATTTCGTAGTATGCCCATCCTATAAAATGTGGACAAAAATGTTTTTATTCCGTATACGCATTGACGCTTTATAAATTAGAAATTACCACCCAAACGCCCAATTTTAGATTTTTGCTATTTTTTATAGTGATTTGAAAAATAGCTCCAGTTTTCAAAAAATCACACATAACCTTAATTATCCCGGAAACTACGCAGAAATCGACTACAGTTTAAATTGATAACTTATGTTTATTTTTGAGAAGGAATCAAATAATAGACAAAAATACAGGGTGTCGCATTTAAAAATTGATAGTTGATGTCGTCCCAGCAAAATTGGGATACCCTGTATATATGGAAATACAGAAGAACTTCAAATTTAAAGAAATTTTTGTATGAAACTTTTTCGTATCTATTATGGATTTCCAGATAGTATAGTGGGTATTTTTATATGGAATACGGTGTATTATGTTATATTAGATTCTAATGAACCATTCAACCTGATAATACTTTTAAAGATTGAAACGGACGAATTCGGTTACCCATAAATGTGTCAATTTTTTCTGACATTAAAAATTATCGTTTTCCCTGAAGCTGGGAACGCTGTTTAAGAAATATTTTTTATCCGTTTTGTAAAATCCGCGTTTTATCAAGAGTACCTTTAGAAATAAAAAACTGATTTAAACACATACCTTTTATCAGTTCGAATATAATCCCGTTCTCTATGATAGCCGGGACCTCTTGGATATTCATTAAACTGTCTTTTAGGATGGTCTCCAGGAAATCTTTCTCTAGGGTTGCCCACACCAGACCACCTATCGTGATCCGGATGGATAGGGGGTCCGCCATGTCTAAAGCCTGGAGCACTTCTGTGTCGATTATACCTATATTCACTTTCTTCTTCTGTGCTAACTTCTTCCCGATTTCGTTTTCTTTCCTTATCTTGATGCTTATCCCGCCTCTCTCTCCTGCACAAAAAATACCTGTTATTTACACGTTTCTACCATCAACCCAAAGCATTATTTAAAAACATAATTAAAAAAATTAGGAACAAAACTGTTTGTCCCCTAATTGGGCCCATGTGGAGTAAATAAAGAGCATCATAAAATTCGTCTAAAAATACTACGAACGCTTCTTGATCGAAATAAACTATTCAACAAGATCAACCCTTTTAATTTTTAGACTTTTCTTCAAATTGATTATAAATTTTTTCAAACTGCCTTTTTCCGATATGGATTTCGAATTATAAAAACACATCTTTTCTAGAATACGCGACAAAAACGATTTTACGCGAAAAGATTTGAGTGTTTACCATTGTGACAAAAACAAATTTTACGCGATTTAATATGATAACAGTAGTTAAATAAAAAAAATATCGATGTGTCTGATGAAATCGATAGATAGCTGATAATATCGATAGTTAACCGAAAACATCGACAGTTACGAATAAATATTAAGGATTATTTATGTTATTTTAGCCTAAAAAACTGAGGTTTCAAACTTTATATTGTATAAACACTATCCTTATAAATTATTTACTATTTATTAATCTTAATACGATATTAATTAAATAAAAATAATTTTTTATAAATACATAAATATGTTTCTTGTTATCCCTTTGTAAGGATGAGCGTTTTATCGATAGGTCACCGACATATAACAATCGTTAAATAAAAAAAAATATGTGTCTGATGAAATCAACAGTTCTGAATAAACGGCTTACATATTTATATAGATATGTAGAAGCAAACACCGATGGATAGCAATAGCTATCGATAGGTACAAATACCTATAGATAACTATCGACATATCGACATATAAAATATGTCGATAGGTGATCTAATATTGCCCATCCCTAGCCCTTTATAGAATCGAAACATCTGTTAAAAAATAGATTCTGAAATGATTAATTGGGACACGCCCTTATTTGTTTTAAGAGTGTTACAGACATATAAACATACTGTTTAACGCTAATTGTATTTAATAATGTATCACGTCATCATTACATGGTAGCTGGCCTGGCAGATCGTGTTCTGCCCTTTCCGTAACATGCCTCGATGAGCTTTCAGTGGAATTATAAGAATATGGGCGCATTCACCACAGCGTCCAGAAATGTTATTGAAGAAAATATTGGTTTTATAGAAAAAATACGCAATAAAACAATACAAAAAAATAGTGTTGAAAAGTCTCGGTGATCAGACGATCATTTAATAAAAAATCATGTAAATTGGTGCAGTACAACTCTCTCACGAACTTGCTGAAAAATCTAGCTTAGTGTTTTAAATATATAGACTATATCACAGGAACAAAAAGTCAGAGAAATATTTTCTCCTAACTTTTGATTTTAATTGGTGCTACATTTGCTTTATGTGAATAAAAAACAATAGTAGAGCCATAGTATGTCCCATTTCCTCTGCTAGTGCGTCACATATACTTTTTTTTATACAGAATGCCTTTAAGGTTTCTAAAAGATCAATTTTTTATAATATTCTTCAAAATATATATCATTCACCGCCATGCAGCTTTAAATTTTTGGCAGAAAACAATTCTTGAACCATTCTCTAAAAAGTTCTGTCGTTGTTCATGGTAGACCAAGCAGGGGTCTTTTATATTCTTTGCAGAAAACCACAACGCATTTGGGATCCAATCGTCTTCTAACTCGGCATGTAAAATGCTACTGGAGGAAGGTGGTGTTTCATGCGTGTCAAACAATGTCACACCGAGGAAATTTATTGGACAATTTTCCGAACGGTATTTTCTTATCGATGTCGATGTCGTATACTCAAAAAGCTATCCCAGCGGGATTACATAAGTACAGGATGTCTGTTTATCTTTCCCCCATACAGCTTTTACTTTTAGAGATAAAAAAACTTTAAATGTAAAAATTGTAGGATTTTATCTAATTCTTTATCAGGATAAATAAAAGAACATCGCACATTTGTAAAAAATACCAACCTGTTTTTTTCTTAATGGAAAACCCTACTTATTATTTTTTTATTGGAGTCTTCATAATCTCTCGATGTCAAAATTATATACATGTTATATATTTACTCTGACCGTTCTTTCAATATTTAACATCAACGAAAAAAATAGGCATACCTAGAAAACTGGTGTAACAAAGGTAATGATGATTGATTAGCTGTCATTATCAAAATAAAACTTTTATTTTAATTTCTGTATACAACTCAAGAAAAACTAGACATAGTGAAGTTTTATTTTACGAATGAAGCAAATATTTCCGAAACTCATCGTGGATTTCGTCATGCTCAGGTTGGCTGGTTTCACATGCACAACTGCCACGCCTATTAAAAGTGACTTTAAAAATGTTTGTCGACCGTGGTAGATTCCCGATGAGTTTCGGAAATATTTGCCTCATTTAGAAAATAAAACTACACTATGTTAAGTTTTTCTTTTTTTTGTTGAATATCCCATAGTACAGGGTGAGTCAACGATTGGAAAAAGTAAATTTACGTTGAACAGGTAAAATCTGGAAACAAACTGTTTATGCTGTGAGCTGATATATGTAAGTCGTGCTCATTTTAAAAATATTTTAAATTATACGGGGTGCGTCAAAAAAGTAGGGCAATTAAAAGTTGTTTTTTTTTAAACGGGACACCCTATATTTGACTTGATTTTTAAATTCTACATAAAATTCTAACATTTTTTTGTATAACATGTTATATGGCTAAAATTGATACTTTTTTAAATATTTAGCTTTAAACAAAAAAAATTAAATTTGATGCACATCTATGATTAGCAATATAACGCCTAGTTGTGCCACTAAAAATAAAATATTTTGCTTCTGCACAAAATAAGCATCGAATAAAAGACTGCTTTCGTAATATTGAAGATATTACATACAGGGTGTCCAAATTTAAATGCCCTACTTTAACATTTTCAAACCAATTTATTTCAGTTTTAATTTTAAATGGAACCCCTTGTATATTTTTATTTAGTCTTGTTAGGAATAAAAAAATCTACAGCTTTTATTAAACATATTATATACCTATCTTCAATAGTTTTCGAAATATTTTCAAATTTCCTTTTTTTGCGTAATTTAGAAAATCAGAGTAGCCATGGACAAAACAGTCTATAGCAACTGGCGACTAAATGTACGAAATGTCAAAAACGTGTTGTTGTTAGTGCATTGTATTTCGTCTTTCTTATTCTCGTCTAATTTAAAATGAATTTTTCACAAAATTAATTTATAGATATGGTCTATATATTGGGTGAAGCTCAAAAAAATTGCCTTCTCCAAAAGGCTATATGAAGCAAAATATCCGGATCGACACGCGCCTTCTAAAGTGGCCTTTCAAAATGTTATGGAGAGATTTGATGCTAGTGGCAATGTGGCATATTTGAAGAGAACAGTTGTCAATAAAATTGCTACAAATCATGATAAAGAGTTAGAAATTCTACTTCATATAGAAGAAAATCCCAGTTTAAGTAGTCGACAACTTGCTAGTTTAACTTAGACATCACAATCTACAGTAAACAGGACCACAAGAAGATATAAATATCATCCATATCATATGGAATTACACCAAGAGTTGCACGATGAAGATTTTGAAAGGCGTGTTAACTTTTGCAGCTTAATGATAAGGCGAATAGAAGCATATCCGGACTTTTTAGCGAATATCATGTTTTTCGATGAAGCTACATTTAGAAGCAATGGAGCTGTAAACAGGCATAATATGCATTATTATGCAATAACAAATCCCCACTGGGTACGAGAGGTACAACATCAAAATCACTGGTCATTAAATGTTCGGTGTGGAGTCATTGGAAACCATATTATAGGTCCGTATTTATTGAATGAACCACTTAATGGACAAAGATATTTAGATTTTTTGAACGTTGAGCTATTTATTCTTCTCAGACCACTCAGCATAGAAGAAAGAAGAGACATGGGCTGCAGCAAGACGGTGCACTTGCTCATTACCATGGGGACGTGCGTGATATTTTGGACGCTAATTTTAATCAAAAATGGATTGGTCGTAGCGGTTTTATCGAATGGCCACCCAGATCTAGCGATATAACTCCATTAGATTTTTTCTTGTGGGGTTATATTAAAAATCGTGTTTACACCCAACCTCCTACAGCAAGGGAGAACATGCAGTCACTATATCACCAGACATGCTAGTTAAAACTAGGCAAAATATGATTAAAAGGTTCAACATGTGTATTCGTGAAGGCGGACGCTTTGAGCATCTTTTAAAATAAAACTATGAAAACATTTGATTAACTTTTAAAAGCGATTTTTTTTAGTCTGGTAAGTGTTTTTTTCTGTATAACTTTAAAAATTAGTACCTATTAATATAAGTTTTCGACTATGTAAATTGAAATGTTTTCCTTCAGTGAGGTGTATTTACTTATTTGCAAACTAGACGAGTAGACTCCTTTTTCAACACAATTTTTAAATATTTATATTATGCGAGTTCACGGATTCTTTACTTTGAAATGTGAGATTCATTTCAAAAACATAATATTGTCTAAAAAGTCGGAAATGGTCCTACTCGCCTTATCATTGTGTTACAAAACCTAACACGGATTTTAAAATCTTCAGCGTGTATCTCTTGATTTAATGTAATATGAAATAGATGATATTTATATGTTCTTGTAGTCTTGCTTACTGTAGATTCTGATGTTAAAATCTTAAGGGTATTAGATCATTTTTTTTATAGCAATTTTATTAACAAATTATTATATTATCTAAATTTTCATTGGATTAATTTAAGATAATAAACTATTGTATTCATATTAAATACTTTTGTTTTACTGACAGCTACTATGGCTACTTTGATCGAGTTGGTAATTTTCTAAATTACGCAAAAAAGGGAATTTTTTAAATATTTCGGAAACTATTGAAGATAGATATATAATATATGTAATAAAAGTTGTAGATTTTTTTATGCTTAAAAAGAATAAATAAAAATATACAGGGGGTTCCATTTAACATCTGAAATAAATTGGTATAAATGTGGTAAAGTTGGGCATTTAAATTTGGACACCCCGTATGTAATATCTTCAATATTACGAAAGCAGTCCTTTATTCCATTCCTATTTTGTGCAGAAGCAAAATATTTTATTTTTAGTGGCACAACTAGGCGTTATATTGCTAATCATAGATGTGCATCAAATTTATACTTTTTTTCGTTTAAAGCCAATTATTTAAGAAAGTATCAGTTTTAGCCATATAACATGTTATACAAAAAAGTGAAAGATAGATAGAAAGAATTTTATGTAAAATTTGAAAATCAAGTCCAATATAGAGTGTCCCATTTAAAAAAATACAACTTTTAGTAGCCTTACTTTTTTGACGGACCCCGTATAATTCAAAATATTTTTAGAATGAGCGCGATTTACATACGTATACCATAGCATAAACAGTTTGTTTCCAAATTGTACCTGTTCGACGTTTTTTCAATCGTTGTCTCACGGTACATAGAAATTAAATACAAGTTTAGTTTTGATAATGACATCTAATCAGTCATCATTACCTGCAGGTCACACCAGTTTCCTAGGCACGTCTACGTACGTCGTACGAAAATATCCACAGCAGGAGCGAGCGGTCCATGTACGCAACGGAAGCATTGCTTTCCCTAAACACAAATAAAAAAAATAAATAAAAATATTAATAGTTCATTAAAAATCGATGTAATTAGGCATGCAACACGTAATACAACTCTACAATACAACCATTAAAAGCAGCATTTTAAGTTAAATATCAGATGTTTTGTGTATGCACAAAGAGAAGAAAATAATATATCACTTTGTCTTTGTGCTTCTTCCTCCTTCCCTTCCTATACGCCACGGACCGACTCACCGATACCGGCGGAAACAAAATCTGTGTTCCTTATTACTTCATATACAAAATTTACGAGGTCAAACGAAGGAGTGGAGAGGTTAAGTTGCGAGCGGTTTGTCACTGAATAAGCAATATTAACATTAAATACAAGGCTTCTTTAGTGCAATTTCGACGATGGCTACGACAAGTACATGGCGTATATAAATAATCCAGCGGCCGTTGGGACTGTACAGTTGTGTAATTGTGTGGTGCGTTTTTTATTAATTCAAAGGTTTCCTTTCCAGAGTTTTTGTGAAAAGACAAATATAATAAATACTGGTAGGCCAAAGCCCGAAATTAAACATCTTACAACAAAAATTAGAACTTGCACGCGATATTTTAGTGCCGATAAATATTATGAGCAGTATATGTGGCTGACAGGTTGTGATATAAGAAATAAAGTTGTTTGCTTTTTGTTAATGAATATGGTGTGTGGCATTACAACGGATTTGGCGATTTAAATAATTTACATAAAGTAGTAAAACGTCAAATGAGCTCTAAAAATCACTTGCAAGCTGTTATCAAAGAAAGATTTTTTTAAAAAGAGACGAATCCAACAGTTACAAATTAGTCATCAACAACGTAATGAATTAGTTAATATAAATAGAGGTGTGCTAAAAAGACTTATTGATGTTGTGTGTTTGCTTCATGAACTTGGGTTTCGAGGTCAAGTTGAATCAACGTATTCCGCAAATAGAGACAATTATCTAGACCTTGTTGTCAGAAGCTAGAACGGCTAACCCACTGTTTAAAATTGTATGTGAACTTATTAAAATTATTAATGCCTGTGAAAAATTGGTTGCTCTAAGTTATGTCGCTGCTGCTGTGATTGCTAGACATTTAGGCGGTCTTCAAATAAAAATGCGAGAAATTTATCCTTGTGCGATTTTTAGACACTGTGTTTATTTGCAACTTTGGGGGGCTACTTTTTTTGCAAATCTACCAAACGCACACAAGCATTGGATACAATTGTAAAGCGAAGCCTATCGAGTTGTTGCTGCTACGCGCTGGCATTACAATGGCAGGCTAGTATTAACAATTTTTGAACATCGCCAGTCTTTTATTAAATTATATAAAAGTATACTGGAGAATAGCGATAAATGGGATACAGAAACTTTAAATGGCTCTAAAGGATTTTTAGATAGTTTAAAAAACGATTTTAACATTAACTTTTACTTACAAAAAAAGAGACGACTTTGATAAATGTTGGGAAAATACGAATAGTATCGGATGTATCGGTTTGGAGCCACAAAGGAAAAGCGTGCGTACAGATAATGTTGGAGATATTAAAACGTGTTGTTAAGTGACTTTTTTTCCAAATTTTGTATTAAATTGATTAAGAAATAGACAACATGTATAAAAACTTCGAAGACCTAAACTTTCTCGAATTTTGTAAATTTAACGCGTTTAATGGAAAACATTTTCCGGAAACCCAGTTAAAATATTTGATGCGTCATTATAGGCAGTACTTTGATTTAGTTTTGTTACGTTCGGAACTAACAGTTATACATGGGACTGACGACATCGAAAAAAAATTCTGCAAGTGAGTTATTGGCTTTTTTGAAACACAGACTTAACACAAACGCATATTTAGAGGTAGTTACATTAAGTGTGTTTGAGTAAGTTGATGATTCCAGCTACTAATGCCTCGGTGGGACGTAGTTTTTCTGCGTTTAAACGAAGAAAGACTTATTGGTGGAATTCGACGGGACAAGATCGTCTTTCGGGTATGTTGGCGATTGATACAGACAATGTCGCTACATCCGCGTTTCTACGACGAAATTATAGAAGAGTTTACAAAAAAAAGATAGAAGAATACAACTAGATTACAAATAGAAGATTTCTAGAAAAATTTCTTTCTGTCCCAAATTTCACCGCACGCCGCTGATAAAGAGGTACTCGCTTTTTGTCAATTGTGCGATATCTGAAGCCCATTTTAGACAAAGGCTAGTGGCGCTACATCTTATTTGGGTTTCATCATCAGAGTTTTTAATGTTACGTTATTACACGTCTTATCAAGTCATTGTCGCCTTCGTCGAAACATTTGGTGGAACGGCCATAATAAAATACCTCTATAGGTAAACAATGAAAGCATCAGAAATTTTATATCTTTGTATGCCTACAAATTATTATAATGTGGCCCTCTCAATTATTTTTGTTTCTTTTTAAACGAGCTTTTGTTTCCAGTTGGATCGACACAAGTAGTTTTATTACAGTAATTGTGTCAGAACCATTTTCAGTGCTATATCTTGAAGACGGCTTAACGGATTTTGATGACCTTTTTATATTTCAAGAATATTTTCTATCACCGAAGTTTTTTTTTGTTCAGGATTAAAGTTTCCAAATTATAATAGATCAACAAGAAATAAAACGTAGGTAATAAGCACCTTTTGGAAAATAGGACAAATTATTGTTGTAAACTGAGCAGTACGTGTGTATTGCTAAACAAATTTTTTAAAGTTCAAATCAATACGTTGAAAGTTTTATCGATTAATGCGTTAAAGTCTAGTTGTGTCAATTGCCATCTGACAAAAATAAATGAATATATTTCAAACATAATAATAAATAATAAGTTGTGGAACTTCGACATGGATCGTCTGAAACTCGAGCTGGGATTGTAGATGTTCCAATTATAAGTAGAGAGTTTTCGAGCCCCCAACAAATTTCAATAATCCGCTTACGTTTTGTCATTTAAATGTTTAATGTATGTCAAATAAAATTTTAGTCATTGATGTGATGTTCGAAAAATCTGCATGTGATTTTTTGTTATTAAATGAGCATTGGCTTACACATGCACAGTTCAATGAGACTAAGCTTAAGAACTTTAACTTAGAATCTGCGTACTGCAAAAAATCCCTTAACATGGGGTGTTTTTAGTAATAAAATGTTTGTAAAACCAGTGGTTAGTTGCAACGAGTCTCAATTTTGTTGTGAGGGCCGTTTTTGAGTGCTGCTGTGGAGGATTAATTTTTTAAACCAATTTTTAATTGTTGTATATAGGCCCATGAGAAATTTTATTACTTTTTTAGAAATAATTAATGATTTGTTCGCCTACCTCAATACACCTAATTGTACTTTTATTATAGGTGATTTTAATGTAAATTTTTTTAATACCAAGTTTTAATCTCTCTCTTCTGTGTGACCTTTTGCGTAGAATATTAGCTATAAGATCTTACCGACTAGGGTTAGCGCAACATCTGCAACCTATATATATTTTTTGTTGAGTGTATCTCTAATTGTTACAGTAAACTTATTAACTTAAGTGTGTTCGATCATTATGCTATATTTGTATGCATAGACACGTTGACTAATGTAAATATTTCCAATGATGTAAGTTGCATGCGCAAAAGTTTTAACTTTTTTGAATTTTTAAAGTAAAAACGATTTCTCTAAAGTTATATTAAAGTTATAAATGAGGCATTTAATGTCTTTGCAAAAATTCTGCTTTATTACTTTAATTTGCCTTTTCCCTTTAAAACACATCATAACAATAATACCTCTAAGAAAATTCAACTTAATCCCGAGTTAAATAGGCTTAAAGAAAGAGCGCCTTTGTTCACTGATTTATACACAATAAAAACGATCTTAAAACCCTAAACCCGGAAAATGAGTCAATAAGAGAGAAAGTGATAAGCTGTTGCTTTCAAAACGGTTTAGATATGGTGTGAGGGGTAAACCTTTACATCTTTTAAGGCCATACTTGTCTGACAGAAAGCACACCGTGCGAGTAAATGTAACTCATAGTAGTCTAAAAATTGTTGAATCAGGGATTCCTCAGGGGTTCCATACTGGGACCGTTCCTTTTCTTGATCATTGCTAATGACCTGATCAGCTACGTTCTGTAGTTGCATATACTGATGATACCAATGTTTTAGTTGTTGGTGATAATTTTCTTTTACTAAAAACAGAGCCGAGAATGTTTATAAAACAATAATACTATGGTCAAAAAAAACAAAAGATAAATAAAAATACAATACAATAATCAATTTTTCGATGAAATCTAACAATATGGTAAATTTTGAACTATTCGAGAATTCAGAGAATCCATTGACTCTTGCACCCAAACTTTTGGGTATCACTTTTGATGAAAATTTAAGGTGGTGTTTTCATGTTGAACAACTTTCATCTGAACTGCGCAGTGGCTGTTATGCACTACATTTCATGTTCTGGCACTGCAGCAAAGATGTGCTTCTAACTCTTTATTACGCTAATATACACACTTGAATTACTTATGGTATACTAAATTAAGGTATGAGTTGTCATATTAAAATGATTTTTATGTTAAAAAAGTATGCAATATGTCTGATTGCCGGCCTAAAGTTCCGCGAATCATGTCGCGATGCTTTTAAAAATGTATAGGTTTTGACTGTTTCTCGCATTTATATATATGAAGTATGATGTTTTGTATACCGTAATAAACGTTTGTTTCAAGAAGTAAGATCATCTCACAGTTACGACACGAGATCGAAGGTGCTTCTGTTACCTGAAAATCACTGACCTACTATGTATCAAAAATATATTTAATTACGGGATGTACCCTGTTTAATAAAACGAATTGCCAATATAAATATTTTTGAAAAACATTTAAAAAATGTGCTGTGCCAAAAATGCTGTTACGATGTCCAGGAATTTACGTAAATATAACTTATTCTGTATCGTCTAGTCTATAAGTATATCTAAGTATTTAAGTTCTCTTTTTACATTTTTTGACCTTCTGACTTTTTCTCCAATTATTGTTTATGTTTCGATATGTACTTTTAAATTGAAGAAATGAACTATCAATTTTGAATCGTTAAACTGATAAAACTTTATCGGCGTGTTAATTTATCATTTTTTGTCAATTTTTTGATCAATAAACACATACTGCTTAGTTCACAATATCCGCTATTTTACAAATGCAGTTATTACCTACATTTTATTTCTTGTTGACGTATTACAAATTGAAATATTTAACCCCCAAGTAAAGCTCTTTGATCTTGGTAAATCTTCTTGAAATAAGCTTTCGAAATCTGAAAAGTTCACGCTGCAGATTGAAGTTATACAGTGTGGCCCAGATTCGCTTCTCTATATAGGGATCTCGGCTCCTACTATACCTACAGAAAAGGTTAAATTGAAAGAATTTTAGAGGAAACTTAGTACATTCGATATCCAGCTTCAGATTTAATATCAGTCAATTGGTTTTGGAAATATCGGCGAAAAACCGAAAATGGCGGATTTCGTTTTTCGCCAGTAAATCCAAAAGGGTAAATTTGACACCTGCCAAATTTTACATTATCCGGACACTTTTTTAGGACGAATAAGATGGCGTGTACGACATATCTCCATCATCTTTTGTTATCCCGCAATCCGCCTCAACTTTCCTTTTTCTTATGGCCGCCATATTGGGTTTTTCGATTTTTGAAAAGAGCGTAAAATTTCCAATTTAGAGATGTTTCACAAGTGCATAAAAGATTTAAGTATCATCGAAATATCACACTTTGTAAAGTTAGGTCTCAATTTTTTCTAAGGAGGTCATGATTTATTTGTAACAAAAGTGGGCTTTGACTTTGACGTTAACGAGACCTGTTGAAAATGGCCGGTATTCCCTATTCAAATGAAGAAAAGTTTGGCATGTACTTGCAGTCACACAAAAACGCCGACATTATCTCAGCAAGGTATTTAAAGACGTACCCCGAACGACGGCAGCCTCATAAAACCCAATGCAGAAAAATCGTAGTTAATTTTATTAACCATGGGGCCTTCGAACAACCTAGAAGCGGATACAATATTGACAATGAAAATCACGACAGAAACATTTTACAAACTATCAACGAAAACCCTAGTGTATCGGTAAGAACTGTAGAACAGGAGATTTATGTGCCAAAATCAACGGTATAGAGAGTATTAAAAAAGAATAAGTACCATCCATGCAAACCCATAATAGCTCAAGGACTCAAAGAAACCGATTTTCCAAGACTACGCTTCTGTGAGTGGTATACTAGAAAGTGTAATGAAAATCCTGATTTTGTAAACCATGTCTTGTTGTCCGATGAGAGTAGGTTTACGAATTGTGGAGTTTTTAATAGGCACAACAGTCATCAGTGGGCTGTGGAAAACCCTCACGAAGTGGCAGAGAGATGTCTAAAGACCAGATTTGGAAGTAACGTTCGGTGTGGGGTCATTGGTAATTTAATCTAACTTACCTTTTCTATTTGTATATTATTAATCATTTCAGGAAATCTACTTATAGAACCATTTTTATTTGACCACCACCTAAACGGACAGAGATACCTAGAGCTTTTGCGAAACCAGGTTGTACCGGTTTTACGAGCTACTCTAACGACAGATAAGTTTAGAACCTGGTTTCAACAGGATGGATGTCGGGCTCAAAACACTATTCAAGTCTGGAACTTCTTAAGAGAGCAGTTTGACGAAAGAATTATTTTCTTAAATGGTCCAATATCTTGGCATCCTAAATCCCCTGATCTCTCGCCCTTGGATTTCTACCGCTGGGACCACACGAAGAGTGAGGTCTATGAATTTGACGTCCTTGGGAGCATAGAAATCCTGAGACAAAGAGTTTTGGAGACATTTAGAAATATTAACGGAAAAAAACCCTAAAAACAGTCACCAATTCTCAAAAGTGTCTCGATGCAAATGGACGTCATTTTGCAAATCTGTAAATTAATGTAACCCAGGTATGGAGTAGTTAAGAACTTATTTAGGTTTTTAGTCGTTATTTACGTTCATGTTGTATTGCAAATTCAATGCGTTTAATGCATAACTCATTAATGTAATCTTGTGACAAATAAATCATGGCCTCCTTAGAAAAAATTGAAACCTAACTTTAAGAAGTGTGAATTCGATGATACTCAAATCTTTTATTCACTTGTGAGACATCACTAGACTGGAAATTTTACGCCCTTTCAAAAAATCGAAAAATCTAATAGGGCGGCCATAAGAAAAATTAAATTTGAGGCTCGTTGCGGGATAACAAAAGACGATGGAGACATGTCGTACACGCCATCTTATTAGTATTACTTAGAAAAAGTGTCTCAATAATGTAACATTTTGACAGCTGTCAAATTTAACGTTTAGAATTTCCTGGCGAAAAACGAAATCCGCCATTTTCTACCTTTGCTGTAGGTAGGTATAATAGAAGTCAAGATCCCTATATACAGAAGCAAATCTGGGACACAATGTATAATATATAATTTAACTAATTTAAATAACTCACCTGTCGGCGTTATTGATGATCACTCAATATATAATTCAAACAAAGTCAACACAAGTTAAAAAAAGCACTGTTCATAACCGTCTACACTATACATTTTTTGTCACTCACTCTTTCGTTCAAATCAGGAATAGATCTAAAAAGTTTCTATTCACCTGACAAACATGCTAAGACATTACGCCTGTCTTGACACATGGTAGTCCTTACAAATGTCTATATCCGTTTCAGAGTAGAAAATGTATATCCACTTCTACAGTCTTCATCGGCATAGTAACAAGTACTTTTATCAATTTAATTGTGAAACAGTGCAAGCCAAAATACAAATTATTTTACTTGAAACTTCTTCGTACTGAGCCCGCCTCGTATTCCTGGGACATATGTTTAGAACCGAGCAGCAGGCAAGCAAGCAACACTGCCGGTAAATTCTTTGCAGCTCGGCATCTGTTAGAATGCTTGTCGTTTATTAGTCGCGTCAGGGTCACAACGCATATCACATGTGTTTGCTGCTATTGGATGGGCCGCGCAAAACGTCACTTCCCAGTACGACAAGGGCTGCTTGATGTAGTCTCCGTCGCAAGGCTAATTTACGAGGGAACACGGGTAATATATTATGCATTGTTACAGAATAGCTAATATGCAGTTTTTGTTAACAAACCGCCACTGGATTGAAAATTTTGATCGTATCGTTTAGTACACTGAAGCGCATAATTAAAAATTTAACAACAAAGGCTAGATACATTACCTCAGTAACCATATTAAAGTAAGTAAAAAGTATTTTTGTTAAAATGGTAAATAATCAAACTTTTACAGGACTTTAATTATCGCCCTGCATAACACAGAAATACGAAACTTTTTGAAAAATCGTTCCTGTCGTTAGTGTGGAAAAGGCGACATTTTAAAAACCCAAAACAGCATCGGAAAAAGTTAATTTTTAAAAAGTTAAATCAATTTGTAGGAAGTATTAAAAATTGAAAGCGGCAATTTTTTTGTTGTGTAGTTTAACTACTAAAATTTTGTTAAAAATCTGACATTTCAGGACCACACAGGTTCCAGAGATTCTCCGTTAGTTAGTTTTTACGGATGTTTTATTAAGAATAGCAAACGGCTGTGTACACGTAGAGGTAAAATGGGAATGTAGACACTTTTGTATTTCGTGCAATTTTTGCAATTGCACGAAAGACAAAAGTGTCTACATTCACATTATTTATTGGCATGAATAACCAGGGTTGGGACATTCATTGGGCGTCATTTTGGTCCACCATATTGGATTCGAACCAATATTTTACCAGTTTGTACCTATGCCCATCATACGTAAATTGGTACCAATTAGGCTTTTTTCACGTTCGTTCGTTCAACGTTCAGAGCATGAAAGTTCCCAAAGAAATTCGGATCCTTCAAAAGAAAAAAAATAAGTTTGATAGTGC
Source organism: Kuschelorhynchus macadamiae (assembly GCA_030620095.1). NCBI lineage: Eukaryota > Metazoa > Arthropoda > Insecta > Coleoptera > Curculionidae > Kuschelorhynchus > Kuschelorhynchus macadamiae. The sequence goes on from JAUTXW010001778.1 coordinate 319,722, forward strand.
GATCTATGGAGAAGAAACATCGGATATGAAATGTAAAGTGAAATTTTTCTTTTGGCAAAATATGTTTCACTGATATCTCTTAAGACCTAAGTATCTCTAGTTTTTAAAAAACCGCCACGTGATACTTAATATTAGGCACATTTTTCTGAAAATTATTATTATTTTCAAGTACCAAGGAAGGATACAAATTCCTAAATCAATTGCACCCCTCAAGAAACTGTAGAGACCACTCTCAATCACTAAAATTTAAGTTCTGTACAAAAAGAAATCTAAAAGAAAATAAATAAAAAAGAAGTTTCTGGTGTCTTATGCAAAGTTTAATTGTAGCAAATTAAAAAAAAAAATATTTTTCATTGTCCATGTAAAAAGTAACACAAACTTAGTATTATAGGTCTAATTAACCTAATTTAAACATATTTTTTGAGGTACATTGCTACAGAAAATTAATTTTAAGGGGACTAAATCCTTTATTCGAGAATAAACAATATTAAAAACGATTTTTCAGCAATTTAATTTTTTGAGACACCCTATAGAAGAAAACACAAGTACGCATATTTAAGTATTATTTTCCATAAAACCAATATTAAAGAAGTTTTTTTCCTTGAATCCGTAGACACATTGTACGATAGATAACTTGAATTCGCAACGCCAAAAATTTTACTTCAGTTCTGAAAGCATTTAAAAATTCACTTTAAATCATCATATTTTAGTTTCTATGCCATAAAATGAACGTTTTCCCCAAAAACAAAAAAGATTAATTAATTCCTGGGTGGTCTATTGAACAATGAAACAAGTCTTGTTAATTAATTGTATACGAGACCAATAAAATGCAGATAGATTATGAATAAATATGAATAGACCGGTAAGACGATGCGACGGTTAGCGTAACTCGAGTGGATGAAATTAATTTTGATTTTTTTGAATATTTTCGGCAAAAAAAAACGATAAAATTAAAAAATAAATATAAAAAACATTTTTCCGGGTTAATACTTTATTTTTTTTCGCTAGAATTTTTCTAGTTTCTAGGTATTCCAAATCGGACCAAACCCTGATAAATTAACTATTCCAGTTAAACGTCAACTTGTGTTAGAATCATTAAGGTTTTAGTACAAAATAATATTATGACATGGTTCAAGTTCAAGTATCTTTAAGTCTAGTACTAAGGATATTACTGTAAATCAAAGGTGTATACAAGCAGCGAGATATGTAAAGTACGTCAAAAATAAATTCTTACTTTTCTATGCCATCTCGGTTATGTTTCTTAGACATTTTTTCTTCTCTATCATTATTCTCCGCTGTTTCATGCTTTCTTTTATGGTAGTAGTGATGATGTTCTTTTTCACTGTCTTTTCTTGTTCGTTCTTTTTCTTTACTGGTCGATGCAATATCCTAAAAACATGTTATGTTTAAAATTTATAAATTACAGCAGAGTTAGACCACCACCTACATAAGGCTGTAGGCTTTGGTTAAACGCTAGACGTAGTGTTCGTGCGAAACAAAGAAACCACTGTTCACATGCAGGTTATTATGTCACAATAAAATTCCAATATTTTTTGCTGAATAGTGCCGAATAATATGATTATGTACAGGGTCATCATTTATATTTCGCCACCCATTTTTAGTGATTTTTTTTGTAGATAAATAGTTGTATGGATTTCGGGGAACTTCCTAGAAAAAATAACTTTGAATATACAGGGTGAGTCAGAAACTAGTACCATACCAAACTGTATATTTTTGATTTTTTAGATCATGATTCCCTTTTGAAAAATGTGTGATATGTCTATACTTGATTCGGTAGTTTTTGAGATATTCGACTTTAAAATTCCCCTGGTCCTTGTTAATTTACGTGAAATCGTGTCTAAGGTGTAATGCTGGTACTGATATCATTTAACTTGTCTGTGTTAATTTTCTCCAACAAAATCGGCTATTCCACTGAAAACAAATTAAATATAATAGGCATATTATGCCAATAATAGAAACCCTACACACACTTAAAATAAGTATCATAGGCAATTTCCCGGTAGAACCGTCCCAACACGAAGCACAATAAGATATATAGTAAACAAATTTGAGGATACCGAATCCAAACGAAAAATTTGACTTAACCGTGTTGCTATTCTTTAGAGATAAATTATTGCTGCTAGTGTTCTATACGTAGGATTATATCTGTTTCATTTTATTGCAGAAAACTCTGAACGATCAATTACTGATGCAACCATGTATTTTCAAAAATCAGTTGGCAAAATTCAATAAACTCTTCATCGTTATAATTATCACCCATATAAATTTCTACCAGTTCACGGTCTAACCGAAGAACATAAAGGATAAAGATTAATTGTTTGTCAAGAAATTTGAAGATGTTTGTTAAACCATCTCTTTTTACACAATATACTTTTTACCGATGAAGCTACATTTACTACTAAAGGTATGTTTAATCATTTACTACTAAAGGTATGTTTAATCGTCGCAATAAACATTTCTAGGCGACAGACAATCCTCACAAAATTCAAGGACGACAAAGTTTAAATGATTGGTGTGGCATTTTAAAAAATAACTTTGTCGGATCAATAATTTCCGTGAAAGTCTTACTAGTGTCAGATATCTCCAATATCTGGAAAATGATATAGAACAACAGTTAGATAACATTCCTTTAAATCAGAAATTTACATCCAAGTTGGCGCTTCAGCGCATAATGTTTTAAATGCTACGCAATTTTTGGATCGGAACTATGATTTGTGGATTGGACGAAATGGACATATAAGATGGCCAGCAAATAGTCCAGACCTGACGCCGCTTGACATTTCTATGATGTTATCTAAAAAACAAGATCTACTACAATAGACCCGAAAATATAGCTGTATTAGAACAGAGAATTAGGGAAAAAATTTCAAAATTAAACGAAAATCACTCTCGATTTTTTTTAACTGCATTAATCGCAAAGTGATACAAAATATTGAGAGGTGCTTCGCCAACCAAGGAGGACGTGTGATTAGCTAGAATTTATGGTTTTTAAATCCATATCCATAAAAGTTTTGTATTTATTATTTTTTTCTATCTACAAAAATAAACCCTGAAAATGGGTGGCGAAATATAAATGACGACCCTGGATACAGGTATTCTCCATTTAACTCGACGGCTAATATCTTCGTTGTTACAGGAAATACATATTTTGTTTTCAAACACAAGTTATAGACAATTCAAAGAGCTATACTTTACATTTAATATTTATAATATAGGGCGAGTCGGAAAATCAGGGGAATAAAACGTTTTTTTAAACTCAGCTCTGTATATTTGTACACTTTTGAACTTTACGGAAATTCTAGACACATTTGTTATTAAAAAAATATTTTATTACTGCAATAAACATTGAAAATAAAACAGAAATTTACAAGGTTCCAAAAATGAGATCAAATTGATGTTCATTAGGAACAATGTAAGCATTACCAACGAATCTAGAGCAAGCCGATGTAATCATATCTGGAGTAATATTCTTACATGTTGCATTAATTTTGATTAAATCAACTTAATTTAAAAGTGGCGTTTCATGGACGGTATTTTTTTAAATATCCCCAAAGAAAAAAGTCCAAAGGCTTTAGGTCTGGAGAATGGGTTGGCCGCTGAATGGAACCTCTATTACCACCTATACATTAAAAGAGTTACCTATCCTAACTAAGGTAATGTTCGTTCTTCCGGTATTTACACTTTCGTTAATGTCGGTCATGGACTTGCATCATATGTCGAAATTAATTTTGAATACTTTGGTAACAAAGTGTAATAATTTACAGCGGAACCCAACGAAACTGTCGTGAAATAGTTCTCATTTACCTGGAACGTTTTCCAGATACATTATGAATGAGGTTTTCGCGTATTAAACCTAAATTGAAAATAGGATCATTTTCATCGAATCAATGCACTGACCATAGAGGGCCATTGCGAAAAGAAAATATACAAATTAATATTTTAGCATAAGTATACCATTGAAAAGGAGGTAGCAATTAGTAAATTATAAGTTCATAGGATGCTTACTAAAAAAATAAATACCGTCTTTTAAAAATTCATAGCTTTGATGAAAATAATTGCTAATTACCCGAATATATTCAATAAAACGAGTCACGTTTCAACAACCGAGTGGCTAATAGACGCAATTGTGAATATTGAAGTAATAACCCCTGTTGTGTTCGTTACTTAGACTTTTTAGCAAATCAAATTCGAATTTTCTAATAGAAGATATTCCACTACACCGATTGGATATAGCGATTCCATTCGCTGGCCAGCTCGTTTCCCAGAGCTGAGCTCTTTGATAATTTTTCTTTGGAGATATTTCAAATATGTTTTTTATAAAACGCCACATTAAAACTTCGATAATTCCAAGAACAAGATTTAAAAAACATGTAACAATATCACTCCCGGTATGATGAATTAGAGTAGCTTGTTCCAGAGAATGTATTGGTCGAATTACTGCTGCTTGCGTCGTTTCCAATAGACGTCAATATTGACATATTCTTCAAACCTCGAAATTTTTTGGTTTGTTTTCAATGGTTTTTTACATCAATACAATGATATATGTTTAAGATAGTATGTTTTAATAAAACACGTATATAACTTGAAAACCGTCAAAGTTAGATATAGGTTAATTTGTAGCAACTATTTCTAGTATCACAGTAAGGTACAAAAATTTACAAATATACACATTACAAAAAAAAAAACTTTCTATAGCCCAGTTTCCAACGCATCCTGTAGAAAAAAATGTTAAATGTGAATTACAGCTTTTTGAATTGTCTACCACTTTTTTTTTCAAAGAACATATTTTGTATTTTCCATAAGAACGAAGATATTAGCTGTCACATTGAATCGGTTTCACCAGCAGCGTCCCCTTGACCAATCTCAACATATTTTTTTTATTAAAGCTCACAACCCACGGGTGACCACTACTTTTTAGGTATTTTTATTATAATTTCCACATATAAAATTATGATCAAATAAATTATTTAAGTGGTGGGAAACCCTCAGAGTTGTTATTTAAGCAAAAGAGAATATCAGCTAAGGTTACAATTTTCCATTTCACATACATGTCTTATATAAAAAAAGTGTTCTTAAATAAATCTGGAGTTTTCTATCTCCGACGATAATAAAAGGAAAGCATCGCCGCGCGCGGCTAGTACTTGGATGAGTGACCACTCGAGAAAGGCCGTGCTCCGTCTAGAAACGGGCTGTTGACAATAGGTAGTAGTTGTAGATACCATAACGACGGTGGCAGTACTACTGTCAGTCGAGTCCAACAGATCTCGGTTTCGACTGCTGCCTGCTCCCTCTCGTATTTCAGAATATCTTTAATGATTAACGACGTTCGTTGTTTGGAACAGTTTTTCATTAAATTTAATTTTTAAAATGTCATGATTATATTATTGTCTTCATCCGAAGAATCATCTATCAATACTAATATGTTATTATTATATAAAAAAATGTGTATGTTTTTGATTAACAAATTTGGATTAAAAGGTTCAGAAACTGTACCTTGCGGAACTTCACTTTTATAAAAATTTATTCGCAAAATATATCAGAAATTTTACCTTTTTGTGCTTTGGCACATAACTTTTAAATGATTTGTTCGCTCTACCTCTTTCAAACAAAATTCGGTTGAAAGAGCCAGGCCTGCTTTTTTACAAATATCAAAGGATACCCTGCCCCTGTAATGACACCAGCACGTTTATGAAATAAAAAAAATCGAGGCAAAGAACAATCCCTTTTTTCACGAAAACTGGCTTTGCCTTTATAAGCAACTTCCGTAGTCACAAAATCCGTCACATAGAGATAACATAGTTTATATATGCATATAGATATTTGATAACAACTTCATACATATTATATAAACTGTAATATATTTGAAATTTGTAAATAAAATTTTCGTTACTTGGGAACTCCCGGATAATTTGGTAATAAAATTGGCCAAGCCCTTTTAACCATACTTTCTATGAAAGGGGTGATGCAAATGAACCGTTTAAATGTTATTTGGCTAATAAAGAACAAAAACGTAAAAGTTCTGATATATTTTGAAGCCATTTTATAAAATGCGGAGTTACGCAAGATACAGTTTCTGAACCTTTTAGAACCAAATTTTCAAATCGACAATAAACAAATTTGTTCATATACTCATTCATATATTCTTCGGATAAAGATGAAAATTTAAATCCTGACATTTAAAAAAAGAATTTAAGTGAACAATTATTAAATGAGCAAAATCATCAGAAACAAGTGTCGAATACAAAATATGAGATACTTATGGACAGAGTCCGTGTATTATGCTCTACATTTAAAAAGTATCTATTGCACAGTACAAATTTAATATAATAAAACTTACTTGTTCCCGCTCCCGTTCTTTCTTCTTTTCGACTTTTTCTGGTTTCTCTTTCTTTTCAGCTTTCTTCATATCTTTCGCTTTAGCTTTCTTATAAAGTTTATAGAGCTTTTTGGCATCATATTCAGTGAATTTAGAAACAAAATACCACAAATTGCTGAAAAAGAATTACATAAGTATATCTGATTTATCAACTGACACTTTTTAAAATATATTACATAAACTTACGCATACCTTCTCCATTCTTTAATCTTTTCCGGATCAGAATACTGGCTTAAAACTGTGTTAATTTGTTCTCCTATTTGTATGAGGCAATCTCTAGTGTGTTGTACCTGTTCGACTTCAGACATGGATTGATCAGGATTATCTAATGCTTTCAGAGCCTTTTTAACAGGCCTCATTCTCTCTTTGCACTCATTGAAAATAGCTGGATCTAAGTCTCCTAGTACATTTATCGCCTTTGGTTCATTGTTGGCCGTGAAGTGCATCGGACCAGCTGCTTTTTTCTCTCTCTTGACTCTTTTCTTTTCTTTTTTCTCTTTTTTAACTGTCTCTTCAGTTTCCTTATCGTTGTTGATTTCCTTCTTTAGAGTGGGGGTTTTTGACTTCCTTGAAGATGCTACACTAATGTTACTTTGACTACTCTGCAATAAAGATTCATCATTTGAACTAAAATCGTTTTCTATTATTTCTTTAGATTTCGCATCCTTCACTTCTCTGGCTTTCCGGGGTGGTCTCTTTTGCTTCTGAACAGCTTCTTTTTTATTAGGATCCAGCTGTTTTTTCATAAGCTTTAAAAGGTATTCCGCTCTGGATTGTAAATGCTTAGCCTGCGGTTTCTTATCTTCGTTTAAAAGCACTTTGTCGCTAATGTCGAGAGAAGGATCAAGTTTAATCTGTTCCCAAGATCCTATACCATAAACATATATTCCCTTGAGCAACTTTGTGTCTTCTTCTGCACCCCAGTCCACATCAAAATGAGCAGGCTTCGTTCTTAGGTCCAACATCCATTTGTTTCTCTCTTCCTCATTTGCTGGCAAAAATTCTTCTAAAGGAGCCAATTCTTCTTCGCATTGCATTATAGTTTTAGCATTAACTGATACACCACCGAGTTTAAATGAACGACCTCTGATTTTTTTCTTGCCCTGCCCGTCAGTACTATCATTATTTTCCTTGCTTTGTTCATTCATATATAACACGCAACGCTCGTGCAGCATTTCACCGAGTTTTCTTAATTCTGGGAGAGGTTTTTCTTGTAGCTCTGCGTCACAAGCTACAGCTTCTAGTCGTTTTAAGGGCATACTGAACTTTTTGTAGCTTTTCACAAAACGTCTAATTTCTGCGTCGGTGAAGTTATTGATTTTTTCTCGCGTCAGCACCGACGGACGCCCCTTTTTTTTTGGTCTGTCTTCGTCTGATTCTTCACCTTCTATACTTGATCCTCCTGATTCATCGTTGTCTTTCTTACGAGTTTTTCTATTATTCCCGCCCTCGCCTTCACTATCAGACTGGTTAATCTGTTGAAGCGTTTTTCGACTTCGCGGTGGTAAATAAAGATCTTCCATTTCTTTATTCTTTTCTTCCTCCTCAACTCTCTTCCTGAGTTTCTCTGGTATAATATCATCCCAATCTTTACTTTCTTCGTCATTTTCGGTCGAATTATTTGCTAGAGGAGAAGGTTCGGTATCTTCATCAAAAGCAGCAAAACTAGCTACTTTAAACGCAGATAGCAGTTCATCACCCATAGCACTAGCTGGCCCTTCATCTCGAGTTTCCGCCCTCCTTAAAATTTCATCGATATCGCAATTAGGTTCCTCGTCGACATCTTCATCCTTGAACAATTCTTCAGCTCCAAATTTCAGAATGGCAGTTAAGTCTTCTTTATTAAAAGGATTATTGTTGGAAGAACCCTTTTTATCTAAGACTGTCCGACCAGTAGTATCCATCCGCTGAATAACCAAATGATCTAGCACCATTTTTTGTTTCGCTCTTTCTACGATTTCTTCTTCCACACTTCTAGCAGTTACCAATCTATAAATGTTAACTTGATTTTTTTGGCCAATTCTATGTGCTCGAGCCTGGGCTTGAAGATCGTTCTGTGGGTTCCAGTCAGAATCAAAAATGATGACGGTATCTGCCGTAGCTAAATTGATACCTAAGCCTCCCGCCCGCGTAGACAAGAGGAAGCAAAAATCTGCAGAATTTTCGGCATTAAAATGGTCAAGAGCCTGCCGTCTAATATCACCTTTAATGCTACCATCTAATCTTTGGAATGGAAAGTGTCTTAACCGAAGATATTCCGCTAATATATCTAACATCCTCACCATCTGAGAAAAAATCAGAACCCTATGCCCTGTTTCTTTAAGCCTAATTAACAACTTATCCAACAGGACTAATTTTCCAGAACCTCTTAGTAAGGTCTGTAGCTTATCCTGTTGATAATTTTGAGGCTCAGTTTCAACTGGCTTGATTAAAAACGCATGATTGCAACATTTCTTAAGCTCTACAACGATGTTTATAAACGTATTAGTAGAACCTTTCACACCTCTTCTCAAAGCATTATAATTTTTTGTTAAAATCCATTTATAATACTGTTTTTGGACAGAACTCATTTCTACTCTCAAAATTTGTTCCACTTTAGCAGGCAGGGATTTTTCGACGTCTTTTTTCACTCTCCTTAAAATAAATGGTTCTAACTGTCTGTGTAATTTCGAATATCCCTTTGTAGAAGCATTTTCATGATCTTTTTCGAACTCTTCCCAGGTTTCAAACCTAAAACGTAAATAAAGAAGTAAAAGATTTGTTACTGATCTACTGAATCTATTGACAAAATAACAATTTGGAAAAAACAACGAAGTTTATTTTCAAATTGCCTCCCGTTCCCGTACTCATGTCGATCCGGGAAAACAAATGTTGTCATTCACGATCGGGATTTATATAAATAGATATTAAATGAAAAATACTATAAAAAATTGTGTTTCAACATGTAGACTAATATCCACGATTGCTTGTGACACAACTCAAACAAAACCAAAATGTTTTGCAAAAAAAAAATAGTTAAATTGTGATTCGCATTAGGTTTTTAATAGTGAATTCAGCAGTTTCAGCCTTCGGGGCTTCGTCAGAGCATAGAACTTTGATAGATAAATATTTTTATAAGGAATGATCTGACTGATAACTGAAGGTTGTCGATATGTTTAATATGTAACTTAGACAAAACAAAAAAAAGAGAAATTGCAACCATCTGTTTTTTTTATTAACTAAATTATTGATGGATGCAAACTATTTTAGAGGATCTTTTTAGCATTTTGGCAGCGCAGAATATATCTAATAATAGACGCGTAATAGTGAATTCAGTATTTTCATTTTGTTAATAAAAATTTAACGTGTCAATATGTTTCTATGTTTTCTGTAGAAAATATAGAAACATTTATTGTTTGTTGAACTTCATGAGAAGATGTAACAAAAAAAAAAACTACAAATCTCTAAACGATCACGAATAGGACTAATATTACCACAGTGTTCCCCTCTAGCTGCGCCCAAATTACTATCTATAACCTTCTTAGAACGTTAAAGAGCACAATTCCTGTATTTTAGGTACGTCTGTACAGGATCATCATTTATATTTAGTCACCCATTTTCAGGGTTTATTTTTGTAGATAGAAAAAGATAATACATACAAAAGTTGTATAGATTTCAAGGAACTTCCTCTAACTTTGAATATACAGGGTGGATCAGAAACTATCAGAAAATATAGCTGTATTGGAGAATTAGGGATGAAATTGCAAGATTAAACGAAAATCACTCTGATTTTATTTTTAACTGCATTAACCGCAAATTGTTACAAAATAATACGAGGCGCTTCGTTAACCAAGGATATGTGAATGCCTAGAATTTATGGTTTTCAATTTTATTTGTCACTTTTTTTTTCATTTTATAAATTTTCATTTAGTATTCATTGTTGATAATAAAATATTTCTTTACTTTAAAATCATATTAATCATTTTTTGCACTATCATCAAGACACCTTAGACACGATTTCACCTAAATTAACTAGGATATTATATGCTGAATTTCAGTTAAATGGGAATTTTGAAGTCGAATAGCTCAAAAACTACACACATTTTTGAAAAGAAAATAATAAGAAGAATCTAAAAAAATCAAAAATATACAGGGCATTTCATTTAGAAAAACCAAAATTTGGTATGTTACTAGTTTCTGACTTACCCTATATATTTAACAATATTTTTTCTAGGAAGTTCCCTGAAATCCATACAACCTTGGTATTTATTATTTTTTTACTATCTACAAACCCTGAAAATGGGTGGCGAAATATAAATGATGACACTGTACAATGAGTAAAAATATTAGGTACTAACTTGATATAAAATATTTTTATGTCAAATTTAATGCGCTATTAGTGTATGTATAGTTTTTTTTTAAATATGGTATGTGGTCTTACTTTTAATTAGATGTATTGATAACGGTATCTATAAACTAAAATTACTTGTAGCATTTTTTGTTACAGATCCACAGACATAAAAAAAAGTATTATAGATGATGGAATGACGCATAGAACATGTTTCAACATAAAGGTAGTTTAATGCACAAACATACATAGAGACAGATGTTCAATGGTGCCTATGAACATATTTACTTATGTTGCCATAAATTTGTATAATAAAGTTTTCAATAATGATGAAATCTTTAAGTATTCAAATTTGTAGGGTTTATGTTTTATATTCTATAAGTAATACTTAAATAGTGAACATAGTATAATTGTGACACTTAACTGATGTTTATAATATGAAACTCCTTGCATCTACTACCTAAGATTTTCTACAAAGATGATTTTGTAGAATTCCCTGTTAAGAAATTTCTAATTTCTAACTTCTAATTCTAAAGAAGCTGATCTAGTCTTGCTAGTATTATCCGAAATTCCATTTTAAAATTCCTGTTGTTTCAGAGACCGGATTATTATAAAACGGGTAAACATTTTAACCTTTTTCAAAAAAGAAAAAAAATTGTATAACCATGATCATTCATTCATTCCATTAAATGACGTAAACATTTTTTTACGCACTTTTAGATGCGCAATTTGGATTTGTGCCGAGCACGAAAAAATGAAAATTGCGTCGCAAAAAGCAAATGAAAATTACGTGTGATATTTTCAAATAAGGGTTCGTACTTTTTCCAAATCTTACCGAAGAGATTTTAAATTTGAGACGATTCATGTCAAAATGACAAACTTTCTTATGGGCTAGAAAGTTTCGCGTTGCAACGCTGCCAAACTGAGATGTGGCATTTTTTTAAATAAGCCAAAACGTGAAATTTGAGATACTGCCCTCGCATTTTTTTTACCGATAAATTTCACGGGTGTTATTTTTGCGTGAGATTCAAATAAAGCACGACTATAAAATATAACTTAAGTGAATCTGAATGATAGGTCTTTATTGGTTATGAAATCGAATATCACTTTTTACATAATGGCGTTATACAAAAATATTGCCAGTTTATCCCTATATCACACTATTTTTATGCAAATTTTGTTCATCCGGTAAGTAGTTTCTTTATAATATTTTTTTTTACATTTTGTGAGGCCACCATTATGTTCCGCCATATTGGATTTTTACCAAAAGGTTACCAATCCGTCCCCATACGAACCTTGATTTTTGACCAAAATTTGAGGTTAATCGGATAAATAGTTTTTGAACTATGCTGCGTATAAACAGACAGACAGATCCGACTGACTGCGGTAAATGAAAAAATGTTTTTCGGGGTCCAGGACCCTAAAACGCAAAAATCTGCAAAAATCTCGGAGGGCGATTTATTCGCTATTACAATACTTCCCTTTTACGAGGAAAGTAATAATCAGAAATTATCTACTTCTCACGCGTTCCAAAGAATATTTGGTAAAGATTTATTTATTTTCACAGATTTCCCTTATTGTTTTATTAATCTGGTTTTTTTTAACTTTTCAGCTATTCTACAAGTAATACTTAAATCGTGAACATAGCATAATTGTTACACTTAACTGATGTTTATAACATGAAACTCCTTGCATCTACTATCTAAGCTTTTTTACAAAAAATTCCCTGATAAGGAATTTAACTTCTAATTCTAGAGAAGCTGTTCTAGTCTTGCTAGTATTATCCGGAATTCTATTTTAAAATTCCTATTGTTTCAGAAACCGGATTATTATACAACGGGTAAACATTAACCTTTTTCAAAAACAAAAAGTGTATAAAATGATCATTCTATTTCTTTATTTATTCCATTAAATAACGTAAAATTAATTGACTTTTAGGTGCGCAATCTGAATTTGCGCCGGGCACGAAAAAATTAAAATTGCGTGCGTCGCAAAAAGCAAATGAAAATTACGCCTGTGATATTTTTAAATAAGGGTTCGTACATTTTCCAAATCTTAACGACGAGATTTTAAATTTGGGACGATTTATGTCAAAATGACAAGATTTAAATAAACTTTCTTATGGGCTAGAACAAGGGTCTTTAACCCGCGGCCCTCCTTCTAATATCTTGGGGCTCCCAGAGGCTAAAGAAAATACTGTATCGCGCCGCACCCGCGAATGACACTCCGAGGACGCTAGCGCCAGAAAAGATCCACTTTGTGAACTCGCGATCACGACTACCCACAAGGCCACTAGATGGCGTTGCATGTCTATTGAATCTTTCTAATGATTCTAGAAATTATCACTACTCGAGGGACCTACTAGTCCAGTCTCATAGCTGCTCGAAATTTCGAGAGATTCAAAGTTGACGCACTCGGCCTATATAAAGCCGGCATCACACGGCAGCAGCCAGTTCTAATTCCAAAGGCGAAGGAAGCGATATAAGCGAACGAGTCCCAACTGGCAGTGAAGTTGCTACCTGCGCGATAAGTGATTATAGCGAGCTGAGTATAGCGTTTTGACACGTTTAAGGCGGATACTGTATTGTGGCGTGCAGTCGTGTACATTTTTATCAAAGAATTAAACTCGTTTCTTCTACCTTGACATTAAAAATGGCTTCTAATTCGGGCAAAAAACGAAAAATTAGTGAAGAAAAGCGCATATTTTAAGAAAAGTGGACTGAGTTGTCCTTGTTCGTTAGTGTTAATCAAAATCCCGTCTGTTTGGTGTGTCAAGAATCTCTTTCAGCCTTGAAAGAATACAACTTAAAAAGACATTACGATACAAAGCCTGCCACAAAGTTTGAGACATTCAAGGGACAATTAGGGCAAGAAAAAGTGAGAGCTCTAAAAAGTCAGCTTCAACGACAGCAAGATGGTTTTCAAAAGCAGAACATTGAAAATGAAGCAAACGTGAAGGTTAACTACATTATATCCGAAAAAATAGCTTTGAAATCAAAACCTTTTACTGATGGCGAATTTATCAAGGAATGTATGGAGGCAGCCGCATGAAGTATTGTGCTCGTCTCAAAAACAACTTTTTTCTAAAGTTAGTTTGTCCAGTGTTACTGTCGCCAGAAGAATCGAAAAGTTAGCGGCAGGGTTTGAAAATGCACTAAAAGAACGTGCATCGAAGTTCGTATACCAGTCTGTTGTGCTCGACGATAGCATAGATTTAACCGATACCGCTCAATTAGCTATATTTATTCGCGGCATTGATAATAATTTTGATATCACTGAAGAGATGGCTGCCGTTTTTCTGATTAAATGAACTACAAAAGGATGTGATATTTAGAAGTGTTTGAGGCCAGTACTTAGACGATATAATTTAGAATTGACAAACCTTTCTGCAGTTGTAACAGACGGTGCACCATCCATGGTAGGAAAAAATGAAGGGCTCGTGAGTTCGATGAAAAAAACAGCAGAAAGATCTTCCTTTGATGCAATACCCTTGTGCAAAATTTACAAATATTGATGAGGTGATGAAAGTGAACGTAAAAACTGAGAACTTCATTAAACCACTCGCTCAACCACAGAGAATTCCAAAATTTGTTACACGAAATTAATGCTGAGTATGATGATGTGACATATTTTTCTGATGTTCGTTGGCTGAGCAGAGGAAAAATGCTAAAACGCGTTTTTGAACGCAAGAAGGAAATCGCCTCCTTCATGGAAACTAAACGGAAACCAGTTCCTCAATTTAGTGACCCCGACTGGTTGCGCGACTTGCACCTCAATTATTTGAAGACCAAACTACAAGGAAAAGAAAATCTCACCAACAGCCTACTTGACACTGTGAAGGCATTTGAGTTTAAACTGGATTGATGGAAAAATCAGTTGTTGAAAAAAGAGTTTATGCACTTTCCTAAACCGAAGACTTGCGAATGTACAGATGTGGATAAATATGTCGCAGCACTAGATTTACTCAAAAAAAGAGTTCCAATCAAAGTTTTCTGACTTCAGAGATAACGAAAATTATATCAATCTCTTTCCCAAAACATTCAGCGTATCCGTTGAAGACATGCCAGAAAATTATCAGATGGAGCTTATGGATTTGCAGTGTAATTCGGAACTGAAAGACAAGTTCGAGGGTCTTCTTCTGATTTTTATTCATAATATGTCTATCAAAACTCGTTTCCTGAAATCCGAAAACATGCCCAGAAAATGATGTCTCTGGTTGGAAGCACATATGTGTGCGAGCAGCTGTTTTCTCGTATGAAGAATGTGAAGTCTAAAACAAGGTCGAGCGTTACAGACGCACATATGGATGGAAGTTTTGCGGGTTGCAACTACAAAAATAAAATCGACACATGTCAAAAATAAACAATGTCAAAAAATCGCATTGATTGATTGAACTTTTTAACCATTAAAGATTATTACAGTTTGAAATTATGTTTTTTATTTTATTGATATTGCAGTAAAGTGACGGGGACCATTGTGGCCCTTCCGACGATGTGAAATCGATTTTTGGCCCTTGCACTAAAAAAGGTTGACGACCCTTGGGCTAGAACGTTTCGCGTTGCAAAGCTGCCAAACTGAGATGTGGCATTTTTTAAAATAAGCCAAAACTTGAAATTTGAAATATACTGCCGTCGCAATTTTTTCACCAATAAATTTCACGGGTGATATTTTTGCGTAAGATTGAAATAAAGCCCCTTTATCACTACTCTAAAATATAACTGAAATGAATCTGAATGATAGGTATCTTTATTGGTTACGAAATCAAATATCACTTTTTACTAGTATCACAGTTATACATTTACATATACACATGACATAACCGGGATTATCGCTCCCAAGATAAAAAATAAAGAGATAAATCCCACCTAAAATGACATCTCTTTCGATATTTCCTAAATAAGCCGAGATTTAAATGAATACCAGAACCAGAGTAGTAGTTAGAAAAAAAATCTTACTTATTTGGCATTATAAAATGAAGCAGAGCCCACAATTCCTTCAAACTGTTTTGCAATGGAGTTCCAGTTATTAGCAATCTGTGGTTGGTCTGAAACTCCATAAGAGCCTTGTATAATAGAGAGTCTTCATTTTTTAACCTATGAGCCTCGTCCACTAGTAAAACTGCCCAACTTATGCTTCCCAGGAAAGCCTTATCCTTTAGAACTATTTCATATGTTGTCAAAATAGCATTAAACTTTAGCCTTCTTGACCCTTCATAGCTCCACTCGTACTGGCGAATCTAAAAACAATTTTTTTTTTAGCAGTGACACATTTTTTTACATATAACTACGTTATCAACAAATTGTACTTCTATAATTTAACTTATAGGTCAATAAACATAAATAAATTGTAAAGCATTATTGCTTCAATTTTCTCGATAGGATGAGATCTTTGAATTGTTATAACCCAATGACCCTTAAAAGTGAAGAAAACACTTAACACAATTAAGTACATTGTTATTCATGTACTGGAGAACGTTATCAGAAGAATATTCTCAAATACAAGTGACTATTGAGGAGCTAATAAATTGTAAGTCACTGATACAGACTTTTAAAACTGAAAATTATGATATTGAAAAAATCATATCTTGAGAAAACTTGGATCTATTACCCCAAACGTTAATTTAAAAAATAGACTGCAGACTGTTTCGAGAATATTTAATTTATTGTTATAAATGCCGATGTTTGTGTCTTTTCTTAGTTCTTTAACATAAAAACATGTTCGCTAAAACAAATTTAATTATCAATATACTTACGATTTCCCTTGACTGAACGTCTCCCAGATACGTAACAAAATTCACGTCTGGGGCCCATTGTGCAAACTCACGTTGCCATGACGTCATAGTTGAAAGTGGTACTACACATAAGAAAGGCCCGTGAAGATGATGTTCATTAAACAGATAGTGCAGGAAACAAATAGTCTGATGAAAAATAAAACAATCGTTAAAAATAAATATATATTAGACTTTTTTTTATACGTGATATCCAGTACCTGAATCGTTTTACCAAGTCCCATTTCATCGGCAAGGATAACAGAATTCTCTTTCGTCCAGGAATGTATCATCCAGTTTAAGCCGTGAATCTGATAGTCCCTCAACACCAAATTCTAGAATAAATATATGGACATTAACTGTCTAGAACTACGTAAATTTATAAACAGCACCTTTTCTTTGCCCATCATATATTCTGGCTGGGTTTTTACTTCATGAAACTTCGGCCTATACTTCAGTACTTTGCAGTGTTTTGTGGGGGTTCTTGACGAACTTTCCCTCTCTTGGAATTCCTCAATCTTTTGAGGCCATTTTCTTTGAATCAATATTGAATCTTCCCAAGTTGACTCAGCATATGGCAAGCTTTCCCACTTTACAAAGTAATCTACCCCCGCGTCCTCTGGCTTATTATACTTAGCTAAAAAACAAGCAAGGTATTGTACGATAAACTGCTGCTCACCATAAACTGTTTTAATAGAAACATTCTTTGTGAGTATTCATGACCATCGGGTTTCTACAAACATGTTTCAAATTGATCCTTAAATGTACTTTCGTAAGACTAACTAATGTGCAGTTTTTCAAAAATCCCTTTTATACAATTATTTATATGTAGCAAAATAACCTATGAATTATTGTTTAAAAAGTTTTTTTTTCAATATAAGCCCCAATTGTGTGTTTCGTCGTGCATAAAGTTGGAAACACACGCATTATCTCAACATATGAGCTTTGTAAAGACTCGCACTGTCTTTTTAATACAACGAAATGGATAGAGCGCATTCTCTTCTACAAACATAATAAATAAATTATCGTCTCAAAACGGTTTTGCAACTTTTTCAAAAAGTTCCTCATAGGCGAAGATATCTTTATTTAATCTAACTTCTATGAATTAATTGTTATCGGATACTCTGAAAGGGATTATAAGTATTGTTTTCAAATTTTTCATAACATATCATAATTTCAAAAAAAAAGGATATTAATTTATAGATAACAATCAATAATTCCGAAAGATTGAATCAAAGCTGCTGATCTTTATTATGCTTTATTTAACTCGCCCTAAATAGTTTTAGCCAATTTCTTGTTGTTACACAGACTGTTATGTGTATTATTTATAATTACTACAATTTAAGAAAATTGGTAAATTTATTTTACTCGGAATTTCCCTCGTCAATCCATTAAGCAGTTTTTTTCAAGCTGAATTTTTAAATATTTTATGAAGCCGCCATTTTGATCCGCAATCGATTCAAATCAAAATATTACCAGTAGTTTCCAACATAATAATTGATGTTTGTGCAAAATTTGAAATAAATTGGATAAGTAGTTTTTTATATTATTTTTTTTAATATTTCACTAGGCCGCCATTTTATTTTGTCATTTTTTTTGTGGATTTTTACCAAAATGTTACCAGGTCATCCCCATATGACCCTTAATGTTTGACCAAAATTTGAAGTCAATCGGGTAAGTAGTTTTTTAGCTATGCCGCGAACAGACCGACAGATCGACGGAATTGAAAAAACATTTTTTTCGGCATCTAGGGACCCTAAAACGTGAAAATCTGAAAAAATCTCGGAGGGTAATTTTTTCATGACTACACTACTTCCTTTTTACGAGGGAAATAGAAATTAAAATCAAGTAGTCTTTTCAGGCTGATTTTTTAAATATTTTATTAGGCCGCTCTTTTGTTTTGCTATCTTGGATTCATATCAAAATGTTACCAATTCATTTCTATATAACACTTGATTTTTGTGCAAAATTAGAGGTAAATTGGATAATTAGTTTTTTTAGTAATAATTTTTTTAACATTGTTCCATCATATTCGATTTTTACCAAAATATTACCAGGTCGTCCCCATATGAACCTTACTTTTTAACTAAAATTTGAAACCAATCTGATAATTCCTTTTTAAGCTATGCCGCGAACTGACAGACAGACAGACTGAATTGAGAAAACGTATTTTTTGGCATCTAGGGACGCTAAAACATGAAAATATATAGAACATTTTGAATTTGTAACACAGTTTTACTAGTTGATCCCTCTACCACAATTAGCTATGGCACACAATTTGAAATCAATCCATTAAGTAGTTTTTGCAGGTTGAATTTTTAAATTTTTTATTATGCCGCCATTGTGTTCTGTCATCTTTGATGCGTACCAAAATTTTACCAGTCGATTCCAACATAATACTTGATGTCTGTGCACAATTTGAGATAAATTGGATAAGTTGTTTTTTAATAATATTTTTTTAACAGTTGACTAGGCCGCCATTTTGTTTCGCCATATTGTATTTTTACCAAAATATTACCAGATCATCTCCACTTGACCCTTAAAAGTCAATGGAGTAGGTAGTTTTTAAGCTATGCCGCGAATTGACAGAGACAGGCATCTAGGCACCCTAAAACGTGAAGATACGTAAAACCTGAGAGGGTGATTTTTTCACTATTGCCATTTTAAATTAGTACCACAATTTTACTAGTTGACCCCTATACCACAATTAGGTACGACACACAATTTTGAAATCAATCCATTAAGTAGTTTTTTCAGGCTGAATTTTTAAATATTTTATTAAGCCGCTATTTTAGTCTGCCATCTTGGATTCTTGCTAAAATACCCGTTGATTCCAACATAACACTCTGTGCAAAATTTAAGATAAACTGGATAAGCAGTTTTTTAATTCTTTTTTTAACCTTTCACTAGGTCGCCATTTTGTTTCGGCTTACTGGATTCTTACCAAAATGTTATCAGGTCATCCCCATATGACCCTTAATTTTAGACCAAAATTTTAAGTCAATCGGGTAAGGAATTTTTTACCTAGGCTGCAAACAGACAAACAGACCGACGGAATTGAAAAAACATGTTTTTCGGCATCTAGGGACCCTGAAACGTGAAGATCTGAAAAAATCTCGGAGGGTGATTTTTTCACGATTACAATACTACCCTTTTACGAGGGAAATAATATTTCATAGAAGTTTAGGTAATTGAGGAAATTCTGCTAAACTGCAAATCTGTTATAATCGTCGATTTTTTAATGAGAAACCCTTAACAACTGAATAGTTATGAACTTAGGGTTGGCACCCGTCCCGATTTGGACTGGATTATTCCGGAATAAGATCCGGTGTTCAGGGCAAAGCATAATTAAACCAGAACACAGGGATCACCCCGGAATCGCAAGTTATACCGAATTACTGAAAAACAAAAGACATGCAGTTGATAGTTGATTGTCGTTCTTCCTTAGGCATCCGGACGACTAAATGGTGGACTTTTTTTTTTTAATTTTCATCACGTGATAGTTGCTTATAGTTCTTAGGCTTTACAGTGAAGCCATTTTTTTAATTATCAGATTGAAATGTCTTTTGCACTGGATGTTTTAATTATTTGACAGTTTTTGATAGAGAGAGTACGTTTTGTACGTATTCGCGATGTCGAAAACATATAAAATTGTTTTCTACATGTCGAAAACTAAAATGGGGGTAGATACCCAAACTACTTATTATAAGCAGCACTTTATGACTAAGAGAATATATTACCTACCAATTATTCTTTCTACTTGGTTATAGCTCTTGAGCAGCTCCTGGCCAAGTTCCAGTTGGCATTCATAATATTCAACGTCCTCAGGTGTCGAATATTTCATCCACTGTTGAATTTCAACTTCTTTTTTAATAAAATTTTCAAGCTTCTTAAGGCCCTTAACCTTCTGCTCTCGCAGGGATTGATCAGATTCCCATGTATTGTGAATGTGTGCCCAATCTTTCCATTTAATCAAGTACTGGTCTTCAGTATTTTCTAGATCGTCTGGATCGGTACCATCATTTGGATCACCATGCTCTTCCACGTAGTAGCAGGTAGTTATATTGCCAGTTGCTGAAATACATGAAGATGTTCAAAATTGTAATCGGTAGCAAAAAAATAATAAGTAGCTAAAACATACATTTAATTAAACTTAAAAAATATATACATACGAAGTAAACGATTACAAAATCTAGCATCTAGTAAATGTAGGTGAATTATTAGATCCGATTTTAATTTATACCTAAACAGTTTTGTCAACAAATCAGATATATTTTAGATGCAGTTGGGCGTTTTATTTTTACTTTGAATTAAATAGTATTTTTTAAAGCGGGAATAGACAGACAGATTTGCAACAAAACCGCGTATCACTATCTACGCTCAGAGTGAAGTTACGTGTTTTCGTTGATAGTCTGGACGGACTTTTAGAATTGGTCCTAAATCAACTACACAAAAGATAGGTATTTAATTAAATAAAACAAAAAATATCTAAATGCTATATTAATAAACATAAGCATTAAAGAAGCACATTTGAAAATCAATCGTCTAGAATATTTTAAAACAAAGTAATATCCAACTCTGTAGACAAAAGGAAAAGTGTGTATCAGAAAGTTGCAGCTTTTCAAACTAGAATTGAACTATTCATGGTAAATTCCGAGAATTACATCCGGGAAATCATTTATAAGCTTAACCCTAAAAATCTAAATATACATTCAAGAAATATATACCGTAAACATAAAGTAAGACTTCAGTAAGCCCGAATAGCATTCTTTATTAAAAGATCTCAGGAGAACTATCCTGGCTTACAGCCATCTGCTCCTGGCACCACCAAAACAGGTTTTTAACACACTAAAAAGACGTGTACAATCAATGCTAAAATTGCGCATCATTATTTCTGACAAGCCATGAATTTAGAAAGGAAAAGGGTCATGGCAGCAATATAACAATGGTTCAACTAATGACTAAATGTAAAATAAAAAGATTTACCTGCTTTCTTTCCGCGCCGCGTTGCTAACACCCTTTCAATTGTCTCACATTTTTCCTCTATCACAGATTCACTCGGATCTACATCTAATAAATCTTCAGAATCAGTCTTCTCATCGCTGTCTTCCTTATAGCTAACAGCTGCGGCGGTTCTCCTAGACACAATCCGTCGTTTTTCATCATCAGAGTCTCCATAAGTAGATTCGTCCGAACTGTATCGATTTCGCTTTCTAACTGGCTTTTTTTTCTGAACAGTGGCTCGCGCCCTTGCTCCTACCCTTTTACTGGGAGGCGGTCTCTCTCTCTCTTCTTCTTCTGATTCTGAAGAAGAGCTAGCGTCATTATATTTCCATTCGTCATGCTTGCTTTTTAGTTTGCTTTTATCTTCTAGCCTATCAGGTTCTCGCCTAGACCTTCCAGACCGTCGAACTTCCCGCTCGTCATCCTATAATTTGCATCTATAAATACTTGACAAACAATACTTAATTCACTATTTATTAATGTTTTATTTCTGCTCTCAAGATTTAACTGGTTGATAGGAAGAGATAACCAGTGGCGTCGCTAAGTTGGACGGCACTTGGGCCACTTACCTACCTTATTACCCCCTCTTCCGAATTCGCCAAATGAAAACCCCTTTTTGATTTTAAATATGTTGAGAAGCAAAGAATGAAAGAATGCTTATATAATTTTTTATTTGTTTTACATATCTGTATTTCGAAAAAGACTTAACTGATTGCATTGCGTATTTTGTGAAGTTTTCTCAGCTTCTTCATTAATATCCTACTATATTCGTCCATGCACACTATACCGGTGACCCAGACAACTTTGAAACGACCTTATATCTGCGTTATTCGTAGGGACAAAAAAAAACCTTAAATATGAAACTTCACGGTCCCACCACCTCACTCCACTTCTAATGAAGGAGAACACCTTGCCCTAGTCGAGATGTTGTAATTCTTCTTTGGAGAGGGACTCGACGGTGAAAGTATTCCAGAGTAGTACTGCACACCTTTCACACATGCCAACAATATGATAGGGATCCTACTCCTCTGCCCTACAGTTAGGAGAACAAGGGTTGTCCGCTAACCCCAGCTAGTATATGTGCCTGTTTAGTTCACAGTGTCCTGTCAAAATGCCAATTAGGTCCCCAAACACCTGTCGACTCCTTGACATCAAGCAAGTTGCCTTAGATCCGCATGGATTGGTCAGCATTTCTTTTGTCTGTCTACGGTAGTTCGTCCTTGACCAATTCTCCTTTGTCTTTTCTATGCCCATCTAATCAGGGCCTGCGAGCAGTATTGTTTAGTTATACCCAGAAAGAGTTCTGAGCCCGAGAATTGAAGCGTCGATCCGCTTCTAGCGAACTCATCACTTTCTCGTTGCCTTCGACTCTGCATTTCTGGACTAGAACTGAACTCATCCTGGGCTTACCGATGGCCTTAAGGGCCGCCTTACTGTCTGAGTGACTGCAGATTTCATTCTCCGCTCCTAAAATTATTAGTTTTTAATTGCATTATATCCCAACCACTTTCGATCTAGTAGTAGCAGAAGTAAAAGGATTGTGATTTTCAAACATCGGAAAAAATTTAATGTCATGTCATGAACTTAAAACTGTTCCATTAGAAAGGCCATAAAAACTAAGATAAGAATGTGCAATTTGTTTTTCCCTGGGTCAAACTGTTTATGTTTTACAGCCTCTCACGGTAATGGTTTATTTTCAAAGCGAACATCTCGAAAATAATAACTAAAATTAGGTTTAGGATGTTTATCAAGTTGGTCTAGAACTTTGAGTAGAATTAAAGAAATGTAATAAAATACGGGGTGCTGCATTTTTAAATAAAATTGGTGCCATTTTTTTAATAAACATTATCATTAATAATTAAAAAAAAAACAATTCTTATATAGTCTAGGATACCTAGAGGTTTACATGTAAGTAATATTATATTTCACCAAATCATTTATATATTTATAAGTTCAATACTACTATATTATACCATACAAATATAATATCTGCATGTGCATATGTGATGTAAATGTCTTGAGCTACACAGGAGGATGCATTACCTATTCCTTCCATTTGTGTTTCAAATCATTTGCTCCACATTATTTGAACATAAATGTATTATTAATTGAACTACTCTCTCAAGGCATATTAAAGATATATACAGTCGTCAGCTGTTTTTTTTTATTAATTTATATTTGATTATATACATTTTTTTTTCTCTGAAACTTGGCCTTACGATCTTAGTGTTTTAACCATAAATGTTACAATCTTTAATATTTTCAGAATATATCTAGCTTTCATGATGTCATATTTCATGTCTATAGTTTATTTCCTGTTATATGATTTATCCGTCTTTGATGGACTAAATATGTGCATGAAAATGTATGTAACACCGATATATGATTTGAGCAGTGAAGGCAAGTTGAAAGAGGGTAATATATTTATGACCTAAAGCTAGTCGTTTTCAGACTACATTGTCTCTTCTGGATAAGTCTGGAAAATAAACAGCTCCTTAAATGTGGGTTTAATTTGATTGTTTGTTGTTACCTTCATATATATCCCAATAATTTGGTTGGAGACTGTTGAAAATATTCACTAAATAATTTTTGAATTCAAATTTAGTATACAAAGTAGGGTTTTCTGTTCCAACTCTGATAGCTGCTTTAGCGAGAGAGTCCACTTTTTCGTTTGACTAGGAATCCAAAGGAAGTATAGTAATTCCAAGATACGAGTTATTGGAGGGTGGGTAGGTCGGCGGGATTCAATTGCTTTAAGACCGCTCAAAGAGTCAGAGGCTAGAATGTAATTTCCTGGAGAACAAGACTTTATTACGTCTTCTCTTATGGCGAATAGTTCAGCCGAAAAAATAGAAGATAACGGGTTAAATTTGAACTTAAAAAGGAGTTATTTATAATAAAATAACAACCTACCCCTTCTGGAGTTTTTGAGCCATCTGTATAGATGATAGTTTTTTGAGTTGCGATTGTGGATATAATTAAAGCTACATAAAATTTTAGAATAAAGAAAGATTTATTTAGGTTGAGTAGATCGTATTTAATACTGATGGGAGCAAAAGTCCATGGGGGGGAATTAGAAGGCGAGACAGGTTCAAAAAAATGGAAAGGAGATGTTTTGGGAGGAAATGAATTCTGCTAATCTATCCTTTTGTTTTTTGGATTTATTTGAAATTAATGCCTAAGAAATTTGTCATAATCAATAAGAGACGGTCTAGTTTTTTAAGGAAGCTGAATATTTTAAGAGAGAGCACATTCGACGATTTTCCAGGGGATGCGTATTTGTAATAGCTTGCAGACTAGGAATTTGAGGACAAAAAGCTACTACTCAAAGCCTGAGAGCTTTATTTTAATGGGATCTAGAATTTTTATATATAAAGATTTGGCTGAGCTCTAAATGAAATCACCTTAATCTAGCTTAAGAAGGATAATGGAGTTATAAATTTTTAGTAAAGTGGTAGTATCTGAGCCCCAAGTTATATTAGATAGGATTTTAAGTAAATTTAAATCTTTCTGAGTGTTAGTTTTGAGAAAAGATAAATGATGAATCCAGTTTAGATTTGTATTTTTTGAATATCCAATATATTAGTTTTTGGGCAATCTCTCTGCAAAAGTGAATGGTTTTTGATTTGAAACGAGAGAAGTTGAAACCTGTTTCCACAGACCAATTATATAGTTGTTTCAGACATAGTTGGAGTTGTCTTTCGCTTGTGCTAGTGTAAGCGGACGAATGGTAAACTAGTCATGTCATCTGCGAATAGTCTGTATGCTATCTAAGAAGGGATACATTTATTTATTGAATTCATTACTAAGAGAAAGAGGGTGGGGCTCAAAATTGATCCTTGACGGATGCGAGTTAATATTTCGTATTCGTACGAAAAATGAGCGGCTTGTGTGAAAATTTGGTATGAAAAAATGGAGGAGAATGTTATGTCTCCAAGTTATATCGTAAAAATGAAAAATATCTATGGGGCAGGCTAAGAGATGTTTTTTATGAAAAGCTGATTGGATATCTATTTTTGAACCTACTAAATGACCTACGGTTGATCTATTACGACGGAAATATGGTAGTGACTTGGGATTAGCAGACCTTTTGACTCAAGAAACCATTTATTATCATTTCAAAGATTTTCCATAAATGATTTGTCATGGAGATTGGTCTGTAACTTTCCATTTGGTTCCTATGTTTGCCGTGTTTGTGGATGGGGATTAGAATGTCGTTTCACCAAGCATCAGGAAAGTTATTTTTTGCAAAAGATAATTATAAAAGTTTATTATATTTAATAGAATATGTTCGGGAAGGTCTGCTAACATGGGATTTAGTATGCCATCGGGGCCAGTTGCATATTTTTGCAATGAGTTCAGAGAATTTATAAGTTCTTTTAGGCTAAAAGGAATATTATAAGAAACATTTTCAGATATACTGAAGTTTATTTGAATTTTTTCCTTGTTCTTTTTTGGTTTATCGTCATAAAAAAGGATGCAAAAGATTCACAAATAATTTTTTTGTCTGTAATCTAGTTATCATTAATTAGGAGGCCTGGAATGAATAGGAAAGATTTCATTTTACGAATGTTTTTCCGTATGTGATTTCTATGCGTAGAAAAGTTAATTGAAAAGGTAAATGCTTACCAAGATTGGATTTTTGCTAAGTTTATTATTCCTTCTGAAGCTGCTGAAGTTTTTTAAAGGTTATAAAGTTTTCGTGTGAAGCGTGTCTTTTAAATTGGTTTAGAGAATTTTTTCTAGCTTTTATTGCTGATTTACAATCAGTTGTCCACCAAGGACAATGATTTTGGGATAGCAACTAAGGCTGCTGTCAAAATTTCATGCTCAATATCTGATAAGTATTAGTTAAACTTACTTCTTACTTCTAACAACTCTTTTCAAAATTCTTAAGAACCTGATTGACTCTCCTAATATTTTGTCTAGATTAAATTTTCCCACGAATTAGCTGTCGCCACAATACTTTTTACCTATCTACTCCGAGAACAAATATCCTAAAGTACTCCCTACTTTTTCTTATGTGCGAAACCTGTAACCAGCAAATCAACATCGACTTCTTTAACACCTCGTTGTCAGTACTTTATAAAATTTTACCGGACTAAATAGCAACATCTCGTCATGAACTTATTTATTTTTTTCTAGAAATTATTTATAGTTAAATACCTGTGCCTATTTTAACAAATAAATACATATTGTGTTAAATGCTAAACCCATCTTAAACGAAATAAATAACAGTCTAATTTATTTGATAAATCTCCAACAGAAATTCTGCATAGTCAGACTGTATAACGTTAAAAATTAAAACACTAAACTTGACCAATTCGTCCCGGGGATTCTTCGCCGTAATAGCCGAGCACGGTATCCCATCGACTGTCTTTTACAACTATGAGGCGCCAGTGTGGCCGAACCGTGGTCCGGGAGTCAATTCGTGAGTTAGGAACCTTGTCAAACGACGTTAGGAGTGTATTTCGCTTCTTCGTTTCGCAGCTCAATTGAGCCGACTCACTGAGCTCACCCAGTAAAGTGAGCCAGAGTCAGTGACGCGCATCACGAAAATGAGTTACATGTCCCATCTCTAGTTTAAAATACTTGCAATCTAGAAGATAGTTGCAAATATCTGGACCTACATAATATCGATCGATTCAAAACTTGTATATTTATTCTGACGTTTATTGATCAAATGTATCCATCAAGATCTACCTTAAAAGGAGCTATTGTCTTTAAAAACGACTAAAATCTGCGTTTTTTGGTTAAACTCGATTTTACCTAATTTCGGTACCTCCGACAAATAACATGTTATTACATATCTTTTAGCAAAAATATCGAGTTTTTGGTCTGGCTAATATGTTTTGTCCCAGGAAGTACCATTACGTCGTAACAAAGGCTTGAATTTGGACAAACAAATGTCATGCACACTGTATTTCAAAAACTTCTCAAATTCATCCTTAACTGAACGGACTGAAGTTTATGCCAGTCTCCAGAAGAAACATAGACCTTTTAATAATTAAATATATATTGTTGTCGTGTTAATATAATATACATATTATATTTAGATTTAGATTATCTTAGTTCAAAGAGTATTATTGCTTATTTTTTTCTACTATTGTCTGTAAAATGTAATAATTGTATACTTCGTGCCTTGTAAATGTTTTTTTTTCAAACCTGTAGGGCAGGTAAAATAAATAAATAAAATATTAATGTCAGACAAATCAGAGGTTGGAGATTTGATTATGGACTTGTACATTAACCAGTCGGCCTTTTTTTGTTCCATTTTGAGATATCGGTCTTAGAAAATAGGAAAGGGTTTAATGGTCCCAAAATTATAGGAAAGTGGTCTCTTCCGTGAGCGGCTTCTAAAACATCCCATTGAAAGTCTACGATATTTGGGGGCTAGCTAATGAAAAGTCAATATGAGAAAGAGAACCTGAGGATGAACTAATAAAAGTAGGAGAATTTTGGTTTAAAATTATTAGATTATTATTCATTAGGTTTTCTAATATTTTTCCGCTTGTTTTAGAGTAAGGTTATGTGCATTCATATCACCTAGAATTAAAAATGGGGAAGGCAATTTCAACCTGTAGGGCAGCTAAAAATAAATAAATAAAACATTAATGTTAGACAAATCAGAGGTTGCAGATTTAATTATGGACTTGTACATTAACCAGTCGGCCTTTTTTATGTTCCATTTTGAGATATCGGTCTCAGAAAATAGGAAAGGGTTTGATGGTCCCAAAATTATAGGAAAGTGGTCTCTTCCGTGAGTGTCTTCTAAAATATCCCATTGAAAGGCTACGATATTTGGGGGCTAGCTAATGAAAAACCAATATGAGAAAGAGAACCTGATGATGAACTAATAAAAGTAGGAGAATTTTGGTTTAAAATTATTAGATTATTATTCATTAGGTTTTCTAATATTTCTCCGCTTGTTTTAGAGTAAGGTTATGTGCATTCATATCACCAAGAATTAAAAATGGGGAAGGCAATTTGGATATGAGATTTGATCATTCCTGTTCGGGGTATGAAGAGGATGGAACGAGGTAGATACAACAAATGGTGGTAAGACGTTTGATAAAATTGATATAATACACAATTCGATGTTTTCATTTATATCTATAGTTTTATATTCAAGTGTTTCATGAATGTATATAGCTACTCCTCCGAAAGCGCTTCCTGTTTCGTTTCTTTTTAGACAATGGACGTTATAATGATTTATATGAATAAAAATGTTTTCTTTAAAGTTAGTTTCTTGGATGCACATAATTGAAGGTTTATAAATTGATATAAGAATTTTAAAATCCTCCATCCTGGAAGACAGACCGTTTGCGTTCCATTGTATTATTGGTTTGAATTGGAAAAATTTATATGACTGAGTCTGTTATCTTATTCGAGAATCATCTACTATCATTTTGTTAAGTGATTCGTTTGATGATTTGGAAGATTTTTGGATGAGTGTAACTTCCTCTAAGAGGAGGATGATGAGATTTTTTGTCATGATTTGGTTGACAGATGAGTTACTACATGAATTTCTCGAGAGTTTGCTTAGGCATAAGCCAGAAGAGGGTGAAAAAAATGGGATTCAACAAATACTTTCGGTCTTATTGACCCGCTTTGAATTAGAGGAAATAATTGTCGAAGTAGCTGGCTGACGGTCGAGTAGGGCCCGCTTCATCACCCCCTGGCACGACCGGAACTGGGTTTCCGATGCCCTGTTCAGTGTTTAAAATTTTTATGAGCTGAATTCATATTATTTCTTATTTTGGTTTGTTTGGGTACCTTCCATCGACAGTTTACTTTTACTGCAGCTGAGAGTTCTGTCTACCCTTTTAGTTTGTCCAGGTTCTTTCCCTAGGCGGATTGCTGTCGCTTCAGCTATTAGTTCCGTTCACCCACAGTCGAGACCGAGACCAAGCATTAAATAAAATTTAATGCCCCCGTGCGGGGGTTTTTTATTTTCGTATTTAAAGTATTTTATCTCTGCGAATAACGGAAATACAGTTCAAATAAATCTGGATCACCCTGTACAGTAAGGTTAAACTGAAGATATTTTAAATAACAGTACTTAAAACAATCTAATAAAAATATGTTTTGTGAACGGGAATAATTTTTGATTTTTTCTAAACAATGATTTCTGATAAAAGATTAAAAAAACAACAAATTAAAATTAAATTTTAAAGTTGTGTGCGTGCCAGCCAAGGCATCAGCTTAACACTCACAATATTTGTAAAAAAACCTTTATTTTTCATCGCCATGAATACCCATAGAAAAAACAAATAGAAAAAATCAAAATCAATGAAAAAATGAGAATTTTAACATATTTTCATGTTTTGCGTAATCGTTTTTACTACTACGTGTAATATGTAAAATGTTACGGTACTGGAGATAACGCCTTGTGTAAAAAATACCGATATTTATTACTTTTAGTTATTAACTGTCACGAAAAAATTAAAGAGTAAATACTGAAGGGTAGCAACACCACAGCCTACTACAGCTAAATTACTCTCTTATGGGAACTTTGATTTAAAAAAGTCAAATTAAATTCATATGTACTTGCCGGACATTAGAGTGGTGAAGCATCGAACAGGCAACCAATGGGTTTAGCGGAAGGAACTATATTAGAGATTTTGAAATCCAGTGTGTTCCCGGATTAATCCACTCCACAAATTAAAATAAAACTTTTTTGTACTATAAACACCTTATGTGCTAAAGTGCACCCTTTCCAAGTTACATCTCTTTGAAGGTTTTGAAAAAAAACTAATTTTATTAATTACCCGATAACGATCAGTCAGAATTAAACCAAATTTTTTAGGCTGATGTTTTTAAATATGTTGTATTTAACAGTGAAACAGGAAAAAATCGAAAAAGATAAGGGGTAGTTTAACAGGGTGTAGCTGGTTTCTAAGTAGTTGCCAAAGGGAAAACGAATTGGGACATAAGGCTAGAATAAGAAAGTACTGCTAATATTACGTTATTTTTGTCTTTTTCGTTTTCGTAGAAGAATGTCGTTTTTGAAAAAATACACTTGAATCGTTTAGTCCTCGAGTTTTGTACTGGCATCAAAATTAGGCTAATTAAATATATTTTTTATTTACGCAAATTAAAAATTTTATGTAAAAATATGAAAAGATAATATAAAAAAACGAGGTTAAAAAGTACTGGTACAAGAAAAAAATCAATATATGTTGCTCCTAGATTATTAGGAAACTATGAGTATTAATCTAAATGAGTGGTATCTACGATGAAGGTTTTCAAAATGCTTTGTAACATTCTGCTTTTGAAAGTTTTTCTATTTTTTTTTATATATATTTTTTTATAATATATTATATTGGCATCAATATTTAAGCTAAACTTGTAGAAAATAAAGAGAAAGAGCGATAAATACTATTTAATATTTCGTCATTGCACCGTTGCTGTCGATGACAGTTTGTACATGACGTGGCATGCTTAACACTAAATTTCCTTTTAGCTTCTGAAGTTCTTTCATTTCATCCTCAAATGTCTTCAGTCGGACTTGTTCTTGGTTTCTCGGTCTAAAATCAAGCATACATACATTTTTCACTTGACAAGGTGGACTTTCTAACACGAGATGGGTTCGGAAATTTGCAAATATCTCCTCAAATGTTTTGAGAGACAGCAAAAGTGGATACAAGTTGAAAAGTAGAATAAATCTCACAGATTAAGCTCTCATTTTGTAAAGTTCTAGAAAGTATTTGATGCTTAATTTTGCATACCATATGAACTTAATTATAATAATACATAAATAACACTGGCCGACAAGATTTTTCTAATACAGGCCAGATCATTGTTTTCACAATGGAAATACCCTCCCAATAATAAAAAAAATATTCGGAAAGCCCTAATACGTACCATTTTTTAATAGCCTAATTAGAACCTTTTATATTGACAGGTAAACAATTTTATTGTATGGCCGCTAAAATGGATCCATTTTACAACGTAAAAATTACCCAGACTGGGTTGTTTACAACATTAGACATAAAATAAACGTTAAAGTGGTTCTCTGTGTATCGATAAGCAAGTGTATGTGAAGACGAGAATGTCGAGTCAAACGCGCCGAAGTTGCAAAATTTCTCCTGACAAATTTTGTTATATTTGTGGAGAATTTCTGGTGAAATCGCAAGCCAGACCATTTTCCGAAAATGTAAAAAAAGCCTACTTTAAATATTTTGGTGTGTTAATTGGGATCAAGATAAGCGGTGGGCTCCCCATGTGTGTTGTGTTAGTTGTAGTGTATCATTGGTTCAGTGGATAAAGGGAAAGAGAAAAGGTATGCCTTTTGCAGATCCAATGGTATGGCGAGAACTCAAAAATCATTCTGACGATTGTTATTTTTGCCTGACAAAGACTGAAGGTTATTCCAAAAAGGTAAAGCACAATATAGAATATCCAAATTTGCAATCTGCCATACGACCTGTTCCTCATAATGAAAATTTGCCAGTGCCGATTCCGGCTTTAAATTGGCAAGCTATGGATTTGGGGGATAATGGAGATAACGCATCATCAGGCAACCACTTTTACCACAGGTCCCAGTTCCGGCGAGCCACATTTGACTGTTCAAAGTGGATTAAATGATTTAGTACGTGATTTGGGGTTATCCAAGCAACAATCAGAGCTTCTGGGTTCCCGTCTTAAGGAATGGAACCTATTGGCCAAAGAAACAAAAATTACGAATTTCAGAAAAATAAATGCTGTTTTCTGAATTCTACAGTATGGAAAATTCGTTGTGCGCGTGTACTGATATAGACAGTTTAATGCAAGAACTTGATATTGAACATTCTCCCCGTGAGTGGCGCTTATTCATAGACTCATCTAAATATAGCTTAAAAGCTGTGTTATTTAATAATGGAAATTTAAAACCCTCTATACCAGTTGTCCATTCAGTTGCAATGAAAGAAAATTATGAAAATATACGCACGATTTTAGATAAAATAAACTGCAATAGGTATAAATGGCAGATATGTGGTGACTTGAAAGTTATAGCGATTTTAGTGAGACTTCAGGGGGGATTTACAAAATAGTGCTGTTTTCTTTGTTTATAGGACAATCGCGCAGCATTATGTAACAAAAATTTGGCCAGAAAGAAGCGAATTTCAACCCGGATCTCAAAATGTTAAATTTATACCTCTTGTTGATCCCAAAAATGTCCTTTTGCCTCCTCTTCACATTAAACTTGGGCTGATGAAAAACTTTGTGAAGGCTTTGAATAAAGATGGTGATGGATTTAAATACCTAAGTCAAGTCTTTCCCCAGTTAAATGATGCCAAACTAAAAGAAGGCATTTTTATTGGGCCACAAATCAGAAAATTACTGGACGATGTCAATTTTACGGAAAAGCTTACCAGGCAGAAACTCAGAGCATGGAATTCATTTGTTAATGTAGTAAGAGGATTTTTAGGCAACAATATGGATGAAAATTATGAACAATTAGTTAATGAACTCTTAGATGCCTATAAAGCGCTTGGTGCCAGAATGTCATTAAAAACTCAATTCCTCCATTCCCATCTGTGATTTTTTCCTAAAAATTTGGGAGCTGTTAGTGACGAGCAGGGTGAAAGGTTTCACCAAGATATCAGAACAATGGAAATTCGATACCAGGCGATAAAGCAACTCGGTTCATTTCCGATTGTAGTTTTAATTATTTATGCAATAATTGCTTAGTATATGAAATAAAGTGTCGCTAATTTTGGCACTTTCTAAAATTATTGTGGGCTTTTACGATTATTCTGAGTCATTATCAGACACCATTAAGGATATCATGTTTTACACACGGGGAGGAATAGTATTAAATAGAGATTTTATTTATACTGGACGGGTAAGAAATAAAATATTTTGATCAAAGGTCACAAAGCTTCTGCGTTATAGAGGGAAAGTATCGACAACAGTTTATAATTCATTAATAATTCTGTATTGAGAGATGTTAAATATTTTCCTCGTGGAAATTTATACGATTTAAAATATAAATATGGGATTTGACGACTGTACCAAAAAAATGTTCAGCTGTCAAAAGTTTCTTCTATTGAAACTTTCAAATGGTTTAAATTTAAGGTTCTAGTGAAATTTTTAAGGGCTTTAAAATATCGAAGAATAGAAAGGATTATTGATGACTTTTTTGAAAATTCAAATTTGACAGCCATCAATATTGATTCTAGTATAACTTTTAAACAAATGAAAATATCGATTTGGGGTTTTCGTTGCTAGATACTATGATCTCCGATAATTTAAATGAAAAAAATCTAATTTAATAGCTGTACAAAATAATTTTAATTATGAATGTTTAGGATATCGATTTGGGATTTTATGTGATAAAATCTTTGATGTTTTCGATTAAAAAAAAACTTTTGACAGATGATGAGCACGGGATAACATATCTGTAATATTTTATAAATTTAAAAGTGACAACTGTGAAAATTGAAACTTTGGAATGGATCAATGGCAACATATTATGGTTCTGGGGCCTTAAATAAACTGATTATAATTTAGATTCTATCGGCAATTGTTTCCATCCTGCTCGATTGGGGGCGGGACATCTATATCACTTGTTGTCTTTAATTCATGATTAATTTCAACTATATATATAGATATATGATTTCACTACTCACCCAAAATTACTGACAAGGTTTAACTCCCAAGTACGTTTTATAAACAAGCCGCTTCCACAGGACCATAACTGGCTTTATTGACTAATATGCTAAAAAATCAAATCATTTTTTGTAAGACCCAAGAAAGAAAGATTGTCCTTTTGATTATTTCAGAGACAATAAAATTCTAGAGGTCATGCGGACAAGCGTTTTGACTATACAAAGTTTATTATTGTATAAGATCAATACATTACACGTGTATAGGATTCGAGTATAATCGCCTGCACTACACCCGCAAAAGCGTACTATTTTATTTTCTCACATTTAGACAATAATTACCTAAAAATCTGGTAGCTTTCATCAACTCTGTCACGTTTCTATTAGCGTGATAATCACCGTATAGAGCGAAACTAACCGCCCTTGAGTAATTATTCGAACGGCCTAGTAAATTAGGAATACTTACCTCAGAATTTATCTCTTTGGAAGAGTCAGACGATTTGTGCTGCTGTTCCGAGGGCCCAGGACTGCTCAGATTGGACCGAGATGCCGGTTGGCTATCTTCGTCGTTGGTTTTTGAAGTGTCATTATCTGAGGCATTGTCATTTTCACCTCCACTTTCAGAACCTGATCCTGAACTTGATGAGCCAGATCCACTAAAATTGACCGCTTACTTAGAATGTGCATGGTTTTCATTAACATTTTGAAACCCTACCGACAACTTTAAATATAGGAAAAACTGTAAGTAGAAAAGCTGTAGGATTTTTCTTTTATTACCTTTTAAGAATATTAAGAACTTAAGAAAGTTTACTAAAACGTAGAACTATAGGCCACAACTTAAAATGTTTTAAATAGAACATCCTACGTATTAATGTTTCTTTAAATGGTTCTTTTCGAGCCAAGTATAAATGTACTAGGTTGGATACGTTTATCTCTAAGGGAACCGAGGATATTGAATAAAAGGACATTTTAAAATTATATTTCATATTCGTAAAAGTCAATACAAGCAATATCCTACAATTTTTTTATTTAAAGCTTTTATGCATCTCCTGTAGGTACCAAAATATAAACGAAAACCATAAAATGTGATAAAACGTTGATGGGTTGTTAGTTGGAAATACCTGATAGAGACCGAGTTTGTGCCTACTAGAGGAGAAATACCTGGTAGAGACCGAGTGTGTTGCTACTCGGGAGGGTAGAGGAGGCAATTCCCCCCTCTCCCCCCCGGCCGCAAAGATGCCAAAAACTCACCTATGCTTATACATTTATTATGATTAAAACTGTGTATAGAGGCATTCAATTAGGCACAACAAAATATAAAGACTTTTGTAGCGACGTCACTGGTTTGTGCAATTACATGATACCTGAAGATGCCTCGTGTAGTACAAAGATAAAAGTCGCAAAGGAATTTAGATCTGCTTAAACCTGCAGTTTTATGTTTAAACTGCAACTAATACAACAGTTTTATGTTTAAACTGCAACTAATACAAGTTCTTCTAGGGCCTGTCATAACTGAATTTGGTACATTCATATCTGGCAATCGAATCTAAGCAAATTTTATGTACACTACTGGCATATTGGTGGCGGCGAACACGTCTGGAACGGAGAAAAGAAAATTGTTTGTGATAGGAAAATCTGCCAAATCTAGATATTTCAAAAACAAAAGTCTATCGGTAAAAAACAGAGTAAATAATACAGCTTGGATGACATCAAACAGTTTCAAAGCTAAGTTACGTGAATGGGATGAAGAACTGAAATCGAAAAACAGGAATTTTTACTTCCAGTTGACAATTGCCTAGCACATCCCAATGTTGGAATAGAACAAATAAAATTGATTTGAATGCCCTCAAATACAAATTCAAAGCTCCAGCGAATGGATCAAATAGTAATACATTCTTTAAAATATCATTACAGGAAAATTCTTATAAAAATGCATTTGATGAAAATTAAAGTTTTTTTCGTAATTTCATCGATCTCTTAGACGCCACCAAATGTTGCCAATTGCTTTAAGTATGGTGGATTTTTAAGAAAGGAAACTGAATATAACTTAGGTGACGATCTTCTACTTAACTAATGGTTGGGAAAAAAACAACTAGAGCCTGACTCGAACCACGAGTATTAATCCGACGAAAATGTGCAAAATTTAGTGGAAGAACAAGTTAACGTGGTAGACTCCGTAACTTCAAATATTGCTTTAAGAGATACCGAGAACGAAGAAGTGCTTGGTGAAACCGATTCTGCTAAAAACAAGGCTGTTTAGCTTCCAATCATTCCTGGAGTGGCAAAAAACTGTCGGAGACATATATCACGCCAGTTCCTAATGATATTTGGGCATCTTTTTGTGAACTTGAAAACTATATTGACAACGCTTATTTTTCTAGCGGCAACGTACAAGCAAAAGTTACAGATTTTATAAAATAGATTTAGGCAGTGTTTTTCTTAGTTGCACTTGGTTAATTGTAAGATATGCACATACGTATTCATATGGATCTAAATACTTTTGTTTTGTTTTTTAAGTTTAAGAAATATAATGTTTTTAGTTTTTATACCTTCTGTTCCGATAAAATAATTGAACAAAAAATATATGTATATTATTTACTGGATACAACGAACTTCGGATATAACGAACCATCTTTAGTGCATTTTTCAAGTTCGCTATATTCGGACATCACTGTATAAAATTACCTCTACCGTTTATTGAAGCTTTTTTCCTCCAATCAACGCTTTTATATTCTAAACTGTGGTCTTAAAGTCTGGGACAACTGTAAAGGTACCCAAAACGTCTGGAAAACTAGATATGTTCTCACACCAAATAAGAATCGTCTAAAGATATGTTTCAGTAACGTTTCTCTGGTACCTTTATATTGGACTTAGAACTGAAGACCACAGCTTAGAATTTAAAGGTAATTTTATATAATTTTCTTATTGTGTGCGTAATAAGTAATACCGATAATAATTTTCTTCTCCGCCACTATAACTTCATAATTATTTAATGACAGCTTAATGTCTTTTGGATTACAACCGCATAAAACTGTGGATATCGATCAAACATTTTTATTGGGCGCGATTTCGTTCTATCATACTGGATTCCTACCAATATTTTACC
The DNA here is from genome assembly GCA_030620095.1 of Kuschelorhynchus macadamiae. Taxonomy (NCBI): domain Eukaryota; kingdom Metazoa; phylum Arthropoda; class Insecta; order Coleoptera; family Curculionidae; genus Kuschelorhynchus; species Kuschelorhynchus macadamiae. Next base: position 356,916 of record JAUTXW010001778.1, read on the forward strand.
AGTTTCTTTCTACCTATGTCACACTTGACTTTTGGGCATAATTTAAAATAAATTCAATAAGTAGTTTTAACATTGGCACATACCGCCATTTTGTTACTTCAATAAGTAGTTTTAACATTGACACATACCGCCATTTTGTTACGTCATGTTGTATTCGTACAAGTTTATCCCATTTCACACCTAATTTTTCCGCAAAATCAATTGAACAAGATTTTTTTGGTTGATTTTTTAAAAAAAATTATTTGGCCGCCATTTTGTTCGGCCATCTCGAATTAGTACCACAATTTTACTAGTTGATCCCTAGACCAGAATTAGTTATGACACACAATTTGAAATTAATCCATTAAGCAGTTTTTTCAGGCTGAATTTTAAAATTTTTATTAAGCCACTAATAAAAATAATGCTGCCCTTTTGACTTTACACAATTATTGTAAAAACAATGACCGTTCATATTATCGTTATTGTTAATTGCCGAAATAAAAGAGCCCACCTGTCGTTTGCAGAAGATATTTTAATCGCAAACACAACACAATGCCTATAAATATAAATCCGATCTTATTATTTAAGAAAAACATTGTGGGGTTACCCCACAAGATATAAGAACTAATGTTAATAGCAATAATCAAAATTAGCTCAATACCTATAAAGATACCCGAGGAATGAGACAGAAAAATATAAGGTTTGCGGATGTTTCAGAGGAAAGTCTACCCCCGTCGTCAGGGCAAATTTCGACAGAATGTTATTAAATGTCAATTTAAGGTGTTTTGTTTATTGTTAAAATAAGCTAAAAAATTATATGTATCTACAGTACATCAGTTTAATTTACTGTATTTTGAGGTGACCTTTTTTTACTTCAGTATTTAGCAAATTATACCATGTGTTATTAATATTAACAAAACAAAATGCTACACAATTAACAATATTAAAGCACTTTCTTTAATTTTAGGTTTTTTTAGAACATGATTCTTCTGCTAGAATACTAGAAGCATTCCAATTAATTCTATGATTGTTGCCTACTGCGTGTTAATACTTACCTTAAATCGACGTAAACGTAAATTGCGTGGTTTCCTTTAAAGTTTAATTTACTGTATTTTTACATACAGGGTGGTGCATTTTTCCTGTAGATTATCTTCTATATATTTAAAACACTAAGCCAGATTTTTCAGCAAGATCGTGAGAGAGTTGTACTGCACCAATTTACGTGATTTTTTTTAAATGATTGTCTAGTTACCGAGACCTTTCAATACTACTTTTTATATTGTTTTATTGCATATTTTTTTCTATCAAAACAAATGTTTTTCTTAAATAACATTTCTGGACCATGTGGTGAATGCGCCCCATATTCTTATAATTCCACTGGAAGCACATGATTATGACAGCACGTTAAAAGACGAGTTCAATGATATACAGGGTGTTAATAAATATCACGTAGATACGAATGGGGTTAATTTTCTGGCTTATTTAAGGTTTCAAAGATGAAATTTTGTTTTCGATTTTTTTACATAAAATGTTTGCACCAAATTGGATAACCGGGGGTTTTCTGAGATGAAAATTTATAATTTGGTATTTATTTTACTTGAGCAAAAAAAGCATGACTATATTTACAGTCTAATACTAAAATTTCAAAACTGAAAAAGTTACTACGTTGCCATATTTCGCGTATGGTAAGATTTCAAATAGTAGGATAATACTAAACCATTATCTTAATAAAATTTATTGACTTGAATTTGTTTATGGTCTTAACTAGCAGCGTTTCAAAACATTTTAAACTTTTCGTACATTAATTCAGATGTTCTCCCGGATACTTCGCCTAACACTGGCTTCATAGAAAGCCATATTAAATATGTTTTTAGATTAAAAATTTATTACATGTTGCTTTCTACAGATAATAATCATATTACAATACAAAAACCTAAAATATTTAAATAAAGTAACAAAAGAATAAACTGAATATTTGCAAGTTTTGTACGTGTCTGAGCAGTACATGACCGTAATTTTCCATAACTTTTTTATCGTCCTCGCTATAGAAGCAATTTAACTAACTGAATTTCTTCAGTTCTGTTTTGTTGAAGATTCCGGCACCTATTTTTATACACTTAATCTTTTAAAGTTCATAAAAAACAATTCAAGGCGATAAGACCGGGGCTCTTCGCAGCCCAAAGAATTCTACAAACTTGTTTCATATAAATTAATTTATTTCCTCGCCATTTTGGCTTGAAGCACCATCCAGTCGAAAAATTAAAACATTATTCACTTCTCCATCACCAAGTTATAGTTTATGGATTATTTTTACGGAAAATTTAAAAATATAAGATGTATAAAAACAGATGCTAAAATATTAAGCAACTTAAGCAGCAAAATAAGTAGAGAAAGTAAGTTAATCAGAGCCGTTCTCTAGCAAAAGCAATAAAAAAACTTGTGAAGTTTACACTACGTGTATTGCTTAAAACGTTTACTTTTGTTACCCGATTTAAAAATTTCAACTTTTTTTTATATTATCCACACTTTCATGTCTCAACACTTACCTAAAAATCGACGACTAAAAACAAAAAAAACGATCTTCACTTTTTGTTGATTGTTTAGTATATACGTATTTCATTTTTTTAGCCTCCCCTCTTGACATCACCCTAGATCCGCCATTTACTGATTCTAGGTAACAACTATTTTGTTAAGGTGAGAAAACCAAAAGGGCGAATATATTATTACCTTTAATAACTACTAGTGCGTAAATATTTATATATTTTTTAATTACACCATTTGAAAGCTTTGTTATAAAAAAATAAGTTACATGCTGAAGATGATCTTCAATGTAGAGATTGTATTATATAACAAATTACATCGAAGGACCTTATGGATAAGAGAACAATTAATTACTTTAGAAAGACTTCCTGGATCCGGTCTCATGACCAACTTCCGTCAATCACCATTTCACCAGTTAACTTCTTCAGTGAACTGTATAACTGTAGGCTTGATTAGTTCTCGCCGGTGGACCTATTAACATTTAGGATGCATGCAAGCAATATCCAGTGCGAGCGAGATTGAGTGTAGAGGGCGACGCTCGACTCGTTTGTCAGAATTACTGTCGAACACTGGTTCTTGTTCATACCTTCTCCAGTAAAAAATGCATGAAATATTTGACCTTTGAAACGTCGAATATACAGGGTCTTGCAACTCAACTCCCGTCTTCTATTGTACCTAGACCATTTATTTTAGAAAAATTATTTAAATGCCACTGTATACTGTTGATTAGAGAGCACATTTTAAAAATATCTTGGATTATACAAGGTGTTCCAAAAATAGTGGCGCATGGAAGTTGCATTTTTTAAATGGAACCCCCTGCATTTTTTTATATTTTTGAACCCCCCTTTGCCTAGTCTATACATTTCTAGAATATTATCAATTTTTTTAGTTTAGAACCACCCACTTTTAAAATTTTGATATAAAATAGATTAAACATCTTAAAAACTAAGGTAAGCCAGTAGCTTACTGTAAAAGGTTTATAGTTATTGTCATATGAGTATTGTAACTTTAGTTGTTAGGTGTGTAAAATTTCATGTCAAACTTTGCAAAATTAAAAATTAACATCCCATATTTTTTAATATTATAAACAAGTATAGCATATCTAAAGTCGATTGAGACAACATAAAAAATAAAAATATCCGTCAACAGGCGGCGATTTCTTTGTGAAGCATAGGCGGCGTGATAGAAATTTAAACTTACTTTTGTAAACCGTTAAACTGAATAAAAATAAATTTATTTGATATACGTGTGTAGTAAAAATAAAAATAAAAAGTCTCAATTTACTTTAGATACACTTTACCTAAGAATTGCTTAAATTAATATTTTAATTAGAACATATGTTCGATATGGCTTCCATTCTCTTGAAGGCACAATCGAAGGCGAGTACGAAATGATCTTCCTACTCCTCTTAATACTTCGGGCGTAATAGTTTGAAATGCGGTTCTAATCCATCCTGCATATTTTCTGTTCGTTGTAAACAATTTCCTTAACGTAGCCCCGTAGAAAAAATCTAATTTTGTTAAATCAGGCAATCGGGGCGGCTACGCACTTGCTCCCCCCCCCCCTCTTCCAATCCACCGATTCGGAAAAATATTATTTAAATGATCCCTAACTGCTAATGAAAAATGTGCTGGAGCACTATCTTGTTACAGCCACATTGTATTTCTTAAATTTAGTGGTAAATTTTTGCACAAATTTAGCAAGTGTTTTCATTAAAAAAATTGGGACCAATAACCTGTTCACTAATAATTTCCCCCACACATAAAAACTCTAGGATTATGGTCGGCGTAGTAATGGTAGTTTATGATGATTTACATATCCATTCTTGTGAAATGTGGCCTCATCATAAAATAAAACTTTATCAAAAAAATCAAAACCTTTCCTAATTTTAGCTTGTGCCCAATTACAAAAGTCAACACGTTTCTCAAAATCTGCCGGAGACAGTTCTTAATGCAACTGAATATGACATGCATGAAACTTATTGTCCTTTAAAAGTCGCTGAAGAGTTCACTTACACCTACGAAATCGCCGACTGCTTTTTGACTAACACAACGATTCTCCATTACAGCTAGTAACACAGATAATTCATTTTCTTCCGTCCGAGCAGGCCTATCTCTAACTAATTTTGTGTAGTTTACATTTCCCGTTTGTACAAACCTCTATAATAAGTTTGCCATGATCCTTCTGTCTGGATGTGGTCGTTCTGGATAACGTCGCTCGTAAATCCTGCTTGCCAAGCGTTTCTATCTGATTCACAAAATCGAAAATCATATCAATCATTTCTCATTTGGTGTACTTCATGACGACAGAACGTTCAAATAAAACTTGTAAACAGTGACACAAACGATAAATAAAATACGAACAAGGTAAAAACTACTATAGGTATAAAAATCCGATATTACAATTTGTAAAACTTAAAAAATTAATAAATAAATGCTGATCTGACATGAGTTTAGATGTTTGACAGTTTATAGACAACTAGTTTTTCATGGCCGACTTAAATTCTAGTAATAATTTGAGCAACACTTGTCAATTACTATAAAATAAAATTATCACAATTCACACAAGCAATCGTAATTATCAAAAACTCTTGTCAGTAATTTAAATTTTAAGAAGTAAACATAATTACGAAAAGTGTTAGGATTCTAGATTTTCTCCCATGGCTAGAACTACGCTGACCTCTTTATTATTAACAAACGCGTAGGTGATTATTTATGAGTATTAATACTGAAAATCCGTTATAAATCGAAACCTCAAAAAAAAAAGTGAAAAGCATTTTCAAAACAGTGAAGTTACTCAATTTACCATACTGAAAAACAAAGTATAACATTAGTTTTTAACAATAATTCAAAAACCTTTAGGAATTTTGAGGTAAGTATAATAACAAGAAATGTTAATGTTAAAAGAAGTATCTATTAATTCCGCACCCAACAGCAAAAAAAAATAGGATATTCCATTTGAAAAAACGGAGAAAAATAATTCTTAATTTTGCAAAGTTTGACATGAAATTTTACACACCATGTATAAAGTTATAAATACTCATAGCGCAATAACTATAAACCTTTTACGGTGAGCTACTGGCCTACCTTAGTTTTTAAACAAAAGGATGCCTATTAATACTTAGTTCTTCTTGTTACAATAGACGCACGCAGCTATTGTTACTGCACGCAGCTACTGTTACTGTCCGCGCATTTCACTTTCTGGACCGAAAATTTTTGAAATTTTTGTTGTTTAAGTTTAGTTTCGAAGTGCTCCAGCTCGGTGACGGTATGTTGGGGAAATATGCTTTCTAAGGAGTCGATCGTCCAAGATAAATAGGCGCTTCTTTTGGTAAACAAAACGCGAATTTAGTGAGGCTTATATTAATGAGGCAGTGGCGTCGAAAATGAGCACTTTTCGAATCCCCGATGATGTCGGTATGGTTAATTTTTCGAGGAGGGGCATTTTTTTTCGGATTTCTCGTCCGTTGAAGGCATTTTGCGAAGTCGAAACCCTTATTATTTATAGGACTCCAAATCTCCCCGTAGGGATTGAAAAACCGCATCGCTAAAATTACACTTCGGTTTATACAGGGCGAGCCATTTAAAAATAAAATTGCAATTTTGTTCTCATATGTTTCCCTATGGTTTTACGTTTAGCCCTGAAGCATATGAACGGTTGATCCTAAGCGAGTCAAGTAAATAGACAAAGAAACATCTTTATTTCTTCTATAGACTGGTATAAAAATCAGCTCGATCATTGTTAGATGTGAATTTTGAGAAATTTTTGAATTGTAGCGTGCACGAATTCTGTTGGCCATTCTTTGGCCCTTCGTAAAGTCGTATCGCTACCTCCTTGGATAAAAACGATTAAATATATCAAAAATTCCGTCTTTATCAACAAAACATAGATTTACAATTTTTTTTATCCGAAGTCGCAAAATTGGGTAAAATTGATTTTCTAATAAAAATGCACAAAATTCCCATTTGATAGAAAACTGAGACTTTGAAGGTGGCCTGGCACTTTTGACGGACGTGTCAGAATAAACAGTTTGACGAGAACGCGAGGTTTTTAACTCGAAGTATTTAATGCCGAATTTTGCATACGAAATGAAGATAGATATATTACAAAATAATAAATACATGTATGGTTTGAAGATTTAAAGTTGTGTCTTAGAAGTAGTTTTATGCTTATTTTTTGCTTTATATGCGGTATTTAAAGTTGCTTACTTTAGGACATGTGATTTCGTGTTATAAATTAATATGAGGGGTTGTAAAGCATAGATATTTGGTCCCGAGTACTGGAATCTTAGAAGTAGTTTTATGCTTATTTTTTGCTTTATATGCGGTATTTAAAGTTGCTTACTTTAGGACATGTGATTTCGTGTTATAAATTAATATAGGGAGTTGTAAAGCACAGATATTTGGTCTCGAGTACTGGAATCTTAGAAGTAGTTTTATGCTTATTTTTTGCTTTATATGCGGTATTTAAAGTTGCTTACTTTAAGACGTGTTATAAATTAATACACGGGGTTATAAAGCAAAGATATTTGGTCCGGAGTACTGGAATTTTCCAGTAATCTGATGCAACAGCATCTTTAATTTAATTATTTACATTAAGTACTGGGTATATCTAAAACTATTGCCGGCTGTTATGCCTATACTAAGCTATCATCATCATCAGTGACAATTAAGGGTTTCAGATGTTTTACATAGGGTGTATGATAGCAATTAATATTGATTTTATTTGTACTAGGAGGAGCAGAAACTAAATATTTTGATCAGAGTAGTTGTTTAAAACATTCTGAATTAAGAGCTGCAAAATTTCTTTGTGTACATTTTGAGTGGTTAAAATAGATTTTAAATTCGCTATTAAGATCATTAACCTATCGTACTTTTACTTTACCATATAACAGCCCATATAAAAATTCATATTTTGGGAATGCATTATACAGCGTGTAACATAAGTAAGAACACCCTATATTATACTACCTTTTTAAAAATCTGCCTAAAATTCTCAATACTTTTTATTGAGAGCATTTTTTATGAAAGTCAGCAGTTTTTGCGAAAATAAGGGTCTAATATCCATAATGTAATGTCTTACCTTTTATTAAAATACCTGCACACAAAAGGTTACCTGGTATGTTTGACAATGTAAGTTTTGTTGATTTACAAAAATGGATCGTTTAACTCAAACACAAACAATTGAAATTTTAATTATACTGGGTTATGGTGATAGAATGCGAAACCTGCAAGATGTTTGTAACATTTTAATGACAAAAATCCAGTAACTAAATCTACCGTAAGTAAAATTAACACAAAAATTCGTGAAACTGGAAAGGCAAAAGATGCTGTACATTTTATCTTGTTTTAGAGGGCGTTATTAAAAAAGGACCGCCATAATCGACTCGACAATTGAAAGGGTCTAACCTTGAAACACCTAATGCCACTTGTTCAAGTAGTGTCTAACAGCTCGACGAGCAGAATATACAAAAATGTTGATACAAAACGATTTGTGGACCTGGAAGGACATCTTCAATTAAAAGCTATGTCAAGCTATGATTCCTAGGTAAGAAAGCTGGATGCTTTTGGTCGTAACTTAAACCAGAAAACATTAATTTACCGCCCACCCTAAGAATACGCTGTGAGTCAGTAAATGGATATTAGGTTTTAGTGAACCTCAAACAAAAAGCCACTATCCTTTTAATTTTGGATATATTTGAATACCTTTCCAAAAGTGTGTCAGTAAAGTCAAGAGACAAAAATGTTGCTAATGAGTTTCCTTTCGTTCCTCTTTACAAGAATTAATAGGACCACTAAAAGAAAATACCGATTTTGGCCACTGGGCATCAGAAGCTGAAGCCAAGCAGGCTCCGACCAACATAATGAGAACTAAGACAACTGAAGAGGCAAAACACCCCGACTAGTACAAGACGAAGGAGGAATTATGTCTTGAATTAGACTGACCCGATTTCGCACAAGTCTTCCACCTATGTGGCGATAACTTAATCCAGAGTAAAGCTACTGTTGAATTAGACCATGCAAAAACTTTATTTATACACAGTTTGTCTTAGAATGTGGAAAAAATTTAGTTTATCAAGTTAAAGAGAAGTAAAGCAGCGCATAACTCCCGCCGCGGCAACGAAATCCTTTTCAAGGATACTACTTTCGACTTACCACATAGTACAGACATCTTTATACTATATCGAGGAAGACTTCTCAAATAAACAACAGCAAATTCCTTTTCAGAACAGTCAGCAAAACTATTGAGCTTTATCAACCTTAGAATCCAAAAGGTTAGCCCAACGCTGATTTTGAATTTGAGAAATATACGTAAGTTCTCATTTATATTGAACCCACTTTTCTAGTGTAGATGGTATAATTTCATCATCCCAGCCATGTCCCAAACTCCAAAAATGATGAATCATATATTTTGCAAAGAAAGTCAGGCCCAAAGGGATCAAAAATTCAAGCAAGTTCAGAAACAATGGTACGTTTTGTACATCGTTATTTAAAACATCAACTAAGTACGAGGAACAATCAGAAGCGAGGTTCCAACGTATGCCAAGAAATTTAAGAGAAATATATTCACGTGAATCAAAATTTAAAATGTGCTGACGATTAGGGTTGGGCCAGTAGAAAACTTGTTTTATACGTGTGTAGAAAAATCGATGTCTCCTACCAAGATAAAAAAGATCGAGCATCAAGTTTATAAATAGCTTTTTTTTTCATATTTTTGTATTATTTTATAAATTTTGTATTTTATTCTGAGTATTGTAGAATTATGCTTTTTGAAAATGTAAAAATAAGTATTTATGTTATTTAAATGTGAAAAAATGTGAAAAAATAGCTTTGCCATGAATTAAAAGTATAACAATAAATATTTATAAAATATGATGAATATTGACTTGAAACGCGTGTAAACAATTTTTAAATAATGTTAAATTATATTTAAGTCAACATTTATGCAGTATTGTGAATCTTTTTCGAACAAATTTTGTTTGGAGCTGCAGGTTTATTTTTATTCATAACTGGTAAAACTTTACTCTTTTTTTACTGGCATTTTTATTTAATTTATTTTTAACTAGTTATGAACTTGTTTTTATCATCACTAGTTAGATTTGTCGTTTTGAATTTCTCTCTGAACTGGATATTTTTTTATTTTATGAACATGTAAGATTAAAAGTAACATAACCTTTAACCCTAAAAACTTTGACAGTTTTTGACAGATGGAGGTTTTCTACACATAACGGTACATACCCCGCCAGACTCCGACGCTGCCACAGTTGTTTTTTTGAAAATCGAGTTTTTTGTGTACGTCGGGGAAATATGCTTGTATGGGGTCGATTGAACGGGATAAATAGGCGCATCTTTTGCTAAAAACGCGATTTCGTTGGGGCTTATAATAGGCCGACAGTGGCGTTCGATAATGGCACTCTTTTAGAAACCATGATGAATCAAAATGGAAGTCGCTATGATTAATTTTTCGGGGTGGGGCATTTTTTTCGGATACCTCGTCCAAAAATCTCGGAAAAGTTCGTTAACCGGCAATATTGGAGCACAGGATATCACCTAAAAAAATAAAAAAGGGGTACTTTTGAAGGCATTTTGAGGAGTGGAAATCCTGACTACTCTGTCAAGATAAAGAGGATTCGATGGAAAATATAAATTAGATTTAGAATCAATATAGGATGCCTATATCTCAAATGACGAGAAAGCGGTCAAAATTCAGAAAAACTAAACTTTACGTAGGGTGTATAATGGCAATTTTGTAGCTTTTCAATATATTTTATCCTCCATATACTTACTTAGGTTGTTACATTACAATTTTCCTCCATTTTTAAATGGGATTTAACATCCTATTTTGGGAATGAATTAGGGTCGAAAGTCAACATTTATGCAGTATTGTGAATCTTTTTCGAACAAATTTTGTTTGGAGCTGCAGGTTTATTTTTATTCATAACTGGTAAAACTTTACTCTTTTTTTACTGGCATTTTTATTTAATTTATTTTTAACTAATTATGAACTTGTTTTTATCATCACTAGTTAGATTTGTCGTTTTGAATTTCTCTCTGAACTGGATATTTTTTTATTTTATGAACATGTAAGATTAAAAGTAACATAACCTTTAACCCTAAAAACTTTGACAGTTTTTGACAGATGGAGGTTTTCTACACATAACGGTACATACCCCGCCAGACTCCGACGCTGCCACAGTTGTTTTTTTGAAATTCGTGTTTTTTGTGTACGTCGGGGAAATATGCTTGTATGGGGTCGATTGTACGGGATAAATAGGCGCATCTTTTGCTAAAAACGCGATTTCGTTGGGGCTTATAATAGGCCGACAGTGGCGTTCGATAATGGCACTCTTTTAGAAACCATGATGAATCAAAATGGAAGTCGCTATGAATAATTTTTCGAGGTGGGGCATTTTTTTCGGATACCTCGTCCAAAAATCTCGGAAAAGTTCGTTAACCGGCAATATTGGAGCACAGGATATCACCTAAAAAAATAAAAAAGGGGTACTTTTGAAGGCATTTTGAGGAGTGGAAATCCTGACTACTCTGTCAAGGTAAAGAGGATTCGATGGAAAATATAAATTAGATTTAGAATCAATATAGGATGCCTATATCTCAAATGACGAGAAAGCGGTCAAAATTCAGAAAAACTAAACTTTACGTAGGGTGTATAATGGCAATTTTGTAGCTTTTCAATATATTTTATCCTCCATATACTTACTTAGGTTGTTACATTACAATTTTCCTCCATTTTTAAATGGGATTTAACATCCTATTTTGGGAATGAATTAGGGTCGAAAGTCAACATTTATGCAGTATTGTGAATCTTTTTCGAACAAATTTTGTTTGGAGCTGCAGGTTTATTTTTATTCATAACTGGTAAAACTTTACTCTTTTTTTACTGGCATTTTTATTTAATTTATTTTGAACTAGTTATGAACTTGTTTTTATCATCACTAGTTAGATTTGTCGTTTTGAATTTCTCTCTGAACTGGATATTTTTTTATTTTATGAACATGTAAGATTAAAAGCAACATAACCTTTAACCCTAAAAACTTTGACAGTTTTCGACAGATGGAGGTTTTCTACACATAACGGTACATTTCCCGCCAGACTCCGACGCTGCCACAGTTGTTTTTTTGAAATTCGTGTTTTTTGTGTACGTCGGGGAAATAAACTTGTATGGGGTCGATTGTACGGGATAAATAGGCGCATCTTTTGCTAAAAACGCGATTTCGTTGGGGCTTATAATAGGCCGACAGTGGCGTTCGATAAAAGCACTCTTTTAGAAACCATGATGAATCAAAATGGAAGTCGCTATGATTAATTTTTCGAGGTGGGGCATTTTTTTCGGATACCTCGTCCAAAAATCTCGGAAAAGTTCGTTAACCGGCAATATTGGAGCACAGGATATCACCTAAAAAAATAAAAAAGGGGTACTTTTGAAGGCATTTTGAGGAGTGGAAATCCTGACTACTCTGTCAAGGTAAAAAGAGGATTCGATGGAAAATATAAATTAGATTTAGAATCAATATAGGATGCCTATATCTCAAATGACGAGAAAGCGGTCAAAATTCAGAAAAACTAAACTTTACGTAGGGTGTATAATGGCAATTTTGTAGCTTTTCAATATGTTTTATCCTCCATATACTTACTTAGGTTCTTACATTACAATTTTCCTCCATTTTTAAATGGGATTTAACATCCTATTTTGGGAATGAATTAGGGTCGAAAAATCTTTAAAAAAATGTGCTACATTTTTTTGCGACTGCTTCAAAAAAATAAAGAGCGGAGTAT